>VZRW01001045.1:2684831-2772296 GCA_013398125.1 Aegotheles bennettii | reverse complement strand
GGGGGGGGGGGGAGAAAGGAGGCCAGGTGGAATGGCTTTACTGATGGTCTGGCTGCCGCTGGGAGAAAGCCAAGTTGCAGTTCTAAAGCATTACATTTATTATTAGCTACTAGATGATAAATTTGTACTGATTTCCCCTAAAGAGATAGTAAACTAAAGAGAGCTAAGATGTGCTTATAAGATACAGATGTTGATTCAATGCAACAGATAATCTCTCCTTTAGTGAGAGATTAGCTGGACAGTATTCCTGAAGGTTGTACATTTAGCATGTGAATAGTAAAAAAATGGAGACAATAACAACAGAAGTTAAATTTGAAACAGCTGAAGTAGAAATGAGATCATACGGGACCTTTCAGGGATACTTTTTTTTTTTCTCCCCTTTTCATGACCTTAGTGGACTTTCTTGAAAAACAATAGTTTGTCATAAGCTTTTGGTTAAGATTGTGTTTAAAGTGACTTCAGAAATATCGAAGGGATAAAAACCCTTTTGTTTTAAGGTTTGGCTTAAGTAACCAATGGGTAATTCTTCCTTTACTGGTCCTTTCCAAACAGGTGTTCTCTCACTTCCCTTTGAAACTCCTGGTGTTAGCCACTCTCAGGGATCCCATCCAATAACTGCCCTTTCAAGAGATCAGTCCATTTTAAAACTTGTTTTAAATAGTTTTCCACCAGCACCACATGCTGCATGCTTAGTTTTATCCTACTGAAACCGGGGTAAATTCATAAAAGTCAATGGAATTAATCTTGATTGAACAGAGAAATCAGAATCTGCCTTTGAATTTTGGATGTTACAGTATTTATTAAACAGCATGTAGAATCACAGTGGATGAAAACTGCAGGTTTTGCAAGCGTAACACAGCCAGGCACCAGTCTGCCACACAAACAAACTTCTCCATCTGCCCTTACTGGTGTAGTTGATGGCTTACTGCAGATAGCTTTGCTACATCCACCTAAAGAAATTACCAAAGAATTAAACAGCATG
The DNA here is from genome assembly GCA_013398125.1 of Aegotheles bennettii. NCBI lineage: Eukaryota > Metazoa > Chordata > Aves > Caprimulgiformes > Aegothelidae > Aegotheles > Aegotheles bennettii. The sequence goes on along the minus strand of VZRW01001045.1, from coordinate 2,771,314 downwards.
GGAGTGACCCAGGAAATGTAGATGCAATTTGAAGACTCGGATCAAAGCTACCATGTATGCTGGGATTTCAAGTTTGGGCTCATGCCCTTTTTGTAAATTATGCACATGCAGCGTGAGTAAGGATGAGAATACATGAAGCACATATGGGTAAACAGTAGCTATTTCTTTACCTGGCTCCTTACTCAGTTTCACTCTGTAAGTGATTTGTAAATGTCTGCTAGTTCTTCACAGAGTAACAAGTCTTTTTTTCAGCTTGTTACATGCCAGGCATTAGGATGCTTTCCTGTACATTGGACAGAATATTATGAAAGGGGATTTTATCTTGTGTAAATTAATCTCTCTTAGTTCGGTGTGTTGCAAGTAACTTCACATACAAATCTTAGAGTAAAAAACACCTGAAAAGCACAGAGTCTAATTAAGCAATGTTGTTAGGCTCTTTAAAACTCTGACCTGCAAAATGGAGTATTGTATTGGAAACTTAGGATAGCCATGGGAAAAAAAGACACCTCAAAGGAGCAGATGCACTGCTAGTTTATAAAATGTATTGGTTTAGCTTTGAAATCAGAATTAGTAGCAAAAGGAGAAGGTTCTTTACTCAGGAGATTTCAGTTTATCCATTGTTTTAACATTCTGTGCCCTAAGCAAAAGCCAAAGTTCTTTTTCTTCAGAATAGATCTGGCAGATTCCAGCCGTAGAGTCTGTGGTTTTCGAACTCAAGAAGCTGTAAATTTTATAACTCTGCGCCCTGCGGTCAGAGCTGCTGAGTGTTGTGTCTGAAGTCAGGTGGTTGGTGTGTTAAAGGTAGACATTAAACAGTTCTATTGAGGAACTGGAAATGTTTAAGGAGGTTGTTTGCCAGCTGTAAATTTGGGAGCAAATGCCAGTTGGCTGAAAAGATGCTGGAATGCATCCAGTTAAGTAGACTAGCACTGGAGGTCTTTCCAAATTTGTAAGTCTGATAACTTGGCTGTATATGCAGACTTCAGTTATTGGGTTGTTAAGGAAGGGCTTTATAATGAATGTTTGAAAATATGATAGAAAACTTTTTATATGCTCATTACTTTGGCAAAATTGCAACTTTGCAGTAATATTGTGTTCCTGGTGAAAACTCGGTTGAACTTCATACATTGTATACTATTTTTCATCTGAGTGCCAGGGACTTAAAAGTACATGGTTTTGTGCCCTGCAATAGTTTGTCTCCAGTACTTTTCCAGAGTTTGATTTTTCCCTTTTCCTACCTAGCTGGGATGATACAGGAGGTAAGACACCCAAAGGGGATGCAGCTCTTGCTTTGTGAACATCCCTGGGTAGCCTGCTGGGTGGGAGGGGGCTCTAGCTTTGGCTGCCAGCCTGGAAACAGAGTGGAAGTTCACTTCATCTGCCTGTTACAATTGTGTCTGCTTTCCCATGTGCAAGGAGGGGGTGTAGCTCAAGGTCTTAAAATGTGTATGGCCCAGCTTGCCTGGGGTGCAGGATTTACCCCACAGGTACTCACTTAGCTGGAGGTTGCAAGTTTCTTATATCGTGTGGTTGTATATCTGATAGATACTGACACATCTTGTTCTAACTCGTCCGCGATCATTTGCTCTTCATCTCTTCACTGTTGAGACACTAAAGCACTAGAGAAAAGATTGATCTAACAGGAGTAAAACTGTGTGCCACTTTTATCTTCTCATCTTCCCTCTTCAGTGTTCTGAATTCTGTTGTTCAGGATGCATTTGTTGTTTCTTGCCTCTTCTATCACAAAGTAAAGAGCGCTTTCAGAAGTCAAGTGTTCAAACTGATACTCAGAAATATTTTTATTAGAAAAGTTTTAAGCTTTCCTGTGTTTTTGGCCACTGACACAGCACAGTTTTATGACAGTTGTCAGAATCAAATGAGATGAGAGGTAACCCTTACACAAGGTCTTGAGGTATAGACAGAACCTCCTCCTCTTTTGACACATGACTTACTAAAAGGCCAGATAGAATTTCAGCCTCTGCACTTGAAGGAACACAGAGCACCTACTGAAATGGGAGAAAGTGCATCCTCCTAGGGCCATGAAAGATGAAATCTGACTTTGACTGTTCATACATTAGCCAGATCTTTTCTAACACACTAAGAAAACAAAGCTTTTCTCTGAAATTGTTTCTGGGTGCCTAAGATGCTGAGATCTGTGCTAATACCTTGGACTTGTAAGACCTTCCAAGGAGTAAAAGCAAATTAAAGCATTTTGAGGCCTGTTCTGTAAGAAGAAACAGGAAATTGGTTTAATTAAAGTATAGTTTTTCAGGGCTCAATTCTTATTAGGGTTAATGCAACCTGTTTTTTTCTGAAGCACATGTTCTGAAACTTTACACAATAGATATTTGTCTCAATTTGTCCTTAAGAAAAGGACAGTGGAGTGAACACATTATTGCAATCTCTATTTCCTGGAAACTCTAATGCCCATGGACTTGAAGATCAAGATTTAGAGTGACTGTGGAACAGCTGTTTTAACAGAGTTGGATTTTTTACCATCAGCAGTCAGGTAGCTTTCTAAAAATAAAGATTTACATAGAAGAGACATTTTCCTTCATCTGAAGGGGCTGTTAAATCTTTAAATCTTATAAAACATTTACATCAGATAGTCATGAATAGCCAAGGAAAAAAGAAAGGTCCTGAAAAAAGTTACACTGGTAACAGCTTGAATAGAGCATAGCAAATAGGGCACAGAACCACACATTGATGAATGAGCATAAAGTAAAATAGGGAAACTTTGTAACATGCTCATTAGTGAGCACTGACAGTAGTACAGGCTTTCTAGAAAGACAGTTTGGGATTCGGAGTGCATCTGTGCAGGGTAGTGTGAAGTTGCACAGCAGTCTCAATTCTAATGTTTCCTAATTTCAGAGTGTTTGATTTTAATCCTGTTCTTGTAAAATAGTTGTAATATATACATACGTATATGATTCATCCCAAAGGTAGATACAGTATTATTTTTGTCAAACTAGAGAGGTTAGTGATCACTCTCAGATTTATTTGTTCCGTAATCTCGCAGGTATTCTAAGGTGCTCATGAATTATGCTTGGATGGGTGAAATGAAAACTTTCACATGAAAGACTTTACTTTGCCTATGCTTGGAGATCATCTAATCTGAATCCTCCACTGAGAAGGCACGTACTCTCCAATTCTTTTGGAAGTATTTTGCCTTTTACAGCCCTGATTGCTATATTCTCAGTTTGGATCATCATTAAGGTTCACTGACTGAAATAATACCTTTGACTACTAAGAATGGAAAATATAGCATCCGTTTTTCTTTCTTCTAGAAGAGTAAACAGTATGCAGTCCAGATCCTTCATGTGTTCAACATTATTGAGCTGGAGGTCATGTAAATTTGGTCTTTCACTGTCATGGGTAATTTCTGTTTTCCCATAGGTACCTTTTCAAAATACTTTAAAACCCTTGGCTGCATTTCAAAATGTTATTATATTTTTTGGTCGTAAATGACATAAATGCAAGTTTGTTGCTATTTTATGAAACCAGTGTATACAGACATCAGTCCTACCTACATGGATTATTAAGCTCTCAGGTTAGACATCATGTGGACTTAGCTGATATTTTATTAATATTTTGAATGGTAATCATTAACATAGGCTGAAACTGTATGTGAAATGCCAGTGCTTATCAAAAAGTGCATTTAGGAACAGAGGTTAACTGCACCTGCACTTTATATTACTATGACCAGATTCTTACTGGTGAAGAATTAAAACTTAGCAGAGCTCTGAAACTGTAAACTCTTGCACTTTTCCTATTAAATCTGACTATAAATGAACTTTGATGCCAAAACCAGTTTCTAAAATAAACGTTGTTAAATAGAATTTTCTCCCCCAGATTTAGGTATTTGTCAGATGTTCATGCATCTTGCATTAATTATAACTCAGACTTGGTATGAATACAGTGAATTTTAGAAAGTTGCCTACATGAAAACTGCAATACAATTCACCACTCAAACAGTACCCTCCTGAGAGCAAGGCTTCCAGAGTTATATGACAAAGATTGTTATTATAGTTGGTAATCACACTTTTTATTCATTTTCTAACACATTATGCTAAAATCATGACTAAAAGATTTTTCCAATCCTCTTTCCCTTGTAGACACCCAGGTATGGGTCCTCTCCTGGACTGAAGCTTTATCAGCTTCAATCACCATGAGAAAAATACCAGCTGAGGGGCTGCCAAACAGAAATTATCACCTGTTTGCATAGAAAAATGTTTTTCTGCAAGAAAAAGAAATAATTCTATTTTTTACCCTCAGCCAGGGTACCCTCATACCAGAAGCCATGTCTAACCACCTCTATTCCCAGTCCCCAGACAGCTGTACTACTGCTTTGCTCAAGCTTCTTTCAGTAAAGTATTTGAGTCCTGCTTACTGAATGGGCAAAGGCTGCTCCATTCACAGACGGCACTGTGGGAGGATTGGCTAGCCTGGAGTTCACTGACTAAAAGAGGAAATTTCTTCTGCCCCAAAATCCTTAATTGATCCACTGCACTGCCACAGGCAAACTCCAGCACCTGCCAGAGAGCTCCCAGAGAACGTAGGGATCCACTTGTTCAGGGTCAGCTGCAGGAGCACTGAGAGCTTGAACAGGGGCAGCAACTAATACTGCATTGCCCAAAGTCTTGGGATGGTATTTCACATCTACCAAAGGCATTTCTGCTTCACCAATCCAGTCAAATGCCTTCTGATTTAAAGGAGTGCTATGCTGAACCATGCCCTGCTGCACTCTTCTGTTACATGCCCTGCAGTGTTAGTCCAAGCAAATGCTTTGCTGTTTAGGGATTGCTTTGATGGTTTTTAGTTTATTGAAAAATTAGGTCTCCTGGAACTTCTTTCACAAACATGGTGTGTATAAATGTATTATGTGTGTATCATGTTTAGTTCATCTTCCTGCAGAATGACAGAATCCTTTTCTTTTTTTCTACCCCCTCCCTGTTTTGTTTTGTTATTTTAAAAACAAACCCTTAATACCCTTCTGTAGATCCTGTTACAAGGCAAAAATCCTGGGATTGCTTGGGAATATACGTTTTCCAAAACCAACAATGAAAGCAAGACATCTGTCAAAAAACACAGCTACTCCTGGGTGACAGTGCAGTCGGAGTGCTCAGCTACGTGTGGTGGCGGTAGGTAACTTTCCAATTGCCAATCCTCTTCTTCATTTTGTCACAGCATCTCAAACATTTCAGCTGTCTTTAATTTTGCAAACATCTATATTAATACATACAGGGGCTACACTGAACACCTGGTCCTTATTTTTTTTTATCTGACAACTTACAACATAGATGAAGTACCTTCATGCTTCCTTTATAGTTAAAAAACCCACAACAAACCAGTCATGCCAGTCTCAATTCACGTTGCTTGTGGTGACTCGGTCTTTTTTCTTTAGGTCAATCCATAGGCATATGATATCTTGCTGTTGAAGTAATGTGGGAATTAAATATATGCTTTGATGTTGCTGCAATTTGGGAACATAGAAAGATACCAAACAATGAGTAAAATCAATCTGTAGAGAGTATTTGAAGGCTAAAATATTATCAAGACCTTTACTGACAGTTGCGCCCTGGTCTTCTTACTGTTAATTACAAATATTTGAGTTCTGCCAGGTCAAAGTCTGAAATTTTGTATAATCTAAGGATTTCTTATTACCATATCCCTCCAGGTATTTGCTTTGTGCAGGCCATCTATTTGTTTTTCTAAATCCTGGATGTTCTGTCAGGGAAAGTAATTCTGGGATGTAATGAAAGCAGAAAACTGTCATGGGGGAAGTCTTGCAAAAAAGAATTGAGAATTAAAATTTTAGTGGCCTTTAAATTGGAACTGGGTCATACAAATAAGACCATATGATGCAGTTGTCTTTAATACCAGAGAATAGGACTGGGTGACCAAGGAAATGCCATGTTATGCTCCCGTATTGGCAAAAAAGCCCAGGTGAAACTCAAGTATATCTTGCTAGTGTGTTGTCGGACTTCACAGCATCTCAATGAAGTGTTTAAGGAAGAAGGACCCATCAGGAACACTGCAGACATAAAATACAGCAACTGTATTTTTCTTGCTTCCCTTTGAAACAAACGAAGGTTGGAGCATGGATATAAAGATGATGGAAACAACTGTGTTTCCAAATTTGACTTGCTGTGCCAAATGAACCATGTGTGAGGTGAATAATACATCTCACTTAAACGATACATCTATAAAATCCCTTCATCTCTTCAGGCATTTGTAGTCTTCTCTGTAATGTGTCCTGATGTTGACACTAGATAGAGTTTAGGTACAGGAATCTGCAGCATTCTGAAGTCCGTAAAGGTACACTGTAAAGAAATGTTTTGTTGCAGCTTGCAAGTGCATGAGGAGAGTTCTAAGCAAGCACTGCTAGTTTCTGCAGGGAATTAGAATTTGAAGAATCACTAATTTTTGCTGGGGAAGATTCTGCAAATATGGTGTTTATAACTAAAAAGTTTCATCTGACTTCAATGGTACCTGTGTTACAGAGAAGGAAATCAATGTTAAAACCATGTTGCCAAATGATATCGTATTTTATTTAGTTCAAGTCAGTGGAATTCTACCAAGGATGAGCTTGGACTTGTTCAGTCAAGATTCTTCCCTACTACTTTTTCTCTTCTATTTTGAGCAAACATTTATTTTACTGTAATTTTTTTCTAATACTTCCACAGGACACATTACAGCAAAAGCAATTTGTTTAGAAGATCATCGTACACGAGTTAATTCCTCCTTGTGCGGCCCAAGGACGAAGCCTTTAACTGAGACAAAGCTATGCAATACTAACCCCTGCCCAGCATAGTAAGTTCTCTGTTTGTTTTTTTTTTTGGTACCTTTTCACTGTGCCTTATGACTAAGTTTGCCACGAAAGAAGTCCTCTCTAATAGGCACAAAGAATTGTATAGCCTGCTAGATGAACCCGTTGTTTCTGTAACGTCGAACAGTAATTGTTTAAAAATGTCAGTTGTGTCGGCTCCTGCCCAAGGATAATAACAAAAGTGGTATTTCTAATGCTGCTAACCAAGACCTCCTGAGGATTGCTTGCAGCTCTGTCACCATGCTGGGGTTAGCTATGTGACACTGAGTAAATCTAAGTTACTTAGAGGCCTGTTCTGCCACCTTTACTCACCTTGAATCAATAAGACCATTTCCTGAGTAAAGTGCTACTCCCTGTGTGGAAGCTTGGCCCCATGACTCAGATTCCACATATTAGATTAGGTTAAAAGAATCTTGTGAAGTGTAATTAGTGATTTTTGAACAAAATGTCCCACAGAGTATTATGATACCAAGAAGACGACTATCTAAACCAAATAAATCATCAGCACTGCTCCTGGTGTCCACAAAAATAAATATGAAGACATTGCCTATGTGAGCAATCTTATTTTCTAAAAGACACAAGAAAGGTGAGATGCAAGGAAGACATTGACATATAGATAAGCATTTAGAATCCAGCTGGTCTAAATCAATAGAGTTCCTTTAAAAACAAGGGAGTTACACTGATTTATAGTAGCTGTGGTAGGGGTCCTTTGGAGAAGAATGCTGTGTGCTAATATAATTAAACACAGTGTTATGTGGCTTAGACTATAAATGGGTAGATTTAAAGACACACTGGCCACCTCTCTTCTGCTGTTTTTTCCTGACTTTGCAACTTTAGTATTATGTTAATTTTATACTAAAGATCAGAGAAGTTGTACTAGAGATTTTCTGAAGCGATGTGTTGAAAAAATTAAGAGTGTTTCAGTGGGAAATAAAGACAGTTGAAGATGCACTGAAGTGCACAGGCAGCAGAAGGCAGAGGAAATGGAGGGAAGCCCTCGACCTGGTGTCATCTGCTGGTTTTCCTTTGCAGTGATTAAAACAATGGGTGGCAAAAGCAGTTGCCTAAGCCCACTCCCTGTACTTCATAAAATAATATATTTAATGAAGTTTAATAGGAAGCATTCCTCATCTCCCTCAAACCAGAAAGGGATGATGAGGCAAAACAAAAAGATGCATATGCTCTGCACTGGCTTTGTTTTTACTTAAAAATCCATAGTTTGCTGTGTGTTGGACATACTAAAAAATAGTCCAGTAATAGTCTGGAATTTCCTGCAAAATGTAAAGATTATAGCAGAGTACACAAAATCCAAATGGCAAACTGCACACTATGACCACAAAACAATGGAGGTAAGGTTTAAATAATGGTAACATGTGACACAAGAGCCCCATGTTCCTGCTTCAGCAGTTTCTTTAGATTACGTTTAGCCACATGATTTTCTCAATACCAATTTTAAGTAATCTCTGTAGCCAGACACAATCTTTTCATATGTGACTTATCTTCTGCCAGAACTATTTTTATCCAATGAACTCAGTATCATGGACACAGAAATCTATTGTCTATTATGTTCCCAGGAGTCTTTTTAAGCTGTTAATACTTACCTTTGTTTTGATGTGGCACGGTTATGCTATAAAGCTTCACCAAAATTATATTCATTTCTACTGACCACACACAAAATTTCCATTTCTATTAACAGAGATCCCAATGTATTTTGAACATCCACTGACATACCTACCACTGAAAATGCTGAATGTCCATTTTGACATGCAGTGTGATGTTTCCATGCTGAAATTGCTCTGATATTCTTAGATTTACTACTTTAAAACAGAATTAATGACTTGAACCCTAAAAAGAGTACAAAGAGGAAAACCATAAAAGCCCCAAGCCACCTCTAGGGAAAAACAATTGAACTCACTAATTAATATTTTTTAAAAATCCTTAGGATATATCAACATATGGAGGATCTACATGTAGGACCATGTCTTCAATTAACAGATTGCCATTCGACAAACTATTCGATAAACTATGCCAGAAGATCTCTGCTAAGGAATCTGTCCAGAAAGTCATGGCATGTAGTATTTCCCATAAAACCAAGACTGCCAACATGAAAAAAGTAGTATTAATAAATACCATGGAGAAAACAAAGAATGCTTAATAGCCAGCAAATAAAGCAAAACCAAATATGATAGGCATAATAGGAAAGGGAAGGGGGTGAATAGGAGGTGAGATACAAGCATGCCAGTTTGGTGACATAGATGAGGCTCCAGACTTTAAAAGGTCAGTGAGGAATTATTACTGCATAAGAACAAAGTCTTACTAGTCTGAGTAGGGACACACTACTGTCCCAACAGTAAGAACACAGAAAGGTATCAGTACACTGTTGTTGCTGGATTTCAGAGCTGCCAAATCTGGTCGTAGTTATTTAGTTATTTGAGCTAATGAAAGATACTCTTGGATTACAGCCCAGGTAATCTTGGAAAATGGCAGTTTACTAGAGGACATTAAAGTAGGTTTATTGCCCTCTCCTCTCTGAAGAGGGGAACCTTCTGGGTAGTTATAGTGAATAAACTTTTAAAATTAACACTTTTGGTTGCTCTGCCAATCACCGTTGTCAGAACTATCAAGGCAAACTAATTAAAAGTTGTAAAATGGATTAAGACTATAACTTTTTTCTAGAAGTTTGCATTGCAATAGTCCAATTATTTATAAATCATACAAAAAGGAAACTTCTGACATGTCCTGGAATTACATAACTACTGACTTTTCACAGTAATCTTTCTTTGTCCTTGAATTAGTGCTTTTTGTATTTCCCCCTGCTTTTGGCAGTTACTGAAGTTACTAGACGGAGTGCTGGGATTTCTTCTATTCCCAAAATGATTTTTTTCCAAAATAGGCTTTTTATACATTTTTTACAAATTAAAATTAGCTTTGTTTTCAGGCAGCTATTCCAATGGTCACAAGACTGATAATGTGAGAAACCATGAAGTAGGATAGGTCAAGTGGTCAGATTTGAGACAAGTACCTTTTCTGTGGCACAGATTATTAAAAATCTGTAAAACTGCTGGTTTAAAATCTTTAGTTTAATTTCAGTGCTGAATAACTGGACTCCTGTTTTTCTAACATACATTTTCTCCTTGAAGCTGGTCAACAGGCGAATGGAGCGCATGCAGCAAATCTTGTGGAGGAGGGCAACAAAGTCGTCTCATTCAGTGTGTCCAGAAAAGGGCTTTCCAAAGAGAGGAGGTAGTGGCCCATTCTCTGTGTCCTGTCAGCACTCCTACACAGGTGCAGATGTGCAATAGTCAGGACTGCCCACCTGAATGGAGCCCTGGTCTGTGGTCTCAGGTAATTGGAGAAAAACTTGCACTTTTGTCTGCTGGCATAATGAAATATTGCCAAAAGCTCTGCTCACAAACAGGACTAGTGCAGACTGTGTGCAGATCAGTATTTTGCAAGGGGCTCTGTTCATGAAGATGATATGTAAACCACATGTATATTTTAACTGGCCTGGGCAGCAGGGCTTGCCAGAGCTGGGCACGTGGTATCCTTTTTTGGTACATACAAATAGATGGATAATTTTTTTCTGGTTTCATAACTTAAGGCTCTATGAATTCTTCAGAGCCATTAATCCCCCTCTGAGATTACTTCCCACAGCAATATTAACTTTTCTTGGAGGTGACAGGCAGTCAAGGAATGAAGAAGTAATTGGGCTTAGAGTTGCATATTAATGCACACACTTATGTGAGTTGTGGGTTGATAAACCTGCAATTTACATGTTCACTAATCACTTCTGTACTTTTGCCTTTGTTAGAGTAACTATTCTCCTGCAAGCAGAGTACTGCTGCAGTTAATTGCCACGAGGGGCATAAGGGCCCTGGGCAGATTCCTGTGTGTACACACCCTGCTTTACAAACTTGTGAACTGCCTGACATTAAACCAGCCTGAGTTAAAAAACACACACACGCTTACACAAACTCAGTTCTGCTCTTTCTTTCACTACAGTTGATGCTGGTATGAACTGTTAATGTAAGGATAAATGAAGTACTGGGAAATTTAAGAGAGCTGACAGTACACATATTAAAAGGAGCTACATTGTTTTTATTTTTCCATCTTAATTTAGTGAGATTCAAGGTGGATTCAAACTGAAAAATCTATTATTTCTGTGTACACGTCTTGGTACTGTTACTCTTCATGTATTCAAGAACACCTTGACCTAAGCATTCCCAGCTGAGAAGCACACACTGCCTCTCCAGGGGAGTGCCCTGTAATGTACTGTGACAGATGAGTAACTACTCAATAGTCCATTGTAACAGAGTTTTAATGCTCAAAAAGAAACTTTTTCTCCCAGTGTATGTGAAGGAAACTTAGTGCGGCAGGAGATTATAAAAAACAGGTATGATGATTAGATATTTAAAAGGAAGACCAAAGTCTTTAAACACATTCACACTTTCAAACTTTCCTTCCTCTAAAATAAATTAAAACAACAACAAAAAAATAATCATTTTTCCTCCTCTTTAGGAGATGTACAACTCAAGTTGGGATTTTCAACTAAGCTTAGGAAAATGAAGTTCACAAGTCCTGCTGAAATGTGCTGAATAGGCCTCTTGAACAAATTAGTGAAGATTTTAAGATGCAGCTGAAAGCTGTTTTATCACAAGCTCAAAGGAGTCAAGAGAAAAAAAAAAGCAAAATACCTAACCTCTCTACACAGATCAGAGTAAATTTAAATGAAAGGTGTTTTTTGTTTGTTTGGGGAAAGATTAAAACCAGATATTTTCAGCGTGCAGATATTTCTGTTGCATCCTCAGTACAACTCTGCTTTCATGAAATCTTTTAAAAGCATTTGTGCTTTAATACCAATAGGGATAGTGCAGGATTCTGCCTTGGAACGTGCCCCTTAATTACTAGTAAAAAGACCAATTAGAAGAGGATGCAACAAGGTAGAAAGCTGGCAGCATTATTTCAAGGCCGTTTATTTCTTCATTTCATAAGAAATTACTTATTCATGCATTTTGTTTGCAATGAAAACTATAGAATATCTTTTCATCTGAACCACAGTTCAGCAATGCATATTTATTGAAGCTTGTCCCAAGCTTCAGTTGTAATCTTGGCAATTAAAGTATCTTTGGTCAAACTTCTCAACCATTGTCTGTATCAGATTTTGTCTTGTAGTGAGATTCCATTTGGTGAAGGAGTTATGTACAGATTCCCTGGGTAGTTTTCTCTGCCTCTATCTCATCCCTCTAGGCCAAGGTGAGGACAAAATAACAAATAGCTGAGAACATCTCGCTGGGGGAGATTCTGCAATGGGAGGTTAGGACCAGCTTTCAGCTATGCTGTCCAGGGAAAAAAGCATTTTGCTCACAAGCCCAATTTACCTCATCTACGGAAGAGAGATACTCATCTGTCCTACGTGGGGGCTGTAAGAGTTCATAGTTTACATTGAGAAAGCACTTAGAACAATATTTTAGAAGTGACATACAGATGTTACTCTTTCTTATTTTCCAATAGAATTTCAAGTTTACTTATAATGGCAGCTACACAGCACGTTAGCCATGGTTTCTGTGCTCTGCTGTAAAATACAAATAATGTCAGCTTTAATTTCCTCTAGTTCCAATGAATATTTCTTCCCATCACAGTGTTCCAAGACTTGTGGGAGAGGTGTTAAGAAACGGGATGTCTACTGCAAAAGTACCAGTTCTCCCAAGGTTAAAATCTTGCCTGAAAGTCTGTGCAGTGGAGACCGTAAACCTGAAGCCCAGCAGACCTGTGTGCTAGGACGCTGCCCCAAAAATGACCGACTCCAGTGGGTGATTTCTTCCTGGAGTGAGGTAAAGTGCTGCAGTTACATGGCTCCCTGCCTGCCTTTGCTGCTCTTGGAAACATTGACTCAGGGACACACAAAGACCATGTGGCGGAAAGAAAGCTGAGCTGTCATTTGAAAATCAGGTGTTCTAGGCAAGCTGCTATAAAAACAGAGTTCTTTACATCCAGATGTAGTCAGAAGTACGCTGATGTCTTTGTTTTTCAGGACTTTCACTGACTTGGACTCATGTTTCAGTTACACATTACGTCTTTGTGGTTTTAGTTATATAATGCTTTTGTAGTTTCGCATAATTTGGAATCTCTTCCACAGAGCACATTCTCCTTTGTCTGAACGTGTTTCTATAGATTTAAAAGATGTACTTTGCCTTTACAGTGCTCAGCCTCCTGTGGCCCAGGTGTACAAAAGCGAGAACTAAAATGTGGTGAGAAAACCATCCATGGGAAATTGATCACCTTTCCTCAGAGAAGATGTAGAAACATCAAGAAGCCAAACACTGATCTCGAAGAAGCTTGTAACAAGGGAGCCTGTCCATCACAAACGTTGTATAACATGGTGTCTGGCTGGTATTCCTCACCCTGGCAGCAGGTAGGAATGGGAAACTTTCTCGCCTCTCTCTCCCTGTCCCAGCTAGCACTCTTTCTCCAGCACTATTCCATGTCTTAGCTTTTATGGCAGTTACAAAAGGAGCAAGTTTCGCTACAAAGCAGCTCAAGTAGCATCCCCTAGTGCTTTTCACTACACAGCATTAAAGAACAAAACAACTGCAATGTGACTGCTGACTCTTGGACAGTGTATCCACCAGCATTAGGTGAGGTTGCGGTGCTGGGCTTAGACAGGACCAAACCTAGAAAAGCCAGGATATCCTATGCTACAGAACGAGTGCTAGCTGGAGTGGCACAAACACCTGGTGGGCGTAAAATGCTGAACACCACACCAATGTGACTGGCAATGTGAGTCCAAGCTACCTAGATTAAAGCTAGCTCCAGTCTTACTTTTGCTATAGTCAAATGTCCGATTGTATGGAGGAGTTGTCTCCAGTACTAAGGGTCCACAGGTGTCTCCTGCACGTAGCCATTCCCTAAAGAAGGTTGCACCACTAAGCCACTGAAACACAATGCAGCTGATCCATATCCATCATGTACTTTGGTGCAGCTCATTCCTTTGTCTTAAAACTGAAGAATCTTACCTAGAAATGTTATTCATGCTTGAGAGGCACTACATTCCATGCTCATTTTCCAACACTTTCTTCTTAGTCTTCTTCAAACTGCACTGTGGTTGAACTGTTACATAGCTATATGCACAATGTATTTGAGCATCTGCACAGATTGCCTGGAATTCCCTAAATACTATGATTAATTACGGGATCAGTCTGTATTTGTTTCTACATTCTTGCAAACAAGCTTCTGTATTTCTGGAACTTATCTACTTTATGAGTCACATATCAATGAGACACACTCATTTAATAACATTTACATGAAACAATGCATGCCTGACAATTGTAATCAGATGAAAATGATCACATTTATCTTAAAGACAACTTTTCATGAAACACATACAAGTAAAAGGCTTATTCATTTTAAAATACTTCATAGATCTTCCTACAAACGCATAGTGTTTTTCCCCAGATACTGCCATAATTATGGTTCCAATGGGAGTTTTATCTATGTTCAGACAGCAGGATTGGGCCCAGAGGCTCAGAGTTCAAAAGAAATCAGTGCAGACAATCAGGAACAGGTTTTCTAAAATGTTCAGTTTCTGTCTGGATGCCTAAGTAAGGAACCAGATTTTCAGCCGAGTCCTTAAATAACCAGACTTTCAGAAGGGAGAACAGATGCACACATCTTTGAAAAGTTGGTCCTGATGGGGCTTCCTGAAGAGCAACACACCCAATCCTGACCCGTCTCTTTGGAAGTCTCATCCATAGCCCTTGAAATTTACTCCTTTGGCCTTCATGGGCTCCCAGAGAGTCTCTATTATGAAAGACAGTTTTTCCTTTTCTGTTCTCTACAGTGTACAGTAACATGTGGAGGGGGAGTGCAAACCCGGAGTGTACAGTGCCTGCGCCAAGGAAGACCAGCTTCTGGATGCTTGCCCCATCAGAAACCAGCAGTCCTGAGGGCTTGCAATACTAACTTCTGCCCAGTCCCTGTGAAAAGAGGTAAAACTTCTCTCTACATGCTGCAGCAGGGTTGTTGCTTAGCACTCTGCATCTAGCAAAATTGCCTTTTCCAGTTACACCCACTGAAGATTAGTATTTGGCATGTTCCTCCAAAACCAGTTTTTTTCTCAGACTTTCCAGCTTTACAGTTACTCTGATACTACAGCATCTCTCTCCTGAAAATGAACTCTCTTAAAGCAGACTTGAGAGTATAACTGACACAGGAGATTTTAAAAACAGAGATATGTTAAAAAAACAAGATACGTCAAAAAGTTATGCCACTTGGTTCTTTATACCATCTTGTTGAATAACATCGAAGCATTCTATGCCAATACTGTTTTATCATTAAAAATAGCAACTTTTGAAATAAGCTGTAAGGATTTGACATTTACTTTTAGTCTTTTGAAGGCACCTAAGCTTCAGATTGCCCCCATATCCTGGGAGTCCAAAAATGCTCTGTTCAGAATGTACTTCTTACTGCTTCTGCTTCTGATCAGCGTATGACACACAGTCAGGAAACACAAAATTAAGGTCTGACCCCATTTGTATGTCTGCTGAATCCCTCTCCATTTCTTCAGTGTGTTTTGCAATAATAGAGGAGCAGGAGGAGCAAGAGGTTTTGTGATGGAAGGGGAATTTTCTCAGAACCACCACAGAAAGAGAGGGGTGCTTTAGCCCCATCCCATATATTTGCTTACAAACTGGTTACAGTTTATGACTCCTTAACTGTGGGGAACAAAGCTCATGGAGGTCCAGGTTTGTGATATATAATGCTTGTTATCTAGGTATGCTAAAGCACTTTAAACATTAACTTTCAAAATACTGTACATAAACTGTCTTGTTACCATTTTAAAACTGGGAGCTGGAACTAACCTCTATAAAACCTAGGCTGGATTGCAAGAGAAAGGTGGTAATAGAGTTGGGAGCAAAGGTCAAGCTCTGGCTCTGCATCTTGTAAATTGACATTAGCCAAGCAGCCCCCTCATCTGTACCAATTCCTGGCATTCACTGTGCACAGAAACCCTGTAAAACCCAGCGATGTCTGAATAGACTGTTCTACTGCATCAAGACATGCAGAGTATCAGACTGAGACACCAGAAGACCAGAATCCAAGCAAGGATATATAGATGAAATGGTCCTAAAAGGGATAAGGAATTAGTTCTGCTGGTTTTTAAAGTAAACGTTCTTAACAGTTCAAATTAACTTTCCTAAAAAGTTCTGCTGTACTTTGGAGTTTCTGTATTACATCCTTTTCTGTCACGATATAGCAAGCACTTTTCTTTCAGCCCTGCCTTCCTCTCCTATATTTCATGTCTGGAGTAATGTCTGTTATTAATTTTGGCCTTGGCCTGTTTCTCTCTCTCCTCACATCTGCAGGAGCCCTTTCCCCTTTATTGTAACTGGGTCGTCAGGCTCTGGAGATCAATTACCTCTTCACTGCTCTCTAACTTTCTGTCTAAACCAGCAAAAAGAGAGGGAACCAGCTGTGCTGGAATCACATTGAAGCAAATCAGTCTCTATTATCAGCCGTGCAGCTCCAGCTCAGTGATCACAGTCAAGAAATTAATGTTTCAGGGAGAGTTTACACAATTTCCTAGACAAACCGGGTCATTTCCATCCCCCTGTTAGATGCAGTTACGGTCACCGTAACTCCTAGTAAATCTAACTGCTTAAAATGATTGAATATTTAAACAACATATAAATACTTGAGTAAATAGAAATAAGGAACTGACAGCCTGATCCACGTCCACTGAAGTTTGTGGGACTGAGTTCATTCCAATGGTCTTTGGATTAGGTCCCAAGAGTAAAGTTTTCAGCCATACTTCTGTAATGTTAGCATTGCACTCTGCTCTTCAAAAGTGGTGTAAAGATTTATTAACAATGCCTCCTCAGTGCTTATAACTTCTTTAAAGCAGTAATTCATAATTTTTGAAAATTTACACTTCCATGGCAGGAGAGCTTCTTCCTGGCTTAATCAGAACAGCTTTCCTTGTGCTGTGCATGTTTTTTCATCTGTTGTCTGCTTTGAGTCCTCCCAGTCACAAATTCTGCCTGGTGGACAGTAGGTAAAGTGATGTGAAAGCTGGTGCTGAACTTCCAGTTGCATCCCTACTGCTGCTCAATTAAGACTAGAAAGGCAATGCTGTGGAGGGGAAAAGGCTGCAGTTCAGCCCTGAGCTTCCTAGTTCCTGGACAACTGTTTGTTCAAGAACAGTATTTTATTTACGTAACATTATCATTTACAGACAGGTTTATGTATTTTAAAAAATGAGGAATAAAATGATATATTTAAAAATACATTATTTTCTTATTCATTCAAATAAATTGGAGGGTGAGAAGGGTATGCAAAATCATATTTGCCATCATATAAAAAGGAATCAAAAAAAGCAAAGTAGTCACTATCAAAAGTAGTTCCTACAGAGAGATGCCTCCTGGCCCACAGAGTATGAAGTTGTCTGTGCTATGTGAGGGACATTTATCTTCTGTGACTCAGCTTAGCTGACCTGAGAACATAGACAACGGTGCCTAGAATTTTCTTCACTGTCTCCTTTTAAATTCCTTTTATTGACCATGTAAACAGTAGTTCTGAGAGTCGAATGGAATCTTTTCCCATGCTCACAGGAGATTTCAGTTTAGCTATAAATTTTGCTAAACCTCATTTAAATGCCTTAGTGCTCTCTCAGACATGGTGAATTTGTTTATAAATCATCTGTATGAATCATCACTCTGCTCTTTTAAAGAAACATAAAGCATCCACTACCAAACTGTAGAAAGGAGCAGTTATGAAATGTTTTTAAAGCGACTGGGCCTTGTGTATAAATACAAACTGTACATAAATTTAAGTGAAATAAAATCTTAATTGAAAAATGTGGGTTATTTGTAATTAAAAGCTGGGCTTTTCAGAACTAAACATTGTCAGCCTGTCTCTCTTCCCATTGCAGTTATGTAAGATTTCACCAGCATGGCATAGGCAAAGTCCTAAAAGCTTGATTCATGCCACCTAACTGAAGTGTCTAAGGAGAGATTTCTTAGGCTCCCTGCATAGTCAAACAGAGAAGTAAGTCCCTCTAGAAAGTTTTGGAATGCAAGCACATAGCGGAGCACTTTGTGCACACGTGTGACTGGAGTAGGGTCCATGCAAATACACTCAAAGCTGACACTACTGTGAGGTGCAGGCAAACTCCATGTGCTGTTGATGGCAACAATCAGCATCAAGCATGGAGCAAGCTCATTTGTAGAAGTACTTGGCTTTAGAACAGCATTTGTAATCAGAGATGAAAACACAGATGAGGTTGTTTTTTTTATCCTCTACAGTGGAACTTTCTCCAGTTTTCCTAACTTCAAAGTGTGCTCTTAATTTTTTAATTCCTTTATACTCTGACCCTCCTGTTATATTAGCTGTACCTTTATCAAATGATTAATGTTCCTTTTCTTTGACCTGAGTGAGTCACCCATTGTGTTTTTAATATTACCAAATGCATACAAGTGTGAGCAACTACTGCCTGACTTGTAGACTTGCTAAAACACAGTCTTACCAGAGGTCTTGAATTTTTGTCCTTCAGATGATCCATCTTGTTTGGATTTCTTCACTTGGTGTCATCTGGTACCCCAGCATGGTGTCTGTAACCACAAATTTTATGGCAAGCAGTGTTGTAAATCATGCACGAAGAAGAACTGATAGCAGCGTGTTATCTGAACCCTTCAGTGCCAGGATTCTCTTCTTCAATTTATGTTGGAATTAACTTTGCTTTGAGGCAAGACATGGTGCCACATAAACCACTGACGGAAGAGACATTTTTTTCTAAGGGAATGATTGAGGTACAGTAATTGTTGGATATATGTTAAAAAAGGACTGTTTCTTTTTTTTCTTTATTTGCTGACCTCACTAAAGTACAGGGTACTATGGATCACTTGAACACTGACACTCGAGGGGCAGTTCTTCTTTCTTTGAACGTGTCATTTTGCACTGTCATGTTATGAGGAAGAAACTAAGGCAAGGGAGCCTTTTCTGGCTAATTGACCAGAATGCAGAGCAAATGAGATTGGGAGCTCGAGGAGGAAAGTTACAGCCTGGCAGCATGACAGATCGCACTATCACAAGCGTTTCCTTTCATATTTTTTATGATCCTATCATCCCAGGGTAAGGAAGCTGTTTACTGCCACTTCCACAGAAAGACATTCAAATGGCTGTTGTCTGGAGAACGCAGCGTCACACGTGTGACCACAAGAAGTAAATAGTGCACTACAAAGATATATGGTGCTTCTCTATTTAGACTTGCTGCTGGAAAAGCAAGTTTTGCATCATGCTAGTGTTTTTATTGTTTTGAAGAAAGAAATCATTTTCTGCTTTGTGTAAAAACTCAGAGGTGGTTAACTAGTAACTTGAAAAGTATTCCTAGAAATATTCAGCGTTAGAATATTTGGACTTTGACTATTACTGTATTACAAGTAAAATAGAATTTCATATTTCAACTAACTCAAGGAACTCGGATTTACTGAGCTCAATGGTTATGTTTTCAACTTTCTAAGCTCATTAGATAGGTAATTTTAAAATTTAAACTTGATATTTTAAAGTAGTTTTTTCCAGAAGCTAGGTTGTTTGAATGCCAAGGTGCTGAAGAATGTCTTCCTTTTAATATCAAATCTCTGCAAATTTTGATTCATCTGTTGCCCAAAGGAAATAACAAGAATATTACAGTTCATTAATTCATGCTAAACTTCTCTACTTATTTATTCACACAGGTTATATAAAAAAAAAAAAAGAAAAAAAAATAAAAATAAGTGGATGATTTACTCTAACCAAATAAAAGTAAATTCTATTTTTATACATTGTCCTAATACTTTTATTTAGTTCAGAATCCACCAGCAAACAAAACAAATCTAAACATAATGATACTTGTAATAATTTGGTATCAAGATGTTCAGTGACACTGTATATCAAATGGTCCAATCTAAAATGTTTCTGCATTAAAAAAGTACCCAACATATTTGCCAAACCCATTCTGAGACAGAGCTGTGTTCTACTGTAATTTTCTGGGGAGTGCCTAGGAGGGACATATTTATCTAATTCCACCCAACCCCACAAGTTCGTTTGATGAATGTAGTTCAGTTTTGCTGTTTTTTTTAAAGTATCATTTCAGCACAGGATTAGCCAGCTCAGCACTAATACCAGACAGTGGTCACTTAAAATTAGCAGTTCCTTCTGCAACAATTTAAATTAAAAACATGTATACTATGATATTTAAGAAATGATGATTGGAAACATATCTCAACCTACACCGCTCTGTCTTGATATTGGACATTGTGTAACCATAACCTTTTTTTCTAGGAAACCTACAAGGTTTTTTTGTTCTGTTTTTATAATTGTGTCCTTTGTATTGTTTGATGTAAAATAATTAATTTATTAATGCATAGCTTTTCCTTTACATTTCTTTGCTCACTTCCATAAGTGACCACTGAGGAAAGAAAATGGTAGTGTCACAAAGTATGAATTATGGTGTAAAAACAAAAAAAGCAAAAATATAAGTGTAATATTTAATTATTTTATAAGCTTTGTAATAAAGTACTCTAACTGTTTCATTATATTTGGAATTGTAAAATTCATGAATAAAATATGGAGGCTATAAGTAAATATCAAGTAATATAAGTGGTGTATGCATTCATTTGCACTTGTGTTGATTGTCCCATAAAACACTGTTCTGTTTTCTTCTGCTATGCGGTTGGCTGATGGCTCTGACTCTGAGCCTGCACCACTCCTGTGCAGGGGTAGTGACAAAAGTGAAAGAAAAGCCTGTTCCTTGTGGCAGTGGAAATTTAGCCACTGTAGCTAAGTGTGACCTCTCTGCCTAACCATGCCCCTACCATTCAGGCCTTGTACGGGTTAATATTGGCGGGCAACCCTCAAAACAGTGGATTTGAGTGTTAACAAGCCCTTATGATGAATGGGATGGAGGTCATTCCTTTCAGGCACTCAAAATCAGGCATATGTGCTAAGGTCATGTGAAACTTCTCTACTTTTGAAGGTCCCATTATGCTGGCAACTGAGGAATGCAGGACTGATTATTCAACAGAGTGAATATATTGTAATTGCCTTTTAAGAGCAGAAGATGCTTCTCATTTGAATGACCACACTACCATTGAAGCAGCTGGCTTGGATTGTGTCCATTGCAGGCACAAAAAAAGGCAAAATGGACATAGCTTCGTGGTTTTGTTTTCATAACAACACAAAAGCTAAAATACACAAAAATACACTTGCCCTCCACCCCCACTCCCCATGTGCAAGACAAAACTGACCTATTGTTTCTCTCACCAAAGACAGTGGAAACTCATGTAGCACAGAACCAGCGTGAGTCTTCCCTGCACATATTTAGCTGCAAGGTGGTTTGAAAGATAAGAAGCCTCACCCAACACAGCATTAGGTGATACAGCCTCTCCCATCTGCCAGCTAAGAAGTTAGTTTGCAAGCCAATCCCTAGCAGGGACTACATTGATTCACTGAACCATTTAATATCTATATTCCCTAACATATATTTGCTGCTTTTCCCTTCATTCACCATCACTCAGCTCTCTGACAACAGCAAGCTGTAGAATATCGTTGAGAGGAAATACGACGCATGCTTCTGACTTACAGTCCTGTAGCCAATAATAAGCAATAGATCAGTCTGCTCCTGAAGGATTCCCAGCAAGTGCTCTTTTGAACATGATTTGGACTAATGATTTAAATAATTAATATGCCCACACAGGAATTCTTCAGACTCTAAACTGCTTTGTGTTCTGGGCTAGAATTTTGAAATTAAAATGAACTGACGGTTGTCAGTGAATTACAGTGTTGGAGATGGATGTTGAAAGAGGAAATATTGCATAAAGATGTGCTATTGTGTGGTTGGATCAATCCCAAGTCCTCAACTGTTTTATTGCTAAGCCCTTACAACGATATTTGGTATACAAAGCTTGGCAGTTTTCTAGAAGTATATTGCTGCAAGGCTCACTTTATAAAGCAGAATGGGCTCTTTTCACAAAGGAATAGCTCCCATTTCCTGTAGTCAGATTTCATCACTCAGGTAAAGGATGCATCTGCCTAAAACTCAAACAGATATTTAATGAATGGCTTGATTGTGTAAATCAAACTCAGCTATCTTGGATGCCCAGAAGACACGAAATGTTGGAGACAGATGAATGTTTCACTGCATGTGGTTTTATGGTAACATGATCCATATCCCATATTTCCTTTAATTTTCAGCAAATCCTATTCAAAAGCATCAATAAAATAAATTAACATTATTATTTCTATTGTAATAGAAGTCCAACCCTACTGAGTCACTGGGATCCCATTGTGTGCAACACTCTATACACATGTCATGAAAGGCTTACAGTCCTGAGTGTACAACGAGAAATGATATGAAAAGAACATGTTAACAGCGAGCTCATTGTGAGCAGGAGAAAAAGTGTTGCTCGTGGCTTACTGTCTGCCTGGACACTGCTGAATGTCTCAAGGAAGCTCCACGCAGATAAGATCTGAAAGAGCAATACTGAGGAACCTTATCTGGACTCTGTTTTGAAAGCAAATGCTCAGCATTGCTGAGGTCTGAGAGAACAGTAGAGGGGGAGGCAGTAGGGAAGCTGGGATACAGTGGAACGAATCAAAAATGAGGTGTGCTCAGTGCTGAGTCCTAACCAAGGTAGTGACTATCAAGAGAGGAAAGCAATACATATGAATCATTCAAACTGTTAGAGCCTGCCAGTTACCAGGGACTACAGAGATGTGAGGTTCTGGCAAGGTAGTAAGTCTTCTTTTCACCAAAAAAAGTTCTGAAATAAGGAGATGCAGCTGCTAGAAAAATACCTCAAATTCCTCCCCAGCCAATAGTGTATGAACACCAGCCAAATCGAGCTGACCTTCCTGTCCACTCCCTGCACACTCTGCAGCACTATCATAGATGTTCTTCAACCCCATCCCCTGCTCCTCAGAACAAATCCAAGTCCAGGCTGGGCTGGAGCATGTCCTTCAATGTGTATCACATTCCGAAGTTCTTCACCTTGCAGCTTACAAATAACACTTGCTTCCCACAAGAACAGGCAGAGACAGACGGGTCACAGGGCCCTACTGATTCTCAGACTTGCCCTGGGAATGGTACAGATGAGGGTTGCATTTACAGCATCATGTTGCATTGCCTACGGGAAGTCATTGCCTCTGCCCAGGGTAGAGGTAATCAGAAGCACACTCTGGCCCCAAGAGTTCACCTTCCGACAGCCGACACACACCAGGTAGGGCCAAGGGAAGTGGTGCATTTGTTTTCCATGAGAGGTATTGGGGCAGAAACAGCATCAATGTCCCAGCTGGGCTAAACTAGAGACAAAACCTGAATTTACAGTGCAATCAGTAATATCAAAACCAGTTTTCCTCATGCTCCCTTAAGAAAAGCATCTATTGAGACCTAGACTTCAAACTACTAAATATCTATGTACTTTATGTTCAGTAATAATGAGTATTCAATCATGAACAGAACCTGGATTCTGCCACTGTGGCCAGGAACCTTCAGCTAAGCCCTAATTTCCAGGCTTTCTAAGCATAAAAATCAAGCTATAGTCACCATACATTTCAGCCTTAACACTGTTGTGTTTAGCATCCCTTAGGTGACTCGGGCTCCCAAGCATTAATTTATTATGTCTGGTTGTGATAATGTTCACTAATGCTTTATAATAACATAGGAGAGCTGACACAAAAGCTCATTCAAGAAGAATACGAAACAGTTTATAATGGAAATGTTTACTCATGAAGTTCTTACCTATAGGAAGCAAACAGATTTCAGAGCAAAACATACACAAGAACTCCCTCTTTGGGATCTTCAGCTTCTCATATCACCGTAATGGCCGAATTAGGTCTGTCTAATAGGAGCAACTAAAGGCAGTCCCCCCAAAGCAGGAACCCCCCACCAACAGTTCTGTGCTTCCATGGAAAGGATGGCCCTCTATTAGCTCTATTTAGATTATAGTTTCAGATTATCTGCAGAATTGAAGAGTTGTTCTTGTACAAAATACTTAAACCTATCTATAACGCCCTTTCTGACCAACTCTCAGTGCTTTCAGCATGGTAATATATTGCAGCCATCCTGACTCCTCACCTCAGAAACCACAGGGCACAGCAATGATACCCAGGACTCCTGCAAGGCCCAAGCAGAGAGGGGCACCTCAACACAGAACTGGCTACATGTTCCTTCCATAAGGAAAGATGAGAGAAAATGCCATTAACATTTTCCCTGGATGTAAGAAAAGCCATTCTGGTGAAACGTGTTCCCCAGAGCACTGAAATTCACATTTCCATATAATATATTCAATGTAACTATAGAACAAGTAAAATGTAATTGAGGTCTATTTCCTCAAAATGCACCACCAAAAAATGAATTTTATAAACTACTAATCAAAGTATTTTGTGGCTTTCATTTTGGGGGCTTTTGATAGCTGAAATGTAACATTTGATTGAAAAAGACACAAGCTTTCTGGGCATATTTTAAATATCCAAACAGATGATTGCACTGATTTTTCATTATTCATTGTATTAATGACATTTCACTATTTATCCACAGGAGCTAAATAAGATTCAATATACAAATCATTATTTTAGCCTCCCCAAAAAGATACTCTAATTCCAAGTCCATTAAAAGAATTTTAACTTTCAAAGAATTTACTTCAACTGTACAGCACGGTCCATTGACAATAATATTTTAACTGGATCAGCACATTTCATTTCTAGCCAGAGATATTGCCTGTCAGCAGAAAGCTCATCAGCTCAGACTTTGTAAAAATGCACTGCAAATGCCAAGTTGCCCAGAACTACTATGACTTACTCATTCTTGTCTGTGCTGGCGTGTGGGGAAAAGTCAGCCAATACAGACAATAACAGGCTGTAAACACTGCTCTCTCCAATTAAATACAGTATATACTGCTTCAAACCCTATCATTTACCACAACTGAATTTTGAGGGTTTTGGTGTCCACTTCCAAAATACTAGTTGCAAAACCAAAATTGCATATAAACAAACTGGAACATCTAATTTGAAAAGCACTCAGCTATTGAGTGAGACCGTTACATGGTATATGGGCTGCTGTGATAGACATCTACCATATTACATGTTCTGAGCTTGAACTGGCATTGTGTCTTGTGGCCAGTTAACATCTAATGCTGACTTTTTCTTTTGTCTCTCAATTGCAATGGACCTTGTCATAAAAATCATGAACTTGTTACAGGCTTATTGTTCAGATAAGCATACAGCTTGCTCAGTGTCAGAAATAGTCTATTAATCTCTAGGTAAACTAGCCTTACATTAGCCACAATGACTCAAGAGCATACCAGCACAACTCTTAGGTAGCTGATATAAACCACTGAACTCACTAAGACACATTGAGCCTGCTCGGTTTCCCCGGTCACATTGCAGTCTGTAAGGCAGAGCTAAAGCCTCCACACCTCGCTGACAGAGCAATGTTGCAGGTTGGTCGTGAGCACTGGTGAAAAAACTTCATCTGGGCTAAGGAGCTGAGAAGCAAGAAGGTCACCGAACTGCCTGGGTAGCAGGTGAGGGTTGATACCAGAGCTACAAATTAAAGTTTGGGATTACAGGGCTTCAGAGCTTTGCCCTGTTGTGATCAGCAGCTGTGAGGCTGAAGGAAGGCCAGACTGACTTGTGTTTGCTGCACAGTATTTGCATTGCATTGAATTTGACCAGCACTTCAGGGTTTCTGCTGGTCTTCAGCAGGGATGAAGAATGGGGTTTTCATCTTGAAGCATAACTTGGAAACACAAAATGGAATGGAATCTGTCTTCTGACTGACAAAGAGCAGAGATGAGATTCTGTACAGGATTTGCTGATACTTTCTTGTTCTTATTTGAGTGAGCTGCTCACTCTTTTTCCACACCCAATGCTAAATCTGTGGTCAAGGAGGATGATTTTTTTCTCATGCAGCTAAGATCATTTGGATACTTTCAAATGCATTACTAGTATTATTGCACATATTTTAGCTTCTTCTACAATCCTCCTGTGAATTACCAGATTTTGAGTCTTTGACCTTTTGCATCAAGTCTGAGGTAAGGTGGTAGGCAGCGTTTTTGCAACTTGCACTAGGGAAGGAAGAGGAGAAGGGGAACAGAAGAGCAGATACTTTTCTGGTTCATTTTGGAGTCTACACCTATGACATAGCAGTCTGTCGTGATCAGAAAGTGGATTTGATAAAACAAGTGATCACTTGCAGCCCTTTAACCACCTCTCTAGCTCACTATATCCACTATCCCCATTTTCATTAGTTTGGTTAAACGGGCAGTTTTATTTAGGGGAGGCACAACTCACACCTCGTGTCTGCATGAAGGCAGGTGCAATGGGGCCCTCATGTTGACTGGAATTGATAACAGCTCTGATCTGCTGAGACATCATGACAAAGGAAGATTAAAGGTCTTATTCTTTTTTTAGGTCAGAATACAGATTCCTCTAACAAGGTCAATGTTAGAATCTGCCACCCAAACTCTTCTTATCCATATATATATACACAATATATACTGTATAGTTCTTCCAGGCTGTTAATCTAGCTCTTTATTATATAAAAAACTTAAGGTGGAAAAAACCCCAAAGTATTTAATATATGCTACGTCTTCTTATTCAGAAAACAGCCAGAGTAAAGCAGTTCCCCAGCTTCCTAGATTCCTAGATTCAGAAAACAGCCAGAGTAAAGCAGTTCCCCAGCTTCCTAGATTACAAAAATCACACTTTGCCCAAGGACAGAGTACTTCAAGAACTGGGTTATTCTTGGTTCTGGCTTTTATAAATGCTCTTCTCTGAACTTCTCATTAACCTTCTGAACCTCATGCCTACTGGATGGATCCCAGCCAGCATCCTTCAGCTACCAAAGGACTCTTTGAAAGGAGAGTTTACACCTCACTTTCATCCCTGTATTACTGTGGCACACTGACTATATAGAAAAGGAAGGCAAACAGTGGATTTGCCTTTTTAAAAACAGTGGTCGATTAAAAAATGAAGTACCAATAATGTGAGAATCATACAGTCCTGAAACCTCCAGACATTTTGGCACATAGCTCTGTCTCTCTCGGACAATTGCATCCCCTTTTCACTGCTTCTCTCCTCCTGTTCCAAAGCTCCCCCCCGAAGCCATCGGGGGGTGGGAAGCAGAGTGGGTTGTGAAGTGTCTTGGGGTAATCCACTTTGACAGGGAACTATGCTGATTAAAAGTTATGGCTTTGGAACAGTAAAGCTCCCACTGCTGTCCATGTACAAGTTGCTGCTTTCTATTTAAACCTTCACAGTCACATCTAATCAAGAGAAAATAAGGACGTTTTTATGAATTCCATGAGAAAAATTCCCCTCAGGTGTAGGCTGCACGGTTTGATCAGCTCCAGTATCATGTTTTAGTGTTTCATATTAATCCCACAGATTGTGAGCCAAGAATGCTCGCTTTCATACTCGCCTGACGGCCAGGCAAACACACTTTGGCAATTTGTTATTATTTCAGCAAAACTTGCAATATGCAAATTAAGATTTATGGGAAACGAAGGCTTAAAACTATGCATTTATCTTCACGTGGAAAAGGTATCATCTAGTTGCAAGGTGCCAAAAAATACCAAAGCTGGGCAGAGAACAAGCAAATCACAACTCCCAGAAGGCACTGGAGAGTTGTACATCAGCATTTTGTGTCCTGATGACAGGAAACAAACTATTTCAGAGTCTGAGATTTTCTGGAAGATATGGACTTGACCCAGCCCTCAGACTAAGTATCTCATTTCAGTGTTTCCAACTGAAAATTGTTAAAAGTGTCAGGTAAAGCTAGGTTTTTCAACAAGGCTAAACCAAAAGAAAAATTATTATTTCATGGAATGCGAGTATCCTGTTGAAAACACAGGGATGGGAAAAAACTGATTAAGTACAGATAACATTTATATTCCCTACTATTCTTCCATCCTCCCCCTTGTTTCTCCATGCATAAGCAATTGAGATAATTCCCAGCCGTGTGCCAATTCAGCTTTGCTGCAATCACATTAAGGCAAAGAGACAAGATGCTGCCTATTCCCTGCCTCATCTTTCCAGGCTCACACAGAGTAACACAAACCACGCAAGCAAGATTCAGAGGTGCTCTAGAGAGATGCATTCCTGTGTGGTCTTATTCCCTGCTTTATATTCTGCAGTACTGAAGACAATAGGATGACACATGGACTGGAGATACATCCATGCATACTTTCCTTCCTAAGTCAGGGTTTCCAATGAAAAGCATTGGAAAACTGAGACACATGCCCAAAGTTCAGCTCAGCCTGAGCCTTGGGGTCCAACTTTTGTCTGAATCAGAAATCATTTCCCTTAAGTTAAAGAATTCATAACCATACAAAATCTGTGTGTACAAGCCAAACTCAGGCCACATCTGGTAACAAGGACTTGAACAAGAAGGATGTTAAGTGAATAGCACATATGTTTTTCTGAGTCTATCCCCTCACACACAAGCCACCATTTCCAGCTTCTGGAAGCTGCTTTGCCTCACTCCCCCAGCCTACTGGAAGAACAGACTAGCCTTGGCTACACACAGCCTACCCAATTCCCTGCTTTTACCTCACTCCTATGAACACCACACAGAATTTGAAACTGGTGTTTCAGGGAAGCCACTCAAGTGAGGCTTAGACTTAAGTTGATATAAATACTTAATTCTGCCTTGGAGAACAAGAGCGGTTTAATCAAAGGGATCTGGTGTCCTGCACACCTGGGGCTGGGTTCCCTCAGCCCAGGCATCGCAGCTGGTGCCTGGTACCGGCTGTGGCTGATGAGAGGGTGCTCTCCAGTGTGAGCTCAGGGAAGGGCAGAGCAGCGAGAGCTGTGCTGCAGCCAGGGGCAGGGCATGTGTGTGCTTAGACAGCCACCTAGTGAGCTGCCAGAGGAATAGGGGGCTGGAAGAAAACGCATGAACTCTTAGGGAGGCTGGAGTTACACTACAAATACAGTGCTAAAACAGTGCCAGAATTAGCAACGCGTTTCATAGGTTTGTCCCCTCACAGACAGAGCAGCAGCAGAGCAGAAGGGCCCTGGAATCACTGCAGCTGTGAGCCAGGACTCCTCAGCACTCTGTGACCCTAGAGATGAATGCTCAGGTGAGAGCCCAAGCGTTAAAAAAGATGTCTGAGGGCTGAGTGAAGTTCAAGATGTTGTTTAGGAACACATATACGTGTATGTTTATGTATATTTACATAGATTCACCTCACGTTTTTCTTACCTACCCTTTTTTAAATCACACTACTGCTGACTGAAAATACATTTAAATGAATATATTTACACCTCTGTATATAATTCAGATATACAATGAAGATGCAAATACTGAGCCCCCCCTTCCTAGATGTAATTGTGTCCAGACCAGAAATTCCCAAACCGGACCCAGCAGTGATGGGGGCACCTGGGCCCAGTGCCTGGTGAGAGCCCACAGGAACCTTGGAGCAGCCGCACCGGTCCTACCTGAGGAGACAGGGACAGGTGACCTCTCTGGGTTCTGCTGCAGGCAGGAGCAGGGCTGGGGCAGAGCAGCAGCACAGGGAGGGGTGGGCAGAGGCGCCCCCAGCCCTCAGCACAGCAGCGCCAGGAGCCAGGGGAGGGCTCTGAGGAGCCGTTGGATCCTGAGCGCCACGGGCAGGAGCGCTGGGATTGGTCCGTGTGGGTCCTGACCCAGCCTCCCCTGCCCACAGGCACCGCTGCCCCCCCATGGCCATGGCCCCATGGGCAGTGCCGGTCCCGGGGCGCTCACACCGGGCTGGGTAAAACAGTGGAAAAGTCCAGAGGGAGAGATCCCTAGCACAGCCCCTGGGCATTCGCACAGAGCCCGCCCCACAGGCGCGCTGTGTTCTGTCTCTGCTCACCTGGGCTTGAGTGTGGCTGCGGAAACAACACAAAGGCTTTTGAGTAAGACCAGAACCTGTGAGCCCAGTTCATATCAGAACAGTACCTGCATTTCTGCTGTGTCTGTTAAACTCCAGCTCTATGAAAGAAAAGGGGAAAAAACCCCTCAGCCATAGGGGCCCAGAGGAAGCTGTTCAGGCACTCGGGATCCTGAGCTGGCCTGTGGGAAGCTGCTCCGGGGAGCCCCCGATACAGTCACACACTCGGGGTCTCACACCTGTGCTGGTGCTCTGAATGGTCCCAGAGCCACAACATGAAGCTTTATCCTCATGTTAGCAAGGCACAGAGTGTGTAGAATTACAGCGAAGCAGCCAGAACTGGCACCCCATCAGTCCAGTGCTCACCTCCCAACCTCTGCTGGCTGAGCTCCTTGCTATGAAACCACTTGTGAGAAGGAATCTCCCAAATGGGCTCTTTCTATAACTGTAATCACGGGAAAGGAAATAAAAATAATCAAGACACTAGTGGAAAAACCTAATCAAAACCATGGTTCTTCAAAGCTTTATCTAATATTAATATGGCACAGAATAGCTGCAGGCAGGCGAGTAGGTCAAAGAAGAAACAACTAACTCTGATGTGATGGTGTTTGGGATGCTATAGAATTTCTACTTAGATATTTACTGCCTCCCAAAAATCAGATAGAGAGAACTGCTGTAGCTGCAGATTGTGTCACTCCTGAACCATTGCTCAGCCTTGGACATACAGTTTCTTTGTTCTTATAGACTTGCAGCCTAACCCTAATGGTGGCTGGGCACTGAGGTCCCAGCACCATGACTTACCAGATGAGAAAGATCTGGAGGGACCAATGTTGGTGCAGTGCTGTGCTCCCCTTGGCATGCCTTTTCCAGCCCCACTGTCCCTGGAGCTCTAGGCTTTGTAGTTCAGATCATCAGGTGATTTTAATTAATCATCAGATGATTTTAATTAGGTCTCACTCATAATCTCCCTAGCCTCACATGGCTCTGCTCACTACAAAACACTCAGTCACACTGAGACTGCATGCTGTGCTCCAGGCCTCTCCTTTCCCTTTCACACTGGTTGCTGCTCTTCTGGCCCAGTTTCTTCCTGTTCCTTAAGAATTTACTGTCATCCAGCCCTCAGAGCTCCAGTCCTAAAACTCCCCAGACACATGGGGCTGGTGCCATTTGCTGATTTCTTATTTTTTGTACCTCAGGAAGAGCTAGCCTGCACATATGGTGTGCTTCTGTGTAGAAGCTGAACATATGCACAAAGGTTCCACACAAAATCTGTGGAGGAGGAGAAACAGCATTTATTTATTCCAGATAAAAGTTACAGCCCATTTATCCTCCCACAGACACAAGCAGATCTGCTATCAGCCCAGCAACTGGAATACAAATTCAGATCTCACTGCCTTCCTTATAGAGCAAGAGGGGTTAAATCCTGATGCCAGCTCACCAGACCCAGAAGGGCATCACCAGAGGGAGCCTGGGTGCCATCACCAACAGAAGAGATCCCGACAAATTCACACTTCTGACATCTCTTTCCACAAACCTCAGTTTTCACCTCTTTTGGACCCAGGGAGGAATTTGTGCCATGATGCTGTGATGTTCTGTGACCGTGTCGAGACATGTGAGATGAGCACTTTTCAGTGCCCCAGTTCCAACTCAGATATTTAATGCTTCGGCATCAAAGAACTGGTGCATCTCTAAAGTACAGTCTTTCACCTCCCCCTTTCCCAGCCACACTCATTAATAATAAGTACTAAAATTTGTATTCCATGAGGACTGGAATGATATGAATACCCAGTTTGCTTTAAGTAGGTTCAAATAATAGAATTATTTCATCCACTTGAGTGTAACAGATTGTCATAGTTAACAAAGTCCTGCAGTTCATTCTTATGTGATTTCTCCTGAGTATTTTTAAGCCCTGGCTTTTTTTTTGTGTGTGTGTGTGTGTGTGTGTAATATGGGTTCAAACATATCCAGTATTAAGTGGTTTTTTATCTTACTTCTAATACTGCAAGTTGTCCAAGAATTTTATCAAGAAATCTGTTTCCAGTTATTGTTTAATTACACACACAAGCCTCTTTAAAGGGACAGTCTCCACAATCTCCTTCACTCTCCAGTTCAGTACAGGTATTTGCACAGATCTTATCAGCAAAATTTAGAAGTCTTTCTCTTTAATTATGAGAGGTTCAAGCAACAAGATTAGATTGAGTCATTATTTAATTTGGCCAAAGAGAGAAAGCTGCTTAGTGCTGTTGTATTATACTAGTGATTACAGTTATAGAAGTACTCTAACCTGAAGCAGTTTCTTTAGCTCTGAGGCCATGCCTATATTGAGCTTCCTACCTACATGTAGAATTCTAGCTTTTAGGCAGCCCACCTGAAGTGCGAGTAAAATTCATCCCTAGCAGACTATGCAGCAGGTATTGCTTCTTAACAATTGAGAAAGTATAAGATATATTTCCTTTACATTAGACATGTAAAAGTTATAGTATGTATTTATTATTTTTTTTTTAGGTCATACCTGCATGGCACTAATTTCTATGTTATGTGGTTAAAATCTTTTCAGTGACGATCCCTAAAACCAGTCCTTCAGTACACCCGAGATCCCCTGAAGCAGTTTGACTGTGTGTACCCATCATATGCCTAAAGGGCCCTTTCTGAGAGTACCTGATCTCTGTTCCCCGCAAATTGAATGAGTATTGCGTGTTTATAGACATCTGCTATGGAGAAACATCTCCCTTGTGAAGTCTGATTCAGATTTTTTTCCCCATGACCTTTTGTTCTGACACAACCTCGTAGCCAGAATCACCCGGAGGTACCGATTAATAGCCATAAGACTTTGCAGAATTTAAGCTTGTAGGAACAATAATGTGAACAACTTCTGAACCTACAGATAGGTTCAGACACAGCCTGAAATTTTGTTCTTGGAGTTCTGTTCATTTCACAATTTGTTCAATACTGTTGGTCTGCAAGGATACAAGGATATAAGGATACAAGGAATTGAAAGCAGACCAACTTTTTGTGACCCCTGGAAAGACATCTGACTTCTCATATGAATGACCATTAAGTTGCATCCACCTTTCTGTGGTTTGAAATAAGGACAGGACTTGACAGAATCTCTATGTGATAATGGGTTTAACCTTGAATGATTCAGGGCAAAGGTATCTCTCTAGGGTCTAGAAAGAAACGCTACCATTCTCTCTGGTGAACTACCTCTGTAAATGGAAATTTGGTACCCCCAAGAAGCCTCTGGAAAATAGTCTAAGTAGACTGACAAAATTAGAACAATGAATTCTCTTGCAGCAGACAGTTTGGTGGATTTGCAATGCTTCCCAGATCTTTAACTACAGAAACATTCCTTTTACAATTTTGTAGACCTTTCATGAAAGAGTTTGGATTATTTTGTTGTTTCTATCACTGATTTGCTAACTGAAAGTTTTCTTTAAGTTTTGAAGGCAGGCAAGAACATGAGTTCTGAAATTGGTGAGAACTTGAAGTATGGAACTACTAGAAATTCACCTATGATGTCAGAGTAAAGCCATTTTACCAGAGTAACACTGTACATTGACATAATACTCTCAAGCATATGAAATTAAACATGTGCTGAGTATTATTTTACTATGCTTTTATATTTTCTAGTCTGACATGCTGATACAGAATATGATAGAGTAATGCACAGTACTAGGAAAGCATATGTTTAGATCTCCAGTGTATTTTATGTAAAAGTTTGTGTTATCCCCCCAAGAATGGAAATTTAACAGTTAAAATTTGCTCATTTTTTTTGACAAATTCAACTGAGCTGCAATCAACCAAACTAATGCAGTGTGTGCTTGTAAAAGGTGCTCTGCAGACATGACTCCCTTGAGATTCTTTGCAGGTAACAAAGTTTCAAATTCATATCAAGAATAAAAAAAAAACCAAACTACATTTGTGGATGATTTGCTGCAAAACCTGATTTGTTCAATTTTAGTGAAAACAATGTCAGAGATACAAAGTTGTCACACTTTTTGTAAAATAGAACAAATGTTGACCCCTCTGAAAAACTACGAGATACCTGCTGGTGTAATAATATTACAGTATGCTTGCATTGATAATACCACAGGGCTCAGATGACAGAGCCAACAGAAACATGCTACTGAGCTCGGAGATAGCTTTTCTGTCTTGTCAGTGTTGCTCAGTGCTGAGCCTATCTAGTTTTGGAGGATTTCTCGTATTTTGGATCTGAAAGAAATAAAAAAACCCAACCTGTTTTCACAGATTTAGGAGATTTAAATTCAGGCAGTCTGTGAAACTTCACAGAAGCAAAAACTTCCCACAGCTCATCTAGAACTTAAAAGAGGTGTTTGCTCATTCTGTTTGATGTTTTACACTCTTCATGTGAGACAATTCCCTCTACTGATCTCCCCTAGTGGTCTTAATTTCAGAACAGAAGTGTTGTATCATAGAAGCAGGCTTCATGGTGAGATGGTAGAATAAGTTGTAGAGAAACTCTTATGTCATGTGGGAAAACTTTGAAAGCAAGTTACAGGTGTTTAGATTATAACAAAATGAATGATAAATCCTTCCTTTATACACTTTTTGGACATTATTAGAAGAAATGCTTTAACAACCATCCCCAGAAGTGTGCTATTCTTGCTGTTCACTATCAGTAAGATCTGAAAACTTTTCCCCTTTTTTTCCCTTGTTCCTGTATCTAGACATCAAGAGAGTTGTGGAATAAAACTGCAAAGAGGATACCACTAACAGGCTCTGAAAACATGGGAAGAAAGAGCTTGCAGAGGTCCCCTGACTACAGCTCATTGCTATGTAAGCATAAGAGGAATTGATCAAAGGTCAGCACAAGATTTGGAAGAGCACATTGTGGAACATGGGAAAGGTATGGAAAAACAAGACAACTCAACTGTTCAGGTAGATCTGACTGGCTTGACCTGCTTGCTAGATTAAAATGTGTCCAGGTTAAACCTAAACAGCATAAAGTCTATGTTACGCTGCTCAGAGCACACTAGAAGGGTTGGCTCCTTACAGCTACAGTTACAGGTCTGGAGAGGAGATGGCCTACTTATGGTCAGACAGATCTGGTGAGTCTTTGCTTAAGGGCATTTCTACCTTCAAAGTATAGAGCAGAAGTAGCTTTGGCTTAATTCAGATGATGATAAA
Source organism: Aegotheles bennettii (assembly GCA_013398125.1). Taxonomy (NCBI): domain Eukaryota; kingdom Metazoa; phylum Chordata; class Aves; order Caprimulgiformes; family Aegothelidae; genus Aegotheles; species Aegotheles bennettii. Next base: position 2,736,448 of record VZRW01001045.1, on the reverse strand, counting down.
ATCATCAAGATGGTACCTTACATGAAGAACAGCACAATTCTTAATTTAATGGTACTAGTCACGACTTCCTAATTCTTTCTGTGATTCCACTGCAGCTCTTGTCTCTAGCCTTCTGAAAGCACGTGGCAAAACAGCTGCACAGCTAGAAGCAGGATCCTTGCTTCCTTCCATAAGGAAAGTTCATACATACAGTTCAAATGTTTCCAACAAGTGACAAAACTCAACAAGGAACCTCTTAACTCTACTCTTTCACGTTATACCCATCTGTTTTTTAACTACCTTTGACAGTAGCATCCTCTCCAAGCTGATAAAAATCAAAGCAAGTTTATTCATGTTACACCTGTTCCTTTAATATACACTTTCAAAAAGATGTTTAATGAGGGTGCCTTTCATAGCACGTAACCAAGTTCTCTAGCCCCAACTTCACAAACTTCACTGAACCAGGCACTACACTCAATGCGTAAGTGAGCAATTGCATTCATATTGTTTGCCTGAAGGTTTTGCACATATGTGGATCTACTCACATGCTTTAAGAAAAAATACTGCTGCAAGTAAAAACATGAATGTGTCCTTAAAATTGCCCTTCTGAAAATAGCTCAGCCTGTTTGTAAGAATTCCTGCAACTTAGCACATGCTTCATCTTTAGCTCAGAATGTTAGCCAAGTAATGATCAGCACTCAGCAAGAATTAGAAAGCCAGTTTGTCACAGTGAGGTCATGGGGAAGATTATTCCTGCTTTATGTCTCCATTTGTAATAAATATTCCATAGTCTGTCATGGAAAAGATGCAGAACATATTTATACTTCCAACCTCCCTTTTCACATACAATACATCAACTTGTTCTGGTAAATTCAATAGCACTCTATTCCCTTTTGTCATTTTTTACATGCCTCCTGGCTCAGAAGAACCAATAATCTACCTTAGCGTGCAATGGAGATATTGTGTACCTTTGAAAGTTCATGTAGTACAGATCTAGAGTAACAAAAGGTATTTAGGTATTTCCTTTTAAGGTAGACCATAGCTGTATAAATCTCCTTCTCAGAGTCAAGTCAAACATAAGATGCAGTTGGAAAAACAGCCTACATGACAGTATAATGGCTATCTCTTCCTCTTTCATAAACACTTAAGGAAAATCTAGTGCATTTCTCAGAACAGAAACATTCTTCTCTGAAAAAGGCAAGAGAAAACGTGAGCAGTGTCTCACTGCATGGCAGTGAGCTACTGGAATAACTTGTGGTAGTCATTGAAGAATTAGTACTACTCTAAGGGATCTCCTAAGAATATTCTAGATAGTGCAGTCATCTCTGCATCTGCATGTAGAGAAGCCAAGGAAAATGGTGAAGTTGGTTATTGCATAGCTTGATGGGAGCACCATATGAAAACAGTTTCTGCAGATGGGATTGACTATGTTGGGCAAATCAGTAACCCAATTACACTGTCTTAATAGTCAGGGAAGCCAGAGCAACTAGTCTAACTTCTAAGGGGTGGCTGCCAACATGACATCCCCTATACCCAGATGGTCAGAGTTCAGACATTAGAGACAATTTTCCTATGTCCTCAGATTCTCTAAGGGGATATGGCAAAGGAGCTTGCTGTGGTATTTTTACACAGACTGGAGACTTCTCATGCCAGGAAATTCTCTTGAGAATATGTGGAGAACAAGACATGCCAACACCAATTTGCAACTTGGTGTCACCAAGTTTGAAGAACAGGTTGAAGAAAAGCTCTAGGTTTTTTATCTTTTCACTCTGAACATCTTAGCAGCACTGTGGTGACCACACAACTTTCAAAATAAAGTAACAAAATAAATCAGATTGAGCAACGTATTATAATTCAGGTCCCAAGCCACTGAAATGTTATAAAAAGGCAGGAAACAAAACATGTCAGCTAAGATTTCAATGGGATGGTATCTCAGAAAGGCTTGTAGCATGAAATTGGCCAGCAAACAGAAAAAGCATTTATTTACAAGACATGAAGATACATGTTGTGTCTGTGTCCACTATAAATATATAACAAATATTTTAGTGCCTGTTCTTGAAAAAAACTGAGTACAGACAGCTATTTCTTTTTACAAAACATATGGCAATGATCATGATGGAATTAGTCTTTTCAGAAACTCAGGCATGAAGTTTTGGGGAACATCCAGTTGTACTCCAATAAAATAATTGCTTAGAGAGAAAATTTTTTCCATGAAGAAAGTTTCTAATCCTACATTTCTTAATCCTGTAATTCTTACCCAAATGGCTTCCAATGAAGTCTACTGCATAAGGAAGTACTCTCAAGTGACTGAAAAATAATAATTGTGTACTAGTAACATATTTAAGCTTCACAAAGAAATAGATGTTTGTCTTGAGACAACCTTGAGAAATCACTTGCATATGAATTTTTTTCACTATAGCATAGAAATTGCTGGTAGGATTGTGTGGCATATCAAAGCTGAGCTGATTTTGCATTGATATTCAGCATTTAACTATTTCACAAGTAGAGTTAACAGAGGAAATCAGTGCACTGATGCTTAGGAGTTGAGAAGACAAGGGTCTTGGAAATAGAGAGGAAGAAGGATATTTCTTTTTTTTTACCCTAAGGCTGAGAATCTGGCAAATCCTTATGTAACTTCATGGAGTTTTTCAGCCAATTCACACAACTGTGATTTCAGGACAAGAAATCAGAGAAAGGATGAATGAGTGAATGAACAGTTAAAAAAAGAACCACACTGAGAAAAAAGCAGTAACCACATCTAGGTGTTGAAGGATGTCAGAACTTGTATTTTTAAGTCTTTACAATTACCATCTTGCTGTGATGACCTGAAGATAAGTAACCTTACCTCCAGCTCCTGATCTTTTCTCCAAAACATACATCCCCTCTTCAGTTGCAGATCTGCCCTGGGTCCTTTCCTAAACTTCTCCCTAAAATCTCCTGACATCAGCACCTGGACATTAGCTCTGGCTGCCTAACTTTACAGGAGCCAAATCTCATTTTCCATATCCAGGAATTGTTACCATTGCATCATTCAGTTCACTGCACATTTCCATTATTATTCTAAGCAGGATTTTGTGATATTTTAGTGGTTTTGTTTTGGGCCATTTTGGTCCTCTAACCTAAAGCTGCTGGTAATCTGAACAATAGACTTTGCATTCTGATATGTACACATACACAGATATTCACATTACATGTAAAATACTGGTGTTTATCCAAAAATGTCAAGTGAGCTTAAAATTCCTGGGTTTTGTGAGTCTTTCTGAGGCTGCAGGACTTTACAACTATCAGCATGGTGTGTAAAACAGTAAACAGTTAATACTGTGTAACTATCCTTTTCAACCAGCCATGTGCAGTTGAGAGCGCAGGATTAGCATCTTGATGCTCCAGTTAGGGAGACAGAGACAAGTTTGTGCCCCTCCTAAAGTAACACCTACCATTAGGATCAGATCTGCTTAGAACACAGGAAAGTCACCTTGAAACCTGTAAAAAATCCCACCTAACCTTACTGAATCCTTTCCTTTCCCATGTTAACAAAACCTGAAAGTATATTGCTGAATAAATCTTAAAGAAAATAATAAAAAGCATCAAGAGGCAAGCCAGATGAGAAGTGAGAATAAGGATTAAAAACTTGCAAGACAAATAAAGATATGAGCACTGAAGAAAAACACCCTGAAGCACGTGTCCTACCTCATAGGTAGCATATCTTCAGTTAAGATGGGCTACACAATAAACCTGTCATAAAAGCCTTAGGCAGGCCTATGAACAACCATCTTTTTAAAAAATCCTATAGAAAATGCTGAATACAAACCCAATTCAGTATAAATAGTATTTCTTCTTGAAGTAAGTTAACGTAGCACAAGTGCAGCACTCAGTCAAATCTCAGGCACTGAACAGCACTTAGAGAAATACACAATGCAATCTTGGAAGCCAGGCAAAGAGAGATGGAAACGAACAATAAATGAATGGGTGGCTAGACAGACAGAAAATCTCACCCAACATTTTATCTTCCATCTATTTCTCCTTGTAACCGTACCTCTACACGATCAATTCAATCCCTAGATTTCCTCTCCTGACACTGGAAATGGCACAAGGAGTGTTTATGACAGGGTGGAATGTGTTTAACACAAAAAAACAAACAACAAAATTAAAATCTGAAGGTGAATGTTTAGGCACTCTGAGTAAGGTTTCTCTAAAATAAAACATTCTTGTTATTTCCTTTATTTTTCCATATTGTTCTTTAATCTTCCTCCTAGAAGGGGGCCTGAACAACAGCAAGAGATAAGCAGAGAAGAGATGAAAGAATCAAAGATGCAGCTTTGAAAAAGTAAAATTTGTTTCTTCTTGTCTAGCTCTCTAGTATCACCTGCTGCAATATGGCAAAGTAGTAGTAAACGTGCTGGGGTGGGAGTTTTGCTGCAAGCTTGTGTTGCAAACAGTGCATTTTTGCGTGGCACAGAATATAGTCTTTTTCATCCTTCCCATCAGGTCTAATTATTTTTGACACTTACAAGTTAACATATACTGTGTTATTTCAAAACATTGTAAATCATCTTTCACTGAAATTTATGTTGCTCCTGTGGGGCAGAAGGGAAGACAAAAAACCCAAACAGTTAAAAGCTGGGTAGTTACTGAACAAGTTTTCAAGCTCAATAAACTACAAGAGTCAATGAAATTCTTTAACAGGAGAATTGGTGCCTGTGATACTGTGTACCATATCACCACAAATACCTCGAAGATACGTATGGTCAATATTTTATTCTGTCACCAAACAAGCAGTGATAGTAAGAGACTAAAACTTCCTCTTCCTCTGCATAGGAATATATACTTTGCTATCTAACATAAAGTTAGTTCTTCAAGAAATCAGTAACAAGCAAAGCATACTTAGGGCTGAAGATACATTATAATGTAGTCCTAGATTACTTCTTCAAACAAAACAAAGCCCCAACATGCTGGACTTCAGTTCTGACTCACCATCTACATCATACTGCATCTACTGTAACTATCACTTTCCATCCCCATTTTCTAGACTCAGAGAGTACAATAAAGCTATTTTCAACAGGATTAGCAAATTTAGAATCAATCAGTTTTATTGAAGCAAGGGACAGAGAGATTTCTGGTAGCAAAAGGAAACACACACCTCCACTTGCAGCTTCTACTAATTTAGATTTCTTGCTTAAAAGCAGAAAACACTTCGAGTTGTCCCTGAGGACCAGTTCCTGATGAGAATGTGGTTGGCATGGAGCACTAAATCAGTGCAATGAAGGACACTACTCCCTGGCACTGATGTAGTGTGTTTTTATGGCAAAGCCATACTGATTTCAGGACCATTCTGTAGTCGAGAATTCCAGAGTGCTGAAAAGACTTTGCAAGAGTTGCAGCACTGAATTTTATCAGTTGTGTCAGTTTGATTGGGTTGTATTCTAGCTTCAGAGATGCCAGCTATATAGTAACATTTTATTGCTTGTACCTCTGATGAAGACTGTATTATCTAGCTTCTAGAAGTGTACTTAGAGTGCTGTAAATAAAAAGAAAAATTTTGCAAGACTAAGATTCCAGGTTGTGAACAGCAAGAGGGCACATTCACAGTAGAACAGTAGCATTTTGTGGCCCCTAGTTAAGTATTATTGCTATTTTAGCAATTGAATAATGATGGAGAAAGCTATAGCAGCTTTGCCCTGGGTCACAAGGGACAGCAGTGTATGGACACAGAAAAACACCTCTGCACGTCCATTTCCCTCCATGTTGGTTCCTTCCTAGGCAACACTCTTGAGTAACTATTCTAGGCTAATTCTGCTGAGCAGAAACTTTGCATGATGCACAGCGTAGCATACCTACAGCACAGAGATGGCGCTTCTGAATGTACCTGCACCTAGTGCCTATCACTACCTTCTAGCACATGGCTTATTTTGCAGAATTGCTTGTGTTCAGTATCACAAATAACAATACCAACTCAGCTAATGGAGTTTACTTCAGCTGACATAGTTGAGAGGCCCTCTGAGAGCAAGAGCTGCAAAGTCTGCACTTCTGTGTTGTGTTGAACCTGATCCAACATCCATTCCAGCTGATGGAAAGACTCCTGTTGACTTCATCATGGATTATATTAGGCCCATGGTGCACTTAGTTGCAGTGACAATGTTTCAGTGTTGAAGTTCTTGAACCCTTATGCTATATGAATATTTCACAACTTCAGGAACACATATAAGACAGAGAAAGTTGTTTTTCCTCCCTTTCAGTGCTCATTTTACAGTCTACCACAAAAAGTACCAGCTTTGAGCAACCTCCCTTGTTTTTACATACTTTTGTTCTTAGGAAAAAAAAAAAAGCCCAGACAAAAGTATTAGCTGCATTGTCTCAATATCAAACAGCTACTTCAAAGCAATGACTGTCTTATTTTTTTTCAATACTTAGCAGTTCAGAAGTGGATTGTGTTGAGAGTTGAAAAAAATCAGCCATTTCATTTAGAGAATTACAAAATCCTAGTTAAAACCCTCTTCCATTTCAAGCGTGTCCCTATATCACACAAGGCCACGCATTGCCTTGATCATGGACCAAAAGAAATGGTTCTCTCAAGAGACTCAGCTGAAAACTTCTCAAATACCGTCTCCTACTAAATACTTTAAAACTTGCTAAATACTTTAAAACCAGTTTCAACGGTCTGATTTCCACACACACTTGCTTCTAGAATAGCTATTGTTTCTAAAATCCACAGGATACATGTAGGAGTGATTCCTCTTGTAACTGTAGTTATCTGGTGTTTTGTCATACTATTACTGTGATTAAATGTATTAGTTCTCAGCAGGAACTCCTACTGACAGATCATCAGAAACTGAAAGGCCTTAGGAGAAAAGAGGTTGTATATGTTAACAGGATTTTCCCTGTCTTCCATATTTTTTTATTTGTAAGTGCCTCCATAATATGAAGTGTCACAACTAACATAAGAAATTTAAGTTACTTAATGATCTTACACTGTATTCTTTGTCCCTTCTAGCAACCAACCCTCTCCCTTTATTGTTTATCAGAATAATGCCTACACTTGGTGACAGTGCTGTGACCACGGCTTACTGAGTTGCAAGCCACTGAGATTTGAAATCAAGGTGATTTCTATTACTATAAGAACATAATTTGTTTTGTATTTGTTGGTTTTTTTTAAACAACATAAGATGGCATCCTCAGGTGAATGAGGTATTTCCTAGAGATCCAATCACTGTCATAGTGAAATTTCAATGTGTGAGGCAGGTAAATATGGATGGCAACCGAGCTGGAAATTGACCTTCTAGGCTTGGGATAGATTTAGTCACTGCTGCCAAAAAAATTTTCAGGTACATCAGAGATTTGTGCCCAGGGGTCCTCTTCTTACCCAACTAACTTGTAATCACAACTGTCAGTTTCAGAACATTTATATGACCCTGTGGAGTGTAATGTAAGTCAACCATCTGAATGTGAAATTCGTTAGACAACTGCAGCATGCTCAGTGGGAGCAGATTGTGAGACAACGGTGATGTATAAGAGAAGATGAAAGAACAGGTTAAAGGGTTCCTGCAGTGGTTTTGCAGGTTTGGGAATAGGTGTGCACAAATTATGTGCCAATGCTTCCTCTCACACACCTCAGAAGAGATCATTTGGATGCTGTGAAAACTTCAGCAGTAACAGAACCTGACACCTATCTCTTCCAGTATCAGGGTATAACAATGATTGGACTACACTTTAATAAGTCTTGCCATTCCTTGTTTATCAAGGACATCAGGCTTTGAAAGCACAATTTGCTAGATTATAATTTTGCTGTAAGAGATGTGAGCAGCCCTTCTCACACCACTCAACCCATTACCCACAGCACCTCTTAGCCTATGCCAATCACTCATCTGTAAATCATTCTAATTGTATAAAGGGGTTTTGAACAGTACTAACTTGTGTCTAGTACAAACAGGGTTGATTTATTACTCCTCCTCCACTTGCTTTAGCTTTCAGTAGTCCAAAAAGAATCTATTGATACAGTTAAAGGCTTTATGTAAAGCTGAACCCTTAGGCAATAAGAGACTACTTGGCAGGCTCTCACTGAGTTATGTTACATATTTTTTTTCTTCAAGTCTAATTTTACTTCCCACTTCTATTTTTTGCCATAATTTCTTATTGCTGTGGTGGGCACTTACTGACAAAAGCAGTACTGCTATTAAAAGAATCAATACTTACCTTGTACAATACTTACAGTGCTTCATTCTGTTTGTATCCTATGCCCTTCATCTGTGAGGAATAGTGATCAGTTATGAAGATCTGTCAGGTTTGTTATTACATGAGATCATTTATTCTGTTAAAAGGATAAAGCAAAGTCAGCAAGCCAAGAATGTATCAAGTCAGCTATAGTTTCAAAGCCTACAGTTACAGCCTGTTAGAAAGACAAGTAGTTTCCTATATTCTAAACAGAGCTTAAGAACAAAGGGACAACTCTTTTCAGCCTGACCACTAAGGAAATGTAATCAAGAATCACAACATACAGCTTGAAAATTTATGAAAAACTTTTCTCTAATACTGTTTTTACCTAAGGGCTTTCCCTTAAAGGCCTCCTCCCCATCACAAAAACAGTCAATCAGAATAGCACTTATCAGATCCTTTTTACACTGGTCCAAGAAAATTACTTCATTTTCTGTAGCTGGCCCAGCTCAGGTTCTCTTGGAATTATAATTAGGACATGCAGCTGTGGTCTTCTCTTGCCTCTCTAAGACAATGTCAACTTGAATTTGCCAAAACTAGCAGATGCCCAAGTGCACTATAAAGGTAAAAAGAAAAGTAGCAGAATACAGCTTGCAGATCTCTAAGAGCTTGTTATTAGTGTGGTTAAGCTCCAGTATTGCAGTCAGATAGATTGGACACTGTATCATTAAACTTGCAAACACATTCAGTTGCTGACTAACAAGATACTAGATCCATAGATGTGTATGCCACGTCCAGGCAGGGGTAAGGTCAAAGACAGATTTTGTTTCTTAAGGTCTTATGGTTTTGGTTTTCTTCACAAGATAAAAGACATAGACAAAAGCAGAATTTCTTATAGTGATTTTCAACTATTGCTTTGAAGGGGAATTTCTGAATATTGAAACTTTTCCTCACAGTGGGAATTCTGATATTTGTAGCCACTGCCAAAGAAGGATCTTTTACTACTAAACTGGTTGAAACTGAAAGTGAACATACTGCAGAGTCTGGGAGAGATGCCAGAACTACAAGTTCTCTGCATAGCTACAGAACAGGTATAGTGCAAGTACAGCATGTTCAAGATATTTTCTATCCTCAGCAAACAACTCATTGAAAAGTTTTTCATTCTGCACTTCCATTCAGCAGTGATTTGAGGAGCTAATTAGTGCAAACATCTGAGGTCCAGATCCTAAATAAGCTTAAGCACCTATTATCTATTGCATCTCATGCCAGATGAAAGCCATGTGCCTTGGAGGAGCTAAGCCCAGACTCTACTACAACTCTACTAGGCACAGGGAGACAAATTCACACTGGTGCTCAGATCTTACAGGCAGGAAGAATAGATGTTACTCTGAGAACAAGAGGAACTTGACCCCAGGTACCAAAATCAGTAAGGTTTAAGCTACTTGGATCTTCAAAAGTCTATGAGCTATCACTTCAGATGGAAAGTCTTGAATCAAATTGCTTCCATTAAAACATATTAGGTGCTAAATATCTGCTTGGAGGTACACACAATATCACCCTTAAGACATTAGTTCCTGAGCTAAAGAATGACGCTTAAAATAGGCTCTTCTATGTCATTCTGCTTTAGGGCAGAAACTATGGTCTTAAACCCCATAGATCCAATTCTCCTTCTAGCTCAGCATGTTCCTGGCTAGATCTACACAATGTAGTCTGTGCTATTTCCAGGGCCAGATTTTCTTCTCAGTTTAGAATTAAACTCTCTCTACAGAATACAGTGGAGATTTTCCAGACTTAGTGGTAGGGATGCATTTAAAGCTGAACAACTCTTGTTTCTTATTATTCTCCCATATATCTCATGTACAGTTTTATTTTGAAATGGGAACAATCTTAAAATGTGTATTTGCATATATGACACCAGAGTTTGTATTCTACTCTGAAGATGGCCCAATGACATTTGTGTTACTGTGCCTGTCCTGAGCCTGCTGATATGTTACACAAGCAGTGACAAGCTGCAGAGAAACAATTTAGAAGAAAAGAAATGCAATACTGAATGTGTTATGCTTATCTACATTTGTAATTCCAGTCATGGATCCTATCTGTTTGTAAATTTCAAAGCAAAATATCTCTGAACTTGCTAAGTCAGTATGGATATGCTCATCTTTTTCTTGCTGCATAAAATTAGACACATACCAGGCAACTGTGAACTGATTAAAAGAGTCTCTCCGGCAAAATAAAAGAAGATAGGTCTTGTTATAAACTTGGTTGCTGACTCTTGACAGAGGTAAAAATGTAAGGTGCATTGAGATGCTTATGAGATTCCTACTGAGTATTATGAGAACTTTAAGAAGTGGTTATATGCTGGAAAGTGACTCTGAATAAATAGTATTGTGAAGTTCCAAATTTATTTTCTCTCAAAGTCTTACAGAATAAATTTGCCTGGTTTACAGGTAAAGATACATTTTTCTCTAGCTGACAGCCCTGCAAACTCTGAAAGTCACAGCTGTGTTCTCCTTCACTTGTGCATTTCATTACTGCTCTTCTGAAGTAGTGTCTTAGTTAAAACTACTTCCCTACCACTCCATTGATTCTCCAGGACTAACAATAATAAAAAGACCATATAAAAGGAAAAAGGCACGAAAGGAGCAGATCCTATTAGTGTGATGGGACCACTATAGGTGGCTCCATTTTTGACCAGAAGGAGAGAGGGAACACAGGGACAGGTAGGTGCAAGCAATGACCTATGGGTTTTCTGAACTCAAAAGAATTTTCTCGCATTCTCCAGCAGCCTACCTTCCAGCCTAGGTTGCTTCTGCAAAAATCCCCCAAAGTTACACAACCCTTGCATTCTGACCATGAAAAATATCCTGTCTGTGTTCAGTTCAAATCAGAGGTAAAGGTGCAATCTTCCTTACATATCCTACTACTGGCTCAATAGTAAATCTGGAGAGCAATATGTTTAGTCATGGCCCAAAGGCAGCTCTGTCCCAGAGCCAGCAGATGAAGGCAGCTTATGCACCATGTTTAGTTCCTTTGCTCAGGGGTCGGAGCTGGCAGTTTCATTAGTACTAGCCAGTACAGCTGTGCTGCTCAGAACAGAATGTGAATAGCCAGAGTACATTTCCACATTGCTTGTGTCTTTTGTTGGGTTGTGTGGAGTCTCCTCTCATGTTGATACAAATGTGTTTAACATGTACGAAGAGCTACGCTGAGTGCCTCTATGCTGTGCATATCCTGACAGATTCCTCTGTGGAGACAAGTGTTCCCAGCTGTGATGGCTGCAGTTGCTGTGGCTTATGAAGTAAATCTTCAGACATTTTTACTGCTGCTCTGAAGTCTTCCCTGATTCTAATGGAACTCCTCTCTGAAAAACCTCTCACTCCAGCCGCATATGTGAAGACAATTGGCCTCATTATGTACTAGGAAACTGTGCAACCTGCAGTACATTTACCTGTTTAGCTTCCGACATAAATCCTTTAACAGGCCTTGAATATAAAAAACAGCTAGTGCACATCCTGAGATTACTGTAAAGCTATAACCATAGCTAAGGGGGGACACAAATCACTCTGAGATTTGATTTCTCTGAATCATAAAGATTCACCATAAAAATCTAGTTATGAGCATCGTTAAAAAAATGAGCTTCAGAGCATAAAATGTTAGAAACGTTTGCAATCTTTTAGAAAAATAGTGTCTTGTTCAAGATCAGATTTTACATCATCCTCTCTAAGTTGTCTGAATGCCACCTTCTTGCAGGCAGGTCAAGGGGACATGTAAAAATGCTGGCAATATGTTTTAGAAGTATCATGTAATATACCCAGTACTAGGATGTCATGGTCTGTTCTTCTCAGAAAGGGATTAGGGTCACTTTTTGAAAGCCATTTCAAGATATAGATAAAATGCCTATTGACAGCTTTGAAAATGTTTAATATTTCACTCTTGTCAAAATCCTTTAAATTCAGCTGTTTTGAAAATTCCAGGAGATACTTAGCATGACAAGTGCTCAAATGACTTTAAAAGTCTAATCGTTAGTGCCTCTAAGTGGCTGGCAAATGAACATATAGAACAGACCCCTTACACATTTAAAGAAACAGATAAATAGATCACAAAACATAATGGCATATTTAACATGCTCTGATTCTGTTCCTTTTATTAGGACAGGTTTCATTATGTTATCGAAGCTGACTGCAGTATACAGCTGTAAAATCAGTATGAGATAAAAATTGTGCCCAATATCAATGTGTAAAAACCAGTAACAAAAATAGTAACATTTTTTGTTTGTAAACAGCTAGGATGTCATGATTCAGCTTGTGTTGGGGATTTCAGGATTTTGAATAAGAAATGAGCAGAGAGTTCTTCGACGGATTTCATCGGCACATTCCCAGCAAAACCTTTTCTAGTGGTGCATGTGAGCTCCTGCATGAGCACATGATGAAAGCACCCGTGAGACAACTAGAAGTTGTACTTCGCATAGATCACTTTGGGAGCCTTGACTTGAGTCCTCTGGATTTTTCCTTCAAACTGCCCCCTAAATGGCAGCAAAATGAATATGATGCATGGTTTGAAGAAAGTGTTTACCTGCTGATTTGAGCTCAAAACCTTGAGGAAGGTTAGAGAACTTTTCTGATAAACTATTGTGAGTTTAGACAGAATTTTAAAAATCTAGTAATTTATCCTATTACGTTCAGAGCTTTCAGAGGATGTCTGGATATTATCTAGTAAAAACCCAGCTCTGATGGATCATTTTCATCTACAGATCTCAAAGAATTCTACTGAAGAGAATTATTTCATCATCCTATATTCTAGATGGGAAAAATGAAGCACAGGAAAACAATATGATGCAAGAAATCCAGAATTTGAACTCTTAGTATCCCACAGGCAGTAGCTTTATCCACTAAGCCACATGATATACTTTCCAGCAGACCTCCACCAAATGAGGAAATAGATTGGTAAAACGAGTAAATATGCAGTATTTGATGCCTGCCTGGTAATAACACTGAACACTGAACCAAAACATTATTTTAGAGGTCTCATTTTCCAAGAAACTGAATATTCCTGTTGATCACTTTTACTTAAAATGCCTCTTTTCACAGATATATGGTCAATTCTCAGGTTCAGATCTCGCTCTGTGTCTTTGAAACATGCATTTGTTGTTCAGTTTTACAGATGGAATCTTCTACACACATTCTGAAGTAACACTAGAGGGCAATAATGCCTGAGATATTCAGAATTTCTGAGCCTGAGACTTTGAGATGGGTGGTCTTCATTTGTTAACAGTTAACCAGAACTCACAATTTTCTTCATGTGTTTGCTGTAATTTGGAAAGGACTTGTGCTGCGATAGGAATGGAGAAAGAAAAAGCTTTACAGAAGACTGGAAATGAAAAAAATTGCTTGATTGCTTTCACATTGTGATATTCTTAAAAGAAAGTGAGAAACTGTTTTGGAAAGGATATCTGCATACAGAGAAGGGGTATCTCTTCCAAACAAAATATTAAAGGACATTTTAAGATCCCTGAATTCATTTTGTATATTGGTGAAGCACTGACAGAGAAAAATCTCTTGGAAAGGAAAGGAGAAGAGAGGGAAAGGGGAAAACAGAAAGAAGGGAAAAGAAAGGGAAAGAGAAGAGGAAAAAGAAGTAGTTTATAGAGGTAGGCAGAATTTTATCTCTTCAATAGAGGTATCTTACTTGCACAGCGTAAAGATTGTACTTACCCTTACTGTCAAGTCTCTCTAAATTTTATCTTTAAAGCTAGTTGATCTGTAAACTGCACGAGTTTGGCAAGGGATGGGAGGAAGGGTTTGGTTCTTTTTGCTCTTGAACCTAATTTATCACCCTTTCATATATTTTCTTGGGCCATATATTATTTTTTACAACTTTGCTTACTCAGATTGCTATTAGGAAAGGATACTGTCTAAAGCTTGGACATTGTATGGTGCTGAAAAATAAAACAAAAATTTTTGCATCTTACTGCTTTCAAGTCTCAGTAAATTCAAGGTACCTGGATGGCTTTTTGTCTTGAATTTACAGCTCTGGTGATTAGCATCTTTTGGGTTCATTCAGACATCAAGAGAAGGTTTTGCTTCAAAAAAGCTTTCTTTTAGGAGTGCCAAGGGCAAAATTAATGATTCAAGATTCAGTCTGGAAGAAAGAGATATAAGTGTGAAGTGAACCTTTAATGGTCTGTAAGAGGGAGTGACTGCTTAGAAGAATTTTTATAGCACTGCACTTCCTGCTACTTCAATAATAATAATAACAACGGTAACAGTAATAATGCCTAGCTCTTATATTTCTCTCTCCATCAGCAGAACCCAAGTAATTATGTTCATTTCTTATCTTACAGCAAGTGTTACCAAAGAAAGGAATGCGATTATGTGGTATATGTTTTCTACTATTTGTGTTTTTAAGCAACAGGCAGGACTGGTGTTCTCTCCTCTACTGAGGCAGGATGCAGGGAAAGAACAAATAGGAGATAAAACTCTTTTTGAGCACCCTCATTTTAGACAGAGCACTATTATTTCTTGAAGACGAGGTGGGGATCATGTCATGGCCACACAGAACATCTGGCTCCTTTGAGTAGGAAAAGAATACATTTGTTACTTTTTAAAGCCTCACCAATTGTGCTTTCAAATACATGGACGAATATTTCAATATATGTGTTCTAGTATAATACATGCACGAAGCCACACTCGTATGGCATGTTATTGATGGCTGATGCTACCTACTGGCTCAAGCCAGACAGTTTAAAAAGAGAAGATCATGTTCTTTTTAAGAAAAGGAACTAAAGAGAAGTCTTAAAATGCTCATCAGACTGAATGAGCTTCATTTTTTTTCCCTCCTACAGCCAACAGAAAATTATCATGCCACATGAAATTGATTCGGGTCATGATAGCGCAGGTGTAAAGCTAGATGACAATTCATGGAGATTGCTCAGAACACACTCTCTGTTTTCATGTTGCATTTAATGAGCCTTTTGGTTGAAATATCTGTTATTATGCACTTTGTTTCCAGTATAAGATGAATATGGCTCCTGTGTTTTGAGCCTCTCCAAGATAATTACTGAGATTCAATTGTTTCTGCTTTATGTACCTGTGTTCCATAGGCCTACGTTCACTTTGTCATTGGCAGGGTATGAAAGGAAACAAAAAGCATATTCACATAGGTCAGGTTTCCCTGAAGAGATCTTGCCTCTCATACTGGTGCTCTTTCTGCTAATCCAAACGTAAAGATGAATAATAACAATTCATTTCAGCTATATATTATTAATTTTAAGCAGTCTAATTTTTCTTTCAGCCACTTTATATTACCCACATGTAATGACCCTTGCCCACATAAATCAGCCAGGAAGATTTAATTTGCTTACTGATGAACCCAGTTCTGTTCATTTCAGACTCTTCCTGCAAAACTCTGAATACAATGCTCAATTTTGTCTTCGTCTTCTTGAAGAAGTAATGCGTAACTAAACCCTTCAGTGAAACTTGGAAAATCGCCCTTCAGCTCCTAAATGCTGACTATAACTGCAGGAATTTTAAGTGTTTTGCTCTATTGCATTTAGCTCTACTATGCTAGATTATCCTTGACTTGTTCACTGTCCATTTTGGTTGAATGAGGTGATAATTAAACACATGCAGCCTATAGAACAGAAAGTGTTATTCAAAACTAACCAACAAAGGTCACAGAATAAACACATTGACAACTTGCTAAGAAAGGAGATTATCCAAAGTCTTGACTTGGTGTTATTTCAAATCCCAGGACACAAGAGAGTTTTTATTCCCTCTCAATTCCTTTGCTGTTTGGGGATTTCTATGTATTGCTTAGCTTTAATTTCTGTCAAAGCCATCCAATCAACTCTGTTGACTGCTTGGCAAAAATCCCTTCTACACTTGGGTTGGTGTGTACTGAAGAAGAAGGTTATCTGCACTATTAAACCTTTGACTTCTTGTCTTTTGAAGAGATCATTTTGCATTTTGCTATGGCAGAGCTGTAATTAGATCTGTTAATTAAGGACAGAATGAACTTTTTAAAAACTCTAAACCTCTTTGCATTTTTGATAAGTTTGCTTAGGTTGCTACTGACCTTCGTACAGGGTTTGCCACTGCTTATTAATTGTTAAATTTTAATTAGGCATGCTGATGAATGTGCTAGCCTTTGCAATAAATAAAAGGTACCTTCATTTATAATCGGATATTTACCAGTCTACAGTGAAATTATCTGCTTTCCTAGAACACAGTTAATTTAACATATTTTGATAACAGTAATTGGTGGTATATAAAACCCAAACCCAAATAGATAAATATAATGACTCCCTGGTTCAGAGATTGGATTATCAGTGCAAACTGAGCTAGGACACCGGATCTTAAAAACATTCTACAGGCACTTGAACTACATGACTTTAACAGCTGTTCAGATATTCATGGTATATTTACTGAAATTCTTTCAAAACGTGTTTCCCTGAGCAGAATCAACCCTTCTTACAGAAAAAGCAGGTCAGACTGCAGAGATAGAGAGGTAAGGGGATGAAGAAAAGGATCACCTTTCACACCCAAGGGAAGTGAAAATTTCCAGCACTAGCAAGAAATCTGCTTTTTTCTTTGCCAGTAATAAATATGTGGCCTGTACTTGTGCCTGTGTGACCCATCCAAGGACTCCACAGACTAACCCCACCAACAAGGTTGTGAAGCAAAATAATGGGAATCTGTCCCAAACTCCCTTGAAATCAAAGGATACCAGGAATTCTTTCAGATTGACAAATAGCCCCATATCTGAAAGAAATAGCAAGTATATATCTAGTTCAATTACTCTAGTAGAATTAGTAACCACACTGTATAAAATGGCCCTTCTGTCACTCTCACCTCTTGATCCTCTTGAAGGATCATCAGAGAATCTTCTCATGGTGAATGAGATATTTAATTAGCCATGTTCATTACCATGAAGACAAAGTTAACAATCACCAGCTTCTGACACAGCACACTCATGTCTGTCAACTTTATCCCCAATTTCAGTGCCGTGACTCTAAGCTGTGCAGCAAACTGTGAAAATAATAGACAGTGACTGAAGTCCTGGTTCAGGTAGAGGCAAGAGGCAAAAGTCACCCTAATTCCCACACAGTCCCTGCCAAACTTCAGGGATCAATGGCCAAATGCTCTGCACTGCTCTTATCAGGACCCACCACATACATAATGAAATGCTACTGCAGCCAGTGCTGATTTTCCAGCTGTTTCACTGTTTGCCTTGAAGAAAGAGCATGCATGATTAACTTTTTGCTGGGAAGTTTATTAACTATCGCTTCCCATGGACTGGAAAATTAGATAATTATCATGTTTGTATTTTTACTGGTGAAATGCTACCTAAATTTCATTAGGGGTGGTCCAAATAGGTTTAGAAAGCCGATGAAGTGCATTGCTCAGAACCGTGTGTGTAGTGCCAGGGGTTCCCTGTCCTCTGACCATCTCAAAGCACGTGGTCACTGCTGTTTGGTTTGATGCCAGTTCTTCAAGTGTCGAGTGCTGCTTTCATGATTCACACTGCAAGCAGCAGGGCTGATGATTGACTTGCCAGGGTGATTTCAGGTAGTCATGAAAGTACTACTTTTCAAAGGCTGGTGCTTTGGGAGCACTCTACCATACTGTTGGAATATTTTACTAGTGGTACACCTAGTTGCTAACTGGACTTGCACTGAGAATTCAGAGACAGTAGGCAAATTAATTTTCTGTGTCCTAATAAGTATGTCTTCCCACAAAACAAGTTTCAACAGACTCCTTATGAGGGACTCAGTGATACGTGTTTGATTATCTCCTGACATTGAGAGACCTAAGACAATTTCAGAGAGTGCTCAAGTAACCTGTCCGCTGTTAACCCTGTTTTACCCACAGGTGTTCCTGGCAAGTCTACTGAGAATCAATCCTTTTTCTTTTGAAATCAGGTATGATTGCATGCCTGGCTTCATTTTTCCCTGCAATGAAAAAGTAAGAGAAATAGCTGAGTTTTCCCCCCTATGGCCATAAAAATGGCATTACATCTTCAGCACAGGGTGGAGCACGCTTCATCCGATACTTCGAGACACAGACTAATGCATCTTCTGTGGTGCTGTTGATTTAAGTGAAGGCCAACACCCTAGAAATACAGTTGTTACTGCAACAGAAAATGGGGCATGAAATAGAGGCTGCATATCAGTCTTTGTAATAATGATCTCCTTGGAGCTGTATTAACGAGCTAGAAGTGAGGAATTATGGTTGAGCAGAATTTCTTCCCCTTGAACTTAGACTAGCAGCAGGACATGAAGGAGCTGTAATAGAATGTTATTTTACAAGAAGTAAATAATGTAATAGCGTCTATAAGGATGTCAGCAGGAGAGTTAGAACTGTCATAGCATAATCCTGACTTGAGCAGCAATGTGTGAAAAAGTAGCCTGCAGCAGTTCTTCCAGTACTTCAATAATTTCTGCTTTCTCACTGATCTTTGTTTACTCTACTTACCTTGTCAAAAAAATGTTTTACCTTATGTTAAAATGCAAGTTAAAAGAGGAAAATGTATTCCCAGAAATCCCAACTTTTCAAGCATACACATTTTCTTTTCTTCTTGAGTTGTTGTTGTGGAAAAGATGGAAGTATTGTATTCCCTCCACTTAAAAAATATGAAGAGTAGTAAACCCATAAATAAAAAGAAGTCGCCTGTGTCTTTGTTGCTTCTTTTTCCTTCCGACTAATGAATAATTCAAAAAATTGGCAGTATTACACTTCACATCCTTGTGATATGATGGCAGTTTTTCCAATGAGTCCTCAAATGTAAGCTCAGGAGGGTCATGAAACTACACAGTAATCATTATTGGAATACAACAACATCTTCCAAGATATTGCAGCACCTTTATATCATTATTGAAGGCAGGCAGAGAGGACAAGTTTGCAACTAAATAAAATGTTAAATATTAAACTGAAGTTACAAATGAAGGGGAGTGGGGCTGAGTCTCTTTTTTGCCATTTCTCTTTTCACGTGACATCTATTTCAATTTTCTTAAAACTGTTATTTCAGGAATGTAGTAAAGACTGGGGGACAAATTAAACCAAACTTTAAGGATGGCTTTGCTCCTGCCTTGACATCATGCAAAGAATCCAGAAGAATACTCTCACAAGCCTTCCCTGGCACAAATTCATTCCGACTTTCCGCAGGATCTAAGCACTTCTATTTTCCTTTTAAAAAATGTTGCTTCTGTTGTTACTTTGCTAACTGATGTTCTTGCAAGGCCCAAGATCCCATACAATTCTCTCACCCCATCCTAGTCATGGATTCAGGAATACTATGCTATGCTTTTAATTCAAATTCTATTGGCTGCTGTAAGTTTGAGAAAGACCTTTAAAATCAGTTTGGTGTAACATGTTTGTATGGAATATTTGTCTTGGTTTTAAAAACCTTTCACTGAGAATATGAGATATTGCATTGTCCTTGAAATTGTGCTAGGTCCTTCAAAGCCATTTAATCTCAATTAAGGCAGAGCATACAAGATAAGGTGCTCTGAAGATGCATTAAAGCGTGTTATAGTGCCAAGCCTCCATGCACTTTGACACATCCTAAAAGCACTGTGGCATTGGTTTGAAGGTATGGTTCAAAAATCTCCTTGTGACCCATTATGCATGGATCATTAGCATAATTCAGAACTATTACAGTGTATTGTGCCGATGTGTGCTAACAAGAACTGTTAATGTATGAAGTCTTGACATGATAGATTGTAATGCCTCTGGCTCTGTCATGTCAATGGAAGTTTATGCATTAAATAAAACACACCAGGGGATTAGATAGCTAAGAGATTGGAAATGCACTATAAAGCCTTTTAATTCAAAATCACCATTTGTAATCTATGCTGGAACAGTGAAGTACAACCAAAAGTTTGACCTCAGATGGATGGTCTGAAATTTATTTGACATGAATTTAGTGTTCTCAGCACAGTCCTTCCAACACAGGACAGCATCCTTCGTATCATTCGTACTGGGATCCTAAGGGCTGTCAGCAAAACGAAGCCCAGGCTTCCCTCACAGCTGAGTGAGCACAAGACATTTCAGGATGACATGAGCAACTTTATGCTGCCATTGATTTTGTTGCACTAATTCAGAGGATAAACAGAGGACTCAATTTTCCAGAGTTATCAATCGCACCTTTCAAGCACATTTAGATTGGCATGGACTTTTGTGTTCTGTTTTCTTTTTTTTCCTCTTCCTAATTACATGTTAAGTGCAGCAGTGTTAACAGATGTCACTAGAATATAATTCCCAAGGATTTCAAGAGCAAATAACACTAGGAAAAAATTGATTCACAAAAAAATGTTTAGCTATCATGATCATTGAGAATAAACTACATTATTTTTGTAGAAGCCTAGTCCAAATACTGTTTTTAGATATTTTGTCTTAAGATTTTGCCAAAGTTGTCAGCAAACAATGTTGAATGACAACCACACAGGAAGAAGACTGTGCAACAGTGACAATTCCCCAGCCACAAAAATGAAAGGCCCAAAGGTCACTGTTTTTACAGTGGTCTAACCTCCACACTTATAATATGGTACATATAGCAAAATCCTACCGTGGCAGAAAATGTACTTATATATTTATATATATTTTATATATTTTTATATATTTTTTATATTTACATGCTAAAAATACCATGAGTATCACGATATTCTGGCTTGCTTTTTGGGCTTAGAAAGCCATTTTTGTATTTCTGTCCTCCTTAATTTGTTATGAGTGACTTTTTTTTAAAGCAGCTCACTTACTACATAAGTCTGTTGTTAATAAATTTTTAAAAATGAATTATGTAGGAACCTGAAGTAATTAATATACCAGAATGCCTATTTAGATTCCTACAAAATAATGATCTGAGAAGCACAGAGTTCCCACAGCTTTCAAAGAAGGTGGTGTAAGCTGCAAAGATTAAGTCCCTCTGAAAGCAGAGCTGTTTTAATACATCTGCCCACACGTGGACATACACACTGAAACTGATGTCCACAAATTTTCTAACCACAGGCACAATAATAACTGATTAGTAGTTTAACTTCTTTTTGGAGTTCATTACCACTGCCTCGTTATTTTACCCTAATACACATCAGTAATTTTTAGTATGTACCTATATTGAAAATGGCAAAGCATGCCAGAAACAGATGAGCACACTTACATAAAAATACTCAACACAGACTGTCTTTGTAGTTCATGTACAAGGGCTGTGTGTTTGTTTAATGCTACTCAGGTCTACTGCCAAAAGTAACACCAACAAAAGTAGAATAATAACCTGTGAAAACTGATTTCTATGTAAGATGGGAATATCCCTGACCCTTATCAGAAACTCTGTTGTTCATCTTCAAATAGAGCACAGTGCCTGGAGCTGCATCGGCACAGCAAGTTCAGACAAGTCTCTTCTGCACGTCTGGAGCTGGCTGGCTGGGAAGGAGGGCTGGCCTGGGAGCCATGTGGCCAGGCCAGCCAACAGCCAGCTGAAACCTGACCAGAAAGAATCTAGCTTGTCTGGCCAGCTCAAAGCATGGGGAAAGCAGATGTCTCTGCATCTGATCACAGCTTTTTCACTCCAGCTTTGGCCTTCAATTTCAGAATCTGCTCATTTTGCCTATTCTGAGTATGGCCTCAGGGAGTCACTATCCCACTCAGAGAAAGCCCCTTAGTACCCTTCCCACTGGCATTTGCCCACAGGCCCTGAAGTCTCCAACACCAAAACAGAAACTGCCCAACACTCACTGCAGAACAGCTTCAACTGTGTGCTAACCCTCCTTCCACTCTGTGCCATGGAAAAGCAGTTTCAGCAAAACACATCACAATTTTGCACTTTTACCCTTACACTAGCCATTCTCCTCAGTCCATTGTTTAAAACGTGAGCAGAACCTGGGTTTTATCTCATTAGTGACCTGGTTCAGGCTCCTATTTCCAATACTTCTGGAACTATTTCAGTGATGAACTGTAGATGGAGTTATTAACCCACCTGAGAGAGGAAAAGGAAAAGGCCCTCAACATATTCTTCTCCAAAACATTTCTAACCTTTGCGATTCTTTGTTCATTTACTAAAAATAGTATATTTAAAAGCATGGGATGGCAGAAGGCTAAAGATATTGATGCATATGACAGATACCTGGTTTGGAAATGCCCCGTGACTTCTTGTCCATACACCATCATGCACCTCCAAACACCATTTAACAAATTTTAGACCTGCAGAAAAAGAACAAAAGCCATAAATGCAACAGGAAAAGAACAGGAGAGATCTCAAGATCAAAAAAACCCAGACAACAAAACACATTCTTAGAAACACAAATTGCTTGATTAAATTTCATTTTAGGAGTAGCAATAGCTCCTCGCTGTTTCCCAGCTATCAATTAACATCACAGCTCACTCTTTCTCCCTGTTTCAGCCTTGTTTTCAGCTGAACTTCACCAGTTTTTGAACTTGGGCAATCATCAAACCCCTGTTCAGCAACATCACCATTGGGCTAATACAAACAAAACCAAGACATGTCAATTGCCTATTGAAAAGATTAGGAGGTCATTCTCCTCCTTTGTAATAGATCTTCTCTCAATTGTTATAATACTTGCATATTTCTAAGGAAGCAGAACACGCAGTCAGCAGTGGGTTATGAAAATCCCCTGGAACTGCATCATAAGCAAGTTTTATTCCTGTTCAGCAATTTATTTAAATGCAGTTATCTCTGAAGGATAAGAAACAAATCCTCAGGGTATTCACAGAAGCAGGGAGTTAGGGCACAAGGGGGTTTTTACCTTCAGATCGAATGAGCTGCTTTATTCTAAAATGAGGATGGTCAACTGGGATGGTCAACCAAGCATTTGTTCAATACTACAGAACATGACCAGCAGAGGAACTCTGTCAACCTGAAGATTTTTTGGGTAATCTGAAACCTGAGTTGTGGGAGCAAGTGAATTAGCAGAGACTACTAGGGCTGCAAACTAACAGCCAGTCCTAAACTGCATCCTGGGGAGCTGTTTGCTTTTAAGACACTCATCGCCTCCTCCTGCTCTATCCATTTTACAAGAGGTTTGGCATGCATTTTCTTATCACTCTCAGCAATATGAAGCTATCAAGATACAGTTTGTACAGTTAGGAAAGCCAGTCTAATCTCTTCTAGCCAGCTGTTCTCAGCAACTGAATGTTCAGGCAGACATGGAAGCATCTTCTTGAACCAGGAGATCCACAATGGAACCTCTAGAGCAAAGGGGACACAACAGCCAGTCAACCACTGCTGACATACTGCACTAAGCAGGACACTGGTTCGTGTTTATAAGACCCTTGCACTCCACTACAGAGCACATTTGTCACAGGATCTGAAGGCAAGCTGACCTGAGGAGTCCTCTTCCTTCAGCCAGACCTCCTCTGCTCTCTCCCTGTCAACATCAACAGGGGCCAAGAGAAACAATTTGTTTTGAGGTCAATATTACTTGTATATTTTCAATACCCACACAGACTTTCCTTTATGTCTTCTGAACATGAAAGAATGTGTTGATCACCTTAATATGACTTTCTTCTATACACATCTACACCCATATTCATACATACTTCCACTGTTTGCCTAATATCAGACCTTTAATTTACACCAGAGCATTGTAGGAGGTGGATTATTTCTAAAAGTGGCCAACACAGACGTTCACTATTGTCAGTCAGAGCAGGGTGATCCTAGTAGCTTCCATGTCAGCCTACATAGCAGTTAAATGTGCAAGGTTTCTTATGCAGATAATGCCATAAGATAAATTACACACAGAAAACTGTTCATATTTACAGGCAGTATGAAGATCATGCCTTTTAGCTATCTATCTTAAAAGTATGCAAACTTACCATTTAAAAATAAAATGCTTTGAGAAATGTTTGTTATAATCCTTATGATACTGCAAGTATTTGAACTGCAAAAACTCCACACCTAGCAAGACAATAATTTGAAAGAAACAAACCATAATAATGTATTCATGTTAAAATCTCACATTAAATGGAAGAACTACTTGAAAAGATCTGTGTCTGATTCTCTGTTACCCTAGGGCCACTTCAGACTACTCTGAGAAAGCAGCCTTACAGCATCAGTGCTGTTTATGCAGAACAGCAGAAATGGCAGTTCTGGCTGATACTTGCATCCTTGAGAATGTATAGCTATTTTTTGATGGGTTGTATTGAAAACACCCTGGAACTGCTAAATGAGATTTAATAGAACTAATGATCCCGTTATGCTGAGTACTTTTGATTATTATTAGAGCAGCATTGTGTAGACCATATTTTGCTAAGAACACTAGAGGTCTCTCTAAACCTGTACTCTCTTTATGTCATTTCTCACTCTTGGAGTGCTTGTGCATGAACTCTTATTTTGGACCATACTTTCTGTTTATGATTTAGACAATTTACCTCATATAACCTGAATGGTAGCGTATAACACCCACTTATTGAATTAATTGTTTAATAGGACAATTAACTTCAGCTATTTCTCTCTCTAAGTGCACAAATGAGATCATTCTCTTCCTCTACATAATATGACACTATTGTAATGAAAAGTTAAAGGAGATTGGGTAAAACAATGTAGCATTAGGCTTTCGAGCATCATCCAAGAATTATTGCAGATGGTGGGACTTGTGATATTCACTCCAGCTACACCAGGATTTGCAAAATAGCCACTTCACTACAGAGATGTCCATTAAGCTGTGTCATTTTAATAGATTCATGTATCTCTCCACTCACCAAAGCAGAGTTTACCTTTTAGGCTGTGTATGTGTTAAACTAACCTGTCGTGTATTTTGTATTTCTTTCCAGATCACACTAGTTGCTTTATTAAGCATTTTTCACACGCCTTACATATTAAGAAATCCTGACTTGCACACTCAGTTAGCACTCACTAAATGGTGTTCAGAGCTGAGCTTCTGAGGAAATGCTGCCATAGACATACCCAAGGTAGCATCTGCTCAGTGAAACACATAAATTCCCTACTGTGTAATTCAGTATCTTTAGCTGACTCCTGTCAGAGAGCCTGCACAGAGAGACACCTCAGCATCATCACCATCTCTAAATTAACCTGTGACAACTTAGGTAGTTACAGCTTCCAGCCGTTTATGCCACTCCTCAGCAGGAATTCATTGCCTCATGGCAGGAATAAGAGGATCCCTTATGTGCTCCCTCAGGCGCCGAGTTTTCACAGCGGACTGTCCATGACAGCACAGCAAAGGGCTCTCACACAGCTCTTAGAGATAGACCCAATCCATTTCTCCCTCCTTTCTTCTCCCCTTACAGCCTTTACCACCAGTTGCTGGAAAGAAGTGAAGAAGTGCTTAGGATTAGATGTCAAAAAACTTAAAATCTAACTTAAGCTCCATTGTCATGGGTATATAATTTGGCTGTATTAAGTGGATCAGTGAGCACGTGCCTTGCATATGTTAAAATCCCTCATAGTTAAGAGTTGTGCAGTCATCTAGCTTATTTTTCCTCACAGTAAGTAAACAAGTCTTTCTTTTGGTGTGTGGACCTGTTATATCTCCATTTTCCTTTGGGAAACTGAGTCAGAGTGAGTCCGAGTTGTTTGCTAAAGGCCCACTCACAACATTTCTGGCAGACCAGAGCCAAAGCCAGTTATGGAAAAGAGAACTAAAGACTTGGATACCCAATGTTTCATCAAGCAATGGGGTACCCCATCTCTTACTTGGCAGCAGGTTCTTATTAAGCAAAATGAAAGCATTTTTTAACAGAATGCTCAATTGCATTGTGGAGGTCAGTACCATTTAATGTTACGGAGAATAAAAATGTAAATGGGTTCGAAGAAGGAATTAGAAAAGCTGATCCCCATGAAGGACATATCTGTTAGTGTGTCTAACTAACAGACATTTTTGTATTGGGCTAAATACAAAAGTCCACATGCAACAGCAGCAAATCCAGCCCATCGGATGAGAGGAAAAGGATCACTGCTACATAGGCATTCCTGAAGCATTACCTTCATCTTCCACCCTGCTCACTCTGGAGACAGGTTGTTCCACAGAAAAGGATTTGTGTTGAAGTTACCACTCCAACTGAGAGGAGAGAGGGGAAAGCTCTGTTTCGTGAGGGATATCTAGCAAGTGCAGTTATGGTTATACAATGCAAATCGGATTTGCAGGGAAGGAAGAGTTATTTTTATGCTTTTCCTCTAAGGTTCAGAGACTGTGTTCCTATAAAAAGTATCATGTCTTATTTCAGAACAAGCAAACCATAATGACACAGTTTCATCATGGCCTGAAGACTAAGCTTGTTAAGTCAATCCAAGTGGTTTTCCCCTTCCATTGACAAGAAATGAGGCCCTTCTGACCTGATGCACGGACCTACCACAGACTGTACTATCAGGTATGGAAATCAATACACAGTAGGAGAAGACAGAAGTTTCAAAAGGAGCCTTTCTATCTTTTTCAACCCAAGCACAGTATAATGGCTATAAGGGTAATCTTGAAAGTGAGGGCACTGCAATGTTGCTTTTGTTTTGCAAAGCAAATGCCAGTCCTCCGAGTGTAATGGCAACTGATGGCAGCTCAAGGCTATATCCATTTTTATTCCATGTGTGTACCAGGAACTAGTAGTGCTGAGAGGTCACTGTGAAAAATGAGGGGATCTAAACAACTACTTGTTTACATAAGTATTCTAAATATGCCTTTAGTAAAGCATCATGGTTATAGAACTAATTACCCTTCTCATCTCCTTACTGACTTCTGTGGCAGCACATATTCCCTTTTAGGGCACATCTTCCATTTTTCATAGGAATCTGTACATGCCCTGTTTTTTATTGATCACCATGTGAAGGTCAAGCCATATACATGTTTTTCTCTCCTCAAGATCCTGCTACCAATAATACATTTATTAAGCAAGTATATGATTAGCAAATGCAGCAAAAATTTAAAGCAAATTAAAATAAAGCCAAACACAAGCAGCCTATTTACATGTTTATTCTTACCTAATGATACACTTCAGTGCATGTCTAGTTACATGCACTGCCTTGCAGTTATAGAAGACTGGAGTCAATTTACACCCTTTCACTTTCTTACGTCAAGAAGCTCTTTGTTTAGCAGCGACTGCTTTACCCAGTGAGTGTCTCCTGAAGCTCAGATTTGCCTTCCAAGGAAGATGGATTTCCTCAAAAAAACCCTTTATCTTTTTATTTTCCTCTTATTTTCATACTGCTCAGCCATCCCTGTTACACAGTTCTTTATCTTCTTTTTGCCACCATTATATTTTTAAAGCTGGCAAAATTCTAGCTAAACAGACATATCAGGAGAAAATGCCTCTGCAGTTTAGCTCCAAACTGTTAATTGTCAGTGTGGGGTTTATTTTTCTCAAAATAAGAAAATTCTCCTGAATCAACTGAAACATTTTTATTTCAAAACACAAATGTTTCAGGTTTTATTTTTCAGTTTTGTTTTGTTTTGTTATTTTCTCATAAGCTTCTAAATTACATTTAAGTAAACAAATCCGTAAACAAATTCAAATGATCATTTTCTGAAATGTAAGAAATAAAAACTTGAAATTTTTATAGTTATGCTTTCTCAGCTGAGGAATCTTCTGAATTTGAAATAAATCTGTAACTCATGTTTATTAACCTGAAGCTGCATCTTTAGCAAATTACTACTGGTTGTTCATAGTTAATTTCCCAGTCAGGCAGACAGACCATGCATGAGGATGTCCACATGATGGACTTGCCATTGTTTGCCATCAAAATGGCTTAACTGATCTTGTGCTTGCAAGAAGATACGTGAAAAGTATCTTTGTGACAACCCACCTGTGATACTGGATAAATGCCATTTTAGAACAGCATTGTGAGAAGCCTACCACAGCCATATTACTCCTGAATAAGTAGACAGACCGACATTATCAGAAGCCTATCTTGTTACTTTTACTCTATGTAGCTTAGCTTTAAATGGGATATAGTTTGGCTCTGAATATTTTCATTTAAACTATAAACAAATACACATTGATACCATCATCAAACCTCAGATACATCAAGGAAATAACACTGAACAGAGAGGAAAATTTATACAAAGCCAGTGAGATAAATTTTGCTCCTAAACAGATGTTAGCCAATCTTTAAAATACATGCAGCTCAAGATGTCAGTTCCTAAGGTCTTATTTCAGCAAGCCTTACAGACAAGAAAATTAACACAACCTCACCAAACACAAGCTGAATCAGCCTGCAGGATTCATGGATTTTAAAGTGAATAAAGACAGCTATGACAATCCAGTTTGATTTGCATTGCTCGGGCCAAAGAATTTCATCCAATAAGTCCTGCTATCAAATGAATTATTTCTTCCTTCCATGTAGGCAGTCCTCAGCTCCAGTAAGTTGTGGCTGAGTTATAGCATATCTTTCAGGAGGGCATCCAGCTTCCTTCCATCCTATAATGCTTACAAGGCTAGGCATGAAGCCCAATAAGCCATCTTCTGTTCCATTTCATAGTGCTAGAATTTAATCCAGCTATGACGTGAAGGTGAACTTACGTGTTGTGACATACCACTGCCCTCACCCCATGACAGAATTTTACCTTTACTCAACGAGGCATTTCTTCAGGAATGATGACTAGGGTACTGGGAAGAAAGCAGTCAACGAGAGGATCGCTACCTACAAAAGGAGTACTTTCCATTTGCATCTTTTCTCAATTGAAAATTGAAGCAGAGATTGAAAGGAGAAAAAGACAAAATGACAAAAGGCAAAAACATGAAAATATCTCAGATTTATCTTCTGGCCCTCACTGGAGACTTTTTAAAACAATACCCTGAACTTTAAGAGTGTTACCCATAGTCTCCCTATAGTGTCAGCTGTGAGTTACACAGTTCTGAAGGAGAACGCAGATCAAACAGGCTCTGAACCTTCTTTACATGCCTCTTCAGATTTGTGAACATACAGCAATATATATAGAGCAAGTGTAGTCCTTACTTAAACACTGGTTTTGTAGGGTAGATGTGAACATTAATCAAAGCTATGTCTAGATGAACATACGACTGAAAATGGTCTTATTTATCCCACTGGCAGGCATCTGAAATCATCTTGCAGCTTAATTTGTGTTTCTATTATATCCCTGCAAAATAAAATATGTTCAATAAGCAGAATCCAAACAACTTCAGGGTGGAGGAGAGATTTTTGTTGTTGTAGGTGTTTGCCATTGGTGACATAAGCAAATAAAAGATGTCCCGGCTGCAACCCATTCCCCCACCTGATTCAAGATTTTAATTTGAAAATGGCTATTTTTAGGCTAGAGCTCATCTGAGGTTGTTCTCTGTCCCCAGCATGCTGCTGATTGCTGATAACCCGTTTGGGGAAGTGGGGGTGAACTAGTGCAATCTGCAAACATTATGAATCAGATTGAGTGAAAAGCAGAGCAGAGCTGCAGAGACCTTTCTGAGATTTGAGCCTGATCTCTGATACTCTGCCTTCTCTTTAAGATCCACTCTTTAGTTATAAGTGACACTTCTTTCACATTTTAAATAGCTGGCAGAAAATAAAAAGGAAAAGACCCTAAAATGCTTTTACCAGACTAGCCAATGCATTTAAGATTAAGCTGAACATTTCTATACATCTGTGACCTTTAAAATCTGTTAGGAAGGCGAGATGTTGGGATTTAGTCTCAGCCAGGTGATTGATGGTTTTTTTTCAACTGTAAAGCAAAGCTATAGTCTGTAGTCTAAAGCCTATTTATAATCCTCTTTAACAGCTCTTGGTATAAAGATGCAACTCATTTCTTTGTGAAAATAGCCTGGCTCTGCAATTGTATGATAGATTTAGAGAAAACAAAGTAAGGACCTGGAGCTTGCACCAAGATACATATTAAAGAACTGTCAATAATTGCCCTGCATTTGAAGGAATGTTGTTAATAAGAAAACCTGATAGAATTCCTGTAAGATAAGTGTCAATAAGGGTATTTCATTCATCCACTTACCTTCTGAAACAAATTGGCAATGACAATAAACAGGAACAGAGGCAGCTTTGTGAGTGGGGCATTTGTTTCTTGGGCTGCTCCCGAGGATATGTCAATTTATACCACTTGCAAGTAAGTGCCAGTGCACAAGGAGCAGTCTGAGGGTCAATTGCCTATTGACAGTGATGCTTAATGCAGCCCCCTTCACTTCCCTTAACCTGGTATGCTCTACTGATCTATTCTTCATGTGCTCAAGGAAAGGTACACATTCAGATGCCATTTGATGAGGTTTTACCACACAGCTTTTTTTTCCTGTCGTAGAAAAGTAATAGAAAGAGGCAGAGAAGGTCTCTTGCATTCACTGAAGTACAGAAATGGCCCAAATTCAACAGCTTGGCACCTCAATGCCACGTGCAAGTCAGAGCTTGATTGTCCTTTAATTCCAACTTCCCACCACAATGATCCCACTGTCTGCTTTTTTTGTTACCTCTCACTATCTGACACTGGATTGCAAATCTCACAGTAAACCATGTGCTTACATGGAACATTTTATACCAGTCAGCAGATATTTATTTTGCTTCTGGGAGGCCAGGCTAATTTTTATTTCTCCTTCATTCTGTTTTTTCAATATGGGAATCTGTAAATAACAGACTGGAAACCACAGCAAAAATGACAAGCAAAATCTATTTGTTTTACTTAAAGTGATCTGCCTTAAAGTCTGTTCTGATCCACTTTCATCTAGTGACATAGAGAGCATGTGTCACCCTCTGTGGGTTGGATAAGTATTAAGGACACATTATGCACTCAGCTTCCAATCCTGCCACCACTGAAATTGCTTCATTTCAGTCTTAAAGCTGCAGTAAAAATTTACATTCCTGGTGCCTCAGTGCAACTTGTTTTTGAGTTTTCCGGTGAAGGGAAAGGTGGGAACACTGCCTGAGTTATTGCAGGCTGATCCCCCTGTGCATTCAATGCCTCCCTGCCAGTCAATCCAGATGGATGTGTTCCTGGCTGCTATCTTCTTTCACTACCTTTTTGTCTTACAAGGTGAGGTATGCCTCACTGCTGGCATTCATACTGATGGGCCTGCCTGCTCCCTCCAGAGCAGAAACATCTACCCTTCATCTTCACCCCAGGGAAAAGAAGTTCCTTGCACTCTACAGATACCAGTCTCTATCACTGTTTGCATGCCTTTTTTTCATATTCAGTATCTAGAGGAGTTACTCATGACATTTTGCTCAGGGGGATTTTAACATGAAAGGGATGCTATTGAGTTTAACAGTGTCACCTTGCTTTGGCAACAAAACAGTATGTTTGTACAATGACAAAGTAAGGATTGCCTGCAATCACAGACAAGGAGCTTTCTAGGCTCTGGATATCCCAAGAACCAGGTGTAAATACACGAAACAAATGTAAAAATACACAAAGGTTCAGGCTCTGAAATGGAGTCTCAGTTAAGCACCTATCTGCCTATATACCACTGAGACTTCAGTACAGTGCATACTCTGGAAAAAACCCAACCAAATATACATTTTAAAAGGGTCAAAAGACAAACTTAAGGGCAATGTAATCAAACCTAGGGTTTATGTGGCCAAGGAGAAGGAAATATTAACCAGTCTCTCAAAGGAAATACTGAATCAACATAGTGGAAGGAAGGTCTCATTTTATTGTGTGTAGTCAGTTTGGATTTTCCCAGCTTCCCCGAAAGCACTGCTTGGAGGAACACAGCATATATATATTTCTTTTATCTGAAACTGATACAGAATCATTTTGCTGTTACATCTTGATATGAAAACGTTAACTGTTAGTGCTGCACCTCTCAAGGAAAGAAGCAGAAATTGAAAAAAAGCTCAAGTGTCAGGTAAACATCCCTGCTACTAAATCTTTCTTTGCATGTCCAGCCTTCTATTTTGGTTCTTTGCTGAAAGGAAGTACAGGACCATACCTAAGAAACACGACTGTCAGCATTCATTAAGACCAATGCTTAATCTCAGTTGACAACATCAATGTCAGAATCGTAGCTGGGAGCTGGCAGCATTTCAATAGAGGATTCTTCTGAGCTCTTACACACTACTTCAATAAATAATCCTACCGGGAAATATGGAGAAGAGCATTTAAAATGATTTTAGCTGGCACGTCACTACAAGGTTGAACCATCATGTAGTGATGTGCCCACTGCCTAATTCCACTGTGAAATGTTGAAATACAGCTTTTAGCTCCACAGAAGCATGTAGGCCTCTATTTACATGCAAATTGATGCTATTCATGTGTGAACTACAGCAGGTACTGACTCTGCCAGATGGAATAATTTGGGGATGGGCCCATTCTCTTTTGCTGAGGGCTGCATGTATTCACACATGCTGTAGATAATTGTTGGAGTTTCTATGTCACCATAAGTCCCAATTAAATAACTATTTAAATAATTTACTTTTTTTCAAGCGAAACATGGTCATGCATGCAGTTGTATAGATGAAAAATAATTATCATGATAATCACACTTATATTACCACTATTAGTAATAACATCATTAGCAATAAGGGAGAAGCAGGTGGTTCAGGGCAGAGTATCAGGAAACCTGGATGTGTCACTGCCCAGTGATTCTGGACATGCCATTTCATCTTGTCTCTTTTCTTCCTTTGTTTTCATCCGTAAGCTATTCATGGAAAGCATAATACATTATTTAGCTTCCTGATTTGAAGTAGGCAAAAACCCCACAAACATTACTGTAACAGACATTTCCATGCATTTTGTTGCATTATCTCCCACTTGACCTTCACCAGCTGTGAGGGTCACTTGATTCTAATCAATGGCACCCCCTTCCCACAGAATTAGGATGATATTGAAAAGCAGTAGGGGGCTAAACTGGTGAAAACAGGCCTGGTTTGGCTGACAGTGCTTTATTTGAAGCACTGATAAGCTTAACATTTGTTCAATTATCATCAGCAGAGAAATCAGGATATCAGCGTGTGAACCTCCTCAACATGCGGCCGCCAACCGTATATAAGGCAGCAACAGACCCAGGACCTGAGAGGAATCAAACAACAGAATCAGCTGATCTATTTACAACTGGAAGCTACAAAGGGGTTTTTAGCCAGTGATTTTCATTGTCTTGAAGCTGGAGATGCAGAGACAGATTTTGACAGTCACACAAAGAAAAGGATTTAATTAAACTGAAGAAAATGAGATAAACTTTGCATAACAAAAGAAAGGAGGAGAACACACCTATCTTGCAGAAATAGGCTGGGACAGGATGTGAGGGGCTGTCCTCACCTCCTGCTCTCATTGAAGCCTATTTCTATAGTGTGTACTTTAAGTCATACAATAGGGGAGCAGCCTCCCTGCTGCCACCCGGCACTGTTCACCCTGAATCTGCATCCCGGGATGTTATCACATGGGCAGCCCTCTGACAGGGCCAGTCCTCTGCAGACTGCAGCCGGCCTCTGCCCTCCAGCAGACACCTTCCTGATTTTGCCCCAAACGACCTGCTTCTGCAATGAACATCTGCAATGTTACTACACAAGACAGTGAGAAAGAATTACAGCAAACAATTAGCTGCTCATTCAAAAATCTGTAAATGGAAAAGACTGAAAAGATCATAAACAAAATAACCAAAAAAACCCACACCAGAAAACCTCTAAATTCAAGCTAAATATGCAGCCAGTGGGAAGGCCAGCAAAGCCCTTTCCTTTTCCAGTTTCTCCAGTTCCAGAGCCATTTCACAAGCATTTGGCTTCACTGCTCCCATTTCCTGGAACACTCCCAAATGCTTTTACATTTCAAGGTCTCTAGGGCTCGCGGATGGGTTTGCTTCACCTGTAAATGTTGGCTAGCACTGCAAAACATAGACTTACTATGAAATCATTACAGTGGGAAGTACAGCATCATCTGCCAACCACGGAAAAAAATCCCTTTACTGTAATCCCTAATTCACAGGAGGAAAGTCAAAGATATTTCTCTGTAAATATAATTTCTAAAAGGCCATTTAAAAATAAGATCAGACAATTGTATATTCCTGCAGAAAAGAAAAGAAAAACCTAAGGTGTCAGCATCACGGGTGAAATGTACACAGATACTAATGCCTGAATCTTCTTTTCTGTAACAGAGACGAAAAAGCACCTGGAAATAATCCATTCTGGACTTTTTACATGTACTTGATTCGAGGACACTAGTTTTGTTTTTTAAATCCAATCATTCTTGGTCAATTCTAGGTGATAATAACAATTAGGTCAGAAAGTGGAATAAAGGGCACTACCATGAAATTGTTATCCATGCTTGTGAATGCTTGTCTCTTCAGCTGCTATGCACATGTTTGTGAATAGAAAGGCTTCATTTGCTTGCCTACTTCACCAGGACTTAATCAGCCTACACTGACAGACCTGCCTGATATGTGATACATTCAGAAAAGCCCTGACAGAGGAAAAGCAATGAGAAGTTATTCTGTGCTGCACACTTCCACACACAGCAAAAACTACTGCACTGAATTAGATGAAAATACCACGCAGTCTTGTACTCAGTGCCTGAGAGTGACCAAGGGGAGAGCGTAAGAAATGGGAACGCACAGGGAAATGCTTTCCTTGCTAAGCTCAAGAATCCACAGTCTCTGCGGCAAAAGTTTTGAAATCAGACTTGCTTTTGCTAGCCACTAATAAGCCTGGCCTTACAGAGTCTAATCACATTTTGAATCTACGTTTTCTCATCTAAAAATCCTGTAGCAATGAGTTCCACAAATGTATTCAGTTTGTGAAAAAGAACTTCCTTTTCTTTCTGTTAAACATATTCACCTGTAATATCACTGGTTGTGTTCTTGTACACCAACCTTGAAAAGCAGTACAGTAGTAGTTCCTCATGCTTTTCCCTTACACTGTTCATGATTTTGCCCACTTCAATTACATACATCCCCTTCCATTTATTTCCTAAGCCAGACTTCTAATCTGTGTGAGCTTTCCTCCTGTTTTGAGCATTCGTGTTGCCTTTCTCCTGTTTTTATATTCTGCCCTGGACATTACTTTGGACTTCTCAGTGCCAAATTTTATCTGCAATTTCATTAGTTCTGCAAGTTTAAGGTCTAAGCTTTTCAGGTTTCAGTTTGACTACTCTGATAATTTTTTCATTGCCACTACACATGAACCTCCTCTCCAGGATCTGTGATAATGCGTTGATTAGTACAAATCCTATCTCAAAGCCTTAGAGTACCTCCC
The DNA here is from genome assembly GCA_013398125.1 of Aegotheles bennettii. NCBI lineage: Eukaryota > Metazoa > Chordata > Aves > Caprimulgiformes > Aegothelidae > Aegotheles > Aegotheles bennettii. The sequence goes on along the minus strand of VZRW01001045.1, from coordinate 2,701,237 downwards.
TTCAACGGAAAAATTGTCCATGTATTCTTACCCTTTATTTCTTTTAACCAGTTTTTAATACATGAGAGGACCTTTCCTCTTATGCTTTGACAGCTTAGTTTCCATGAGAGGGTCTCATGAGAAACCTTGTCAGAAATGTTGAATGGAAACCACTTCTATGAAATGTTTCTTATCACGAATTAGAATATTCATTCAGGATCAGTAATCTATGGAAAGGACTATCTGATTTCTGGAGAAAGGGAAAAGGAATTGTGAATCCTTTATGGGATGTTTTCCGACATTCCATGTCAAAATAGATGCTGCAGATGACATTAAAATATCATCATTTCAGTGGCTTAGTTGATGTCTTAGTAAGATCTGGTGAATAACGAAACTGATAATTTTCTCTAAATTCTATATAGTGCTACTTTCACTTTTTTCTTTTTTAACTGAAAACTAAAATGAAACCAGGGATGACCTGAAATTAAACAGAACAAACTGAATTTGCCTTCAAGCACATTTGTGTGAGTCTGAAGAAAAATGTCTGACCTCACAAGAGCCAGTACTCGGCGCTGGAGCCCCTTGGCAGCTCCTGTCAATCCAGGCTCAGAATGCCAGGCCTGCTCAAAGTACAAGACAGACAGACTACAAGAAGTGGCAGACTCTCTTTGCTGTTGTCTATTCCTCTCTTTAACAGTGAATCAGCCTGAACTGCTCTGGCAGATCCTGCATTGCCATCAAGCATGTGTAGGACATACATTTTCGAGTACAGGCCACATTCCCTGCCAGTGCTGGCAGTCACCTCTCGCAGCTCCACTCTGGCAGCAACAGCCACAAAAAGTCTAGCAGTCTCCCCAGCTTGGCACCTTTCCTTTCCAAAAGCCTAGGAAGCACTTCAACTACAGAGTGCTCTGATGCAGGGCTGCTTCCTTTAAAACCTAGTAAGGAGAGAGTAGGAAAATGCAAAAACTTTAAAGTAGGTGGAAAGTGAGGACCCTTTTCAACTGCCCTCCTCCAGCCAGAGCCATTCTGAAGACCCCTCTCCTCCAGCCTTGCTCTGTCATGAACCCCTAAGCCTCACTGCTGACATTCACAGTTCTTTTCCCACTTCCCTGTCATAACCTTGGGGACAGCTGGCAGCCCTCCTCCCCCAGCAGAACCCATTCTGCCATCCCTCTGAAACTGAGTTTTTCCCACTCTGCTGAGAAGCTGTAGAAAAGCAAAGAGTAAATGGAAATTTCCCCTGCTGACACTGAGGAGGTCTCCGTCTGTTTGAAATACAAGATATCGTAGTAATTGGAGAGCTAAGCAAAGTGAGCAGAGAATCTGTATGAGCAGGTTTTCACATTCTGTTTCCTTCTGGTCATGGCATGAAGAAAAATAATTTACCAAGGAAATTATCTCACAAAGACATATTGTAAGAATTAGCAATGTCTAAAATAAAATAAACTCTTTGTATGTTATATTTTCCTCTAATTTAATTAAAAGAAATATTTTACATCCTGAAAAATCCAAGTTAGCTTTTATTTTATAACCTTGTGTTATTTCCTGATGAATAATCACAGGGAGATAAAATTCAGATTCATGTGCACCAGGCATTTAATGTTATAAAATATCAGAGGCACATTGTTAATTCCCCAAGCCATACATTGCAAACCTAAGAATACCAGCATTAAGATTACACTTAGAAGACAACTGTAAATACTAAGGACAGTAAAGGTCATTAAATAAACTTAACACTTCGCTGTACTTCAAACAGAACAAAGAATTTGAATTCCTGCTGTAGGTACCAAGCCCACTCTGTTTTAAATCTCTAGTTCTGACCGATACAGTACGGGAAGTTATCATTATAACACAGAAGCTCCCTGCAAGGTATATATGGAGCCAGACAATAATTTTAGAATAAGGGCTAAAAATGGAAATTTTAAAAGACAAAAAAACCCTGTAAAAATAATCTAGAAAGAGCTAATGCAAGAGAACTACTGCTCCTTAACAAAATGGAGAAAGATAATCTTAGAATAATTTATCAGAACATTGTTGAAAATTTTCTTAAGTGTTTTGTGTTGGCTGGAAGCCATTTACACCTGCACTGCACTAGAAGAGAACATTTGCCTCCTTGGTTTTCAAATCTAATATCTCATAGCACAAGCAGAGCTTTTGTTATGCATCAGCAGCTGCCAATATTTTAATGAAAGGCTCCAACAAAAATGGTTGTCCTTTGCTTTTGATTTATTTTAGCTGGCAGCTCTTCAGAGATCACTCCCCAGTTCAAACTCAGTCCACTGTAGCTTCTACACACAGTTCTCCAGGATCTCCCAGTATTCTCCCATTGCAAACTGATTGACTACAGTGTCAGAATCTCTCAACAAATTTTCCAGTTTCATTTAGTCCACAAGAATTTTGTTTTCAGGAAAGCAAATTCCCAATTCTACCCTCATCTCCTATTAAAGTGGAAGGAATATTTTACATCAGACACATTGCCGCTGAATCCAGGCATTTAGCAAAGTCTCTAATTCTGTCTTTTCATCTTAAAGGCTGCATTTGTTTCTCAACAAGTAAGGCCTTTCTTTGCCTATTAGTTTATTTAAGATTTTCATTTTTGGTTCTTCTCTTTTTATGTTTTTTGTATGAATGTGTATTTCACTAGTACTTCATCTTGGATGCTGTAATAGGCACAGGCAAAATGTCAGGCACATAAGTAAGCCTGTGCTTAAGACACATAAATCTGCAGAAATTAAATACATGTCTAGATGCTCTCTTGAGCTCTTACTGACAAAAAGATTCGCAGGCATTTTGCACTGGGCTCTGCTGATTTCTCTGTTTTATACTATTGGTAACAACAGCACTTCACCAGTTTCCTTTCTGGTGTGATGTTCCTCAGAACTTCCAGTAAATCAGTTGCAATCAGGAAAAAAAACAACTGGAAAGATAAAAAATGTCAATTTATTTGTACAACGAGAATAAAAACTGAGGCTGATTGCAAACTACAGTTTAGATAAAACAGTGGAAGCACTATGAATTATATTCCTATTTGTGACACAGAATTTAAAAGCACAGAATTGGACCAGATTAAAAAAAGTTCTGAAAAGATGATATTATTTTACCCATTTCTACTAGCTTTCACAATCTATCTTGCAATGATGGTTCTGTGGAGATATAACACTGCTTGGCATGCTAAATGGTGTCACTTTCTTCTGATTCTGTCGAGTTTTAATGTAGACTAGCATCAGGAAATGTTAACCTCTCCTGTTCTCACTCTTTCAGTGTGATTTCTAATACATCTGACACAATCACTCTCAAGTCCTTATTTCTCTGTAATTACATTAACATGATGACGTGCCTTCATCTGGGACTTCATCAGGGTTTCATCTTGTAAAGACAAAAAAGTCCTAGATCATTGAAGTACCTTTTTCTTATGAAACCATCTTCAAAGCCTTAACCTCAATGTTTCTAGAGATCTGTTAGCTTAGAAGCAATACCTGACACCGTCAAATTATTGTCATTATCACATCCAGGGCAATCACTCCTCACTCCCCTGCCATCCCAAGGTTTTCAGAAAACAAAAAGTAGGGTTTCTTTCAACTTTGAAAGTTGTTAGCCATGAAAGTGACTTAGATTTACTGAATTATTCTGCTCTAGTGTCCCGGGAAGACTTGGCAGAGATTGATTCCAGCCACATTGAGAATGACACATATCAAACTCCTTCACAGATGCTTCTTCACCCATTAGATTATGTAATGTTGACCCTGGAAATGCTGAGAACTAAAAGGAGTGAAAAAAAGAGTTGGCTGTGTTTTATCTGGGATGCCAGGTCATTAAGACTATTCTGGTAAGATATAACAGAATGGTATGATGCAGACTTCCTACCTCAGGCTATGAACTTGTCATCTTGCAAGTGAAGTGAAGCCAGTGTGCTTCACTGCCTGAGCAATAAATAGAACCTCTTTCCTGGAACATAATAAAAGCAATGGACAACTTCTACTTAACGGCAAGCATTCAGTTTTGACTCTGTTATTATAAAGGTTGGTTCAGACTGTACTACTGAAAAAGTGTCCTGTAGTTAAGCAAAAAATGTATTTAGGGTTTATTAAAAATCCTACATTGGTGAAGGACAGATATTACACTGACTGACTTTTCTCCCTCTCTTGATATTCACAGAATTTAAGACAGCTTGGCCAATTTGATACTCTGTATCTTGCAGGACATTTATTTCAGTTATCTCCAGGTTCAGCCCAATATCCTGGTCTATATTAAGATATTTTGATCTTCAACAGACAAACCCGTGGCAACCAAAGGCAGACAGTGGAAGAGCCTGATGGTATGCCACACCATGCAAGGTGTGGTTCTCACAACAGTGCTGACTGAATATCATCTGAAAAAAGTTGTTTGTATTGGCTCTTTTCCTATGGCAATATACTAGAGCCACATGTTGAGGTAACTATGTCATGACCCTCAGATCTTCTCTGACTGCTGCTTTTTAGTTGCCTCTACTTTGCAGTAATAACAAGTTACCTTTCTTGCCAGATAGTTAAAAATTCATTCCTGGCCATTGTGTCATACCTGTCATTAGGTTTCTTTAGAGAAACATACATTAAAGCTTAATATATGATTTTGGTGCTCCTGTCTTCTAAGGAATATGTATTCCTTCCTATTGGCCTGAATAAAACCATGGCTTGTCTTCAGTGTTCTGGTACATTCCAGACATCCAGCTCTAGCCCTTTACTTCTTAAGTCTTTAGGCTTTGATTTGGCAGAATCTTATAATAACATCTTATGTTATTGCAACAAAATTATGTTTACAAACAAGGAAGATAATCAGGTCCCCTTAAAAATCAGGTTTATGGGAACTAATCTAAATGTGAAGTTAACTCATTTTTAAAGCTGTAGCTTAAGCTGCCATTAAAGCAAAAAAATAAAGGCCTTTAGAGAGAAGGGAACATTAAGAGGAAGGAACTGAGACATCAGGTTACAGATAGAGTTGTTTCCTGCCCAGCAAACAAGTAGTAGAGCTAACCATTTCATCTTCCATTCCACATAAACAAGTAGTTGATGATACAATAAACGCAGCAAAAGTGAATCTCAATACTGCAAATGGTATTATGCCAAAATGCAACAAAAATGAGGCTCTGAAGTTGTGTAAGATCTTTACAAACAGGCAAGTTAAGACTGCAATATTACACAAGATCATTTAAAGACTCTAAAAACCTTTAAAATTTCTCTCCCTCTTTCACTGGCACTTTAATAAAGCAATTCCCAATATTTGACTTGTGAAATAGCCTGGAATATAACAGTTGTAACAGCAGCCTGTAGCTAGGCTGTTCCTTGTTGGTCCTCTGTGAACATTTTAAACACCCTTGTACCGTGATGAAAGCCATACCTATTTCAAGGCTTATTTGCACAGAGGGAGTAGTTAAAAGTTTTGATTATTGGGATTGCAGATGGTGGGGCTGATTCTAGGAGCAGCAGTCTATTCTTCCAGTCCCCAGCATCTGGAGACCACTGGCTACACTGGCACCCATTTTTTCTGAACTAAGTCCTTTTCATCTGATAACAAATCTGTGACTCGCATTGTTCATTTCAGTAATCCAGCTTGGTGTCACATCAGCTTTGTCCCATCTTTAAATATATTCATGCCATCTGTCTCATGGTCTCAACTGGTAAAACAATTGCATTGTAGGTTACATACAATCAATTCCCAGTTGTTCTGAACAGCTTGAGATGTCTCACATCTTACTCAGTGGCCTGTGGAAGAGACTGATAAATGATTTTTTATAGGAAGATGATCAGTTTAGGATTCCCTTTACTGACATTTCACATGCCAAGAAGTTTAGATTTTAGCTTGATATCTTTGCACTTTTTCCCCATATGGTTTTGGTTCCTCTTGCAAAGAAATGTGTTTCTCTCCATATGTCTCTTATCTTGAGCTTTCAGTGTTATCTTTAATTAGAAACTGAAAATCAGTTGGTTTGATTTATATCAGTATTTGTCATTGCTGCTATTGTCTTTCAGACAATCATATTCAGATGTTAATGTCAAATTAAAATGATTCTTTAGAGGGTTATAAATATGAAATCTGCCATTAGAAGGTTCCCATTCAGAAATAACGGGGTGTGTGACAGACTCTCATTCACGATGCTTCAGCAGCACACCCAGGCAGCGCTGTCCTTGGGAGAGAGCCTTGTGAATCTCTGTCACTCAGACCTACCACAGCAAAATCCAGATCAAATCTGGGACTGCGGGTGTGACACAGTTCAAATTCAGACACCAGGGGAGTTGAATTTGCTTTCAGCTCTTGTGATCATGATGAAATTGTCCAAGTGAATGATGACGCATCACCCAAATGGAGAATGCAGGTGGTCCTCACTGAAAGCTGTGTACCAGGAGCAATGGGGTCCCCTTACATCCATGGGAACAAAATCCAGGGGGAGCAAGGCTGGCAGGGTACAGCTGCTCCCTTCTGGATATGAAAGGCTAACCATACACAGAGAGAAGAACATGGAAGAGCACAGGCCTGAACAGGCAGATCAGCACTTGCTACACAGATTTGTAAGCAAAACCACTCTCAGCCCAATTCTATTTCTGAAAGTACGCCACATTCCTAATTATTTTTTTGGACTTGAAAAATACCCAGCTTCCATATGAGATGACTCCACATTAATCTGTGGGTTCTAGTGACAATAGGTAGGTCTTTGCCTTGAAGCCTCTGGAAAGAGCTGGGTTTTGTCTTTTTCTTTAAATGAAAGGAGCATGAACAAATGTATAACTTCATTTTGGCAGGTCCTTTTTCATCCTGAGTCTATAACCAGCATTTCGTTTTCATAAGGAACCCTCTACAGTAACTTAGCTGACCCTTTTGTTCTGTTACACATGAGCACAGTAATGTGAGAATTTCCAGCATTCACTCATTACCTTACCCAGAGGTGGTGATGGGGCCTCAGATAACCCATAAATAGTGCTAAGAGCTATGTGTGAAGAGCTGTACACAAAAGAAGCCTTTTACAATGAAGCATAAAACAAGGTATTTGATTTATCCTGCAAATCACAGGAACAAATGCTGCATCCTCCTGCATGCTAGCTACTGACACGCTGTCTTCAAACTGGTTATTCAAGCCAGTTATTTCCACATTCTCAGAGATCAGTTTTGTCATTACGAATGACTGCAGCCGTCTGTATGTTCAGAGCTGTCCTGAAGCAGAGTATATCCCTCCTCCCTGCAGCCCCTCACACATGGCAGTGGCAGAGGAAAGGGAACTTTCAGGTTCCTGGAGGAATATGGGAAAGCAAGAACTTGATAGGACTGATGGCATGGAGGATAGAGTGGTCCTTGTAAGTAAGGGAGCAGGCAAAATACTGATTTTAGTGAACTACTAGAATTGTCTTAAATGCAGGGAAAAGGACACGAACTCAAGCACAAATTACCCTACTGGCTCGCCCATCTGTGATCAATAGTGTCTGGAAAGATGATAAATACCTTCCAGAAATGGCCAGGCTTCTATTTTAAGGGAATTTTATTTCAGTGTAACATTTTGGATCATCCAAACCAGTTTTAAAGTGGAATTTCTTCTGCTCTCAGCCATTCTGTGAAGCCCTGTTTTTTGTGACAAGGTGCTAGTTATCTTGGAAATTGTTTTATCACCTGAGATGCTCCAGCTCTGTGCAGGGTTATGGGGACATTGACCATAAAATAATAATATCTGAAGCACTGCTTCTGGATACTGACCTGAGTAAAATCAGTCACATTTTTGGAAGGCACCCAAATAGTTTTAGCCTCCATATTTTCTTCTCTCCTACTAGGTAAACTGAGAATAAATCAGGTCTTTTATTGTGATACAAAAGAAACAACCTGTTACACTGGGCTTCCTGGGTCAGTGCTTTGATGTCTGTGTCAGGATAAATCTGAGCTAAAATGTATTTTCTAACTACACAGAGAGAACAGTAAAGAATGTGAAAGGAGCTCAGAGGATAAGTAACCTAAAACATGAATAATTGAGATAGGTTTTCAGTAGACATTGCATTCATCTGCATGAATAAAATGGGTACAGTCTTGATTTGGCTTCCATCACGGTCAATGGCAACACCGCCTTGTCTGTGCAGGGAAGAGTGGGACTGCACAGATTATCACCTACAGTGCACAGTGCACTTGCAAATTTCTGCTTGAACAGACTGGTGCAAATGCAGCATCTTAAATATTTTCTGGAGTTCTATTTCCCCTGTAACATACCAACTGAGTAAGAGAGAGAGATGGCAAAAAACCTGAAGGACTACATTCAGAAATTTGTCTACCAAGCCATCAGAGGGGTTAGTGAGACTGTGGAGTCACAAAGTATCTCAAGAAACAAATTAAAATGCAAAATATGGGGGAGTCATACTTCAATGTCACTACAAGAAGTCTAGTGAATATCAATCTAAATTAATTTTGGCCTCTTTAATCAATCATCTTTTTATGAAATACAAATAAAGCCAGATCAGTATGACATGTTATTAAGGAAGAAAAGAGATGTGCCCTAAACTTCTGCTGACAATTTACATAAATGTCATTTGAGGCAGCAAGGTTAGACCTCAGGGAGAGCATTACAATATTCTAAAGAGCATCAGCAACTTCACTGTATACAAGCCATGAAACAAAGAGGATTGGTGCCCAGGAACCAGAGGGTACTGGAGGAGTGAGACAGAGAAAGGTAATTTCTATATTATTAAAAGATCTGTGTAACTAACGTACATGGGTTTTGTATTTATTATATTACACTATTACTGTTAACAGTATTTGTATTACTGTAACTCCCAAGTCGCCAGATGAAAGTGGGACCCTGTTATGCCACATATTTGCTACAGAGGAAAGTCACATGGGGAATGTTATATTCTCTTTAGAATATAAAGAGAATGAAGAAATGGAAGGAGACTGATTTCCCAGGGATATATTGAACATGGCTGGTTAAACCATGATTAAAGTTTGGGAAATGCCATTCACAGTCAGTGCCTTAGTCAGTACACAACCCAGCTCTTGCACCCTATATGCCTCTGATATACACCATGGGTATTCTTCAGAAAAAGGTCATCGGACCTCACTGGAATCTCGGTCGTAGCCAATTTCTCTCATCAGGTCTCCAATGTGTGTTTTGCTTTCCTTCCCTCCAGCTTGTTTATCATTTATTCCCACTCTCCTATATAAAAAATGAACAAAGACACTTTCTAAAGGCCATTTCACAGCTTTAGGGAAGTGTATTCAGGAGAGTAATGTGTGATCTAAGGCAAGCTGAGGAGCATTATTTTCCTATCACCACCCCGCAGATGATGGGGAGTGACAGATTACATGTCAGTCACAGCACACTAGGCAAAGAGCCAGTCTGCCTGTAGTTCTGTCCTTCCTGGCTCCAGCCAAAGCATTGTTGAGAATGAAAGCCTGGTTTATAAATAGCTCACACTGAAGTCAGTCTATCATAGAGGCTGCAGATCAGCCTGGTCTTTATTCAGACTATTCAAGATGATGTCTATATACTCATGTATACGCAGGTGTTGCATACACAGCCTGTAAAGGATCATGTCCCAGAGCTATTCCCTTCCTAGCTGTCACCTTTCTTTGAACAAAAAATAAAACCTACTGCAAGCACATTTAACTTCACTGCCTTCACTCCTTTTTACATTCCCTCTCATTTGATAGATTTCACATTAATTTCTACTTTCTTAAACAAAAATAAATTTCAAGTATCCATTCTTTCCTCAAAAACTGACAATGAAAAAAGAACAATATCTTATTAGCAATCAAATTAACAGATCTCCCACAGTAAGTGTAATATGGAGAGTAGGTATTCAGTAACAGAAATGAACAAAACCTTCTGCTAAAACTGAAATTAATCAGTCTGGAGGCAACACAAATGAGTCGTTATTCTCTAACCATTCCCTGAATGTTCACAGGAAAAACTATGTGGATTCTTAAGACTTTCTGCTTATACTATGAAATTAAATCTGAGTCAAACTATGAGTGTCCTCAGTCTGCCGAGCAAATTCCTTAGCAGTCCTAGAGGCAGAGTGGGCTCATGACATTTTTGTGCAGTCTTCCTATTACTTAACCTATAGGCAAGCCCTAGAAGACCCCCATCTGCCCAGGATTTTGTGACACCCCAGCCTCTCTGTCCTGTGATTGAACACAGCTAACAAAAAGTGTCTCCTTTGCCAAGTAAGTGACAGGAAAGACTGATATGGAGCCAGCTGCGACAGACCTGCAGCAGCATTCCCTGTCCTAGATGACTCCTGAGTTGCTGTGGTGTGGTGGCTTTACACAAAGGGACTGGAAGAGGGACTGACTTTCTAATGTATACCTCCACTTGGTTTATTTTAAAATAACTTCTCTGAAATTAACTTTCTGCATTATACATTAAACTTGTTCTTGGTGCTGCCAATAGGAGGGGAGATGAATAAGGCTATTTGTTTCAGAAGAGGAGTCCTAAGCTTCCATAAAATTTTATTGCCAAAAGTGAAAACAGAACAGATTGGAACAGAAGCTGTGCCCACAGATTTTTTTTTAATTATCATTAAATATCATTTATCCTGATTTATTCTTATGTGCAGAATATCATTACTCCTGATATATTGACCAAGAATGAAAACTGACAAGTTACTCAGTAGCTGAAGGTGTAAGATGCAGACTAATGAATCACACATATGTTTTGGACATACCTTAAATCAAGACAGTATGGGTCTAAATAGGGATGCACACCTACCAAAATCACACCATCTGAAATTTTCAGCCATGGATCTTCTGTCCATTCTGCATCTCATTCTCACATTTAAGGGCAATGACTGCCTAGTGCATCAACAATTGTAAAAAAGGAGAACTACGCTACAGCTCATCTGTGACGCTGCATACATTGTTTGTGGGCCCACTCCTTTAAGGGGGGGGGCGGGGAGAAAGAGGAAGATAGATAGATAGATAGACAGACAGACAGAAAGACAGATAGATAAGATACAGCATACTTGTTCTATCAATAACGCTCATTTAAATCACTGAAACAAGACACTGCTTTTTGCCAGTGTAAAGGTATGCATTCAAACCATGGCTGCTGTGTAATGGAGAAGTACATAAGTTAGCTTGCTTACAGGATTAATTGACTCACAGAATCACAGAATTCTAGGGTTGGAAGGGACCTCAAAAGATCATCCAGTCCAACCCCCCTGCCAGAGCAGGGTCACCTAGAGTCCATCACACAGGAACACATCCAGGCGGGGTTTGAATGTCTCCAGCGAAGGAGACTCCACAACCTCTCTGGGCAGCCTGGTCCAGTGCTCTGGCACTCTCACAGTGAAAAAGTTCTTCCTGATATTCACATGGAACCTCCTATGCTCCAGTTTGCAACCATTGCCCCTTGTCCTATCATTGGTCATCACTGTAAAAAGCTTTGCTCCATCGTCCTGACCCTCACCCTTTGCATATTTGTAACCATGGATGAGGTCACCCCTCAGTCTCCTTTTCTCCAAGCTAAAGAGACCCAGCTCCCTCAGCCTTTCCTCAGAAGGGAGATGTTCCACTCCCTTAATCATCTTAGTGGCTCTGTGACTCTTTAGAAAGACTGTACTAAAATCAAAGGCTGCTTCTAATATTTGGCTTTTATAGCTGAGTATATTAATACTGCAGTACTACCTGCACATCAAATCTATCCTGAGTGGAGAGTGTATCGGGTTCTCCTTCAGTATTGCAGAATTCATGTTTCTGTGTCTGTGGTGTTTTTCCATTAAATGTGGGTCTGTCTCTGAAAACACTTCCTACCAAAAGTGGTACACAGACACAAACAGGACAATTCTCCTGCGTTCACATTGCCTCTGCTGCTTCCTGTTTTCTGACCGTGTAGGGTAACACTGAACTCCTGGCATGCACCAGAAAGATGGTGACAAGCAGTTCTTTGTGCAACAGCTGAAAATAGATCTGTCTTAAAAAAGAGCCTAAGTGTTATTCATTGATCATGTTTGTTATTGTCTACATAAATAGAAGCAGCTGATTGCAAAAGTCCTCCACTTTGGGAAAATGAGCATTGCGCTGCCAATTTAAGGCCAGACTGCACTTGGCTGAACAGCAAACTGAAGACGGAGGAATGGGAAGTGCTCTGCTCCAAGGTAGCAGGGTACTGTATGACTTGATATTCTCCTAGGGGGTCTTCAAAGCAATTAGAAGTCTAGGTAAGCTTTTACTTACGAAGAATCATCTTCAGCTAATGAAAATTGGCGTAGTTCATTAACTTGAACAGTGGGACACTGATTTACATGAATGAGTATAGGGCCTGACAGTTACATCGAAGTCATAGACAGGAAAACCAGAAACTATGTTAACAAGGATAACTAAGTCTCAGAAATCTAGGCCTGAACTTAATCAGCAGCAGAATTTTAAAGCTTCTGTGCCCTGAGATGTTTATATCATGTGTAATAACCAGTTACAAACAAAATGATTTTATGAGGTCAGTTATTGCTCTTGTGGTCATTTTTCTACAACTGTGACCCTGTCCAGAGCAGGCACTTATGAAGTCTGGCTGCAATCCTTCATTGTGAAGACTGAAAATTTAATTAAAATTCTACTCTGCTTTTTTTTACCAATAAATTTATTATTGGTCCATCTCAGACTGCTGTTTTCCCTGAACCTTGACACAAGATGAATCCTGCAAGTTTTTTAAGTGCAGCTAAAATCACAGCAGGCATTTCTTGCAATGAGTACAAAATAATTCTGTTTTACTCTGCTCCTTCAACCCGTTCAGTGGCAGGAGGTCATGACCTGCCCTACCATCAACAGGAAGTTGCAGAGGATGAACTTGGCTTCCAGAAGGAACATAAGAAATCGGTGAAGATGGACCTTTTGTAGAAATAATTGAGAGTCTGGTGTCACAGCACTTTTGAAAACCCCACCAGAGGCCCAGCAACATCATTTTGAGGCTAAATACTTTTCAAAATCTTCCTTTAACATTTTAGACTCCCTTAAACCTACAACATAAAGGACCATATTATCAAAGATTAAAACAAATACCTTTCCTTTTAATGCCCTCTGAGTAAAGCTATTCTTAGAGGAAGCATAAAGAATGGATAAAAAAAGAAATAAAAGCTGTACCACTTATCTCTTTACTGTATAGGAATAGCAACGCTAAGCTAATAAAAATATTGCTTAGCCAGATCCTGTTTTGATATTCCAGTGGTGCATATAGTTCTGAAACAGTATTTTTAATATTGAATTCCCTAAACAATTATTCACTGTAAAAGATAGTAAATCCATAGAAATTTTCCTTTTATTTTCAGGGATTGAATCTAGGAGTCCTTATTTAGGTAAGATGTTGCAGAAATCCGCAGGGCTTACCTGAGTGAAAATCTCAGGAACAGGTCCTGCATATGCACATATATTGCTTTGGGAACTGAAAGATTGTAATGTAACAAAAAAAGCGTCCATAATACATTCAGACTTCTGACAGCTTTTGGAAACATCAAGGAATATGACACCTACCCTTAATATGTTTCTGCTCTGATTATGAATCCCCAACTGCACTGAGTCCATCTTCGCATATGCCAGATGAATCATTTTTCCATCCTGAGCTGTCTGGTATTTCTTTGAGTGGGGAACTTGTTAAAAATGAAATAGAGAGTAATGGGTGCTTATAATTTAAATGAATCACTGCATGCAAAGTAATTTTTTTATAACTACCTGCCAGGTAAATCTTGAATCATCAGCGTGACATATTTGAAATTTTAAAAATTTAAACATATATTATTTAAATACTAGTACCATTAATAGACATTCAGCAGAGTACAATTCATTGTTTAAGTGAAAAATCCCAAGATGCATGTGCAAGAAAAACTTCCAAAGTCAAGAGAAGTTATACCTGCAGATGGAGAACAGGTTACAGAAGTTCCATTCTTCCCTGATAGATGGGCTAACCTAATGTTTACCTTCATCAAATTGCAAGAAAGAACACACACACTTTGTATGGTGGAGGAAAATGTTATCTTTACTTCACTATCTAAAGGCCTTCTACTAGGCAAGCTACAAAAGGCTTAGGAAGGTAAGACATGCAGTTGCCCAGAGAATCAAGATTAGATGTATATGTGCAGTCTGCAGAAGCTGTAAAAATGCACACCACTTGACTGACTTGGCTTCTTCTGAAGCTGGGTCAGTGCTATGTGCTTCTGAAAACATCTCACTCTAAATGTAGCCTGACATATTTGAAATTGGCCAAAATCTTTAATTTTCACTGATGTAAAAAGTTTTCCTTTTAAGAACACTACATACTTTTAGGAACACAGATCTGGGTAAGAACACAAAGATGAGGCAGGAGGTGGGTAGGAAAGGATTCAAGGTGGGGAGATTATGTCCTATTGTACTGGGAGATTTTCTGCAATGTTATTTTTCAATCAAATTTTCATCAAACCTAGCAGTAAAATTCAGGCATATTTGCTCCGTAGTTGATTGAAATAGCCAAAGCATTATGATGAGCAGCTGTGCAGATGCATCAATCTATGCAGGTTTTATACAGGTCTAAAGTGAGAACGGGCAGTGTATAGATGAGTAGATTCTACCTTGCAGGTATATCTGATCTTTCTCTTTGAAAATGCTGATCAGTGCTTTGCAATTCCTTAGGTTCACTCCTTAGCTCACAGGACATGGACTAATGAGACTCGGGTATGTTCTTCCACCATAACGGCAGGATCAGGCTCTATATGGCTGTCATCATGCATATCACAAATTTTTCCTAGTGTGACTGTTTATTACCTCTAATATTTAGGATACCTTTCCTCTATTATAAAATGCTAAAAAATCAGATTTCTATATCTGGCTTAAGCAGTGCTTGTCACATAGACATCACTTCTTTAAAAGGTAAAGAGGTTAAGAGCTTTCATTGGCTTAGCTTATAAGCATGACTAAGGTTGAAACAGTACTGAGGAAAAAAGAAAAATGCAATGTGTTCAACACAGCACTTTCAGAGTTCTTAAAACTCTGTATTTCCTTTTATCAGACCTAAAGCAAAGCTATGCTATGCCATGATATCTTGCCTTCATCATTGGGAAACCAGAGTGGATTTTTAAAGTGCATCAAGTGATAGGAGTAGGTCACATGAGGACTGATGCTAAATTGAAGAAAATTGAGAAATCTCTTCTTTAACAACAGTTTTCTGTTACATTTGAAGTTTTTTTCCCATGGTGATTTTGAAAGCTTCACCTCACACTAAAAATAATTAGCCTAATACTCAGTAATGCATTTGAAATCAATGAAGTTAAGCAGGTGTACAACAGGTGTAACCAGTATCACCTATTAGAACAAATTTTGGAATTATTTGGGTTGCTTTATGTCAAGGGGTTGTATCTCATTGACTTCAATGAGCTTTGAATAAAGCTCTGAAATTCACTGCCTCACTTGATTCATTTGTACAATGAGAACAAACCAAGATGGTTCCACTGAAGTAAATGGAGCTACACTTGTAAAGAATCAAGGTAGAATCAGAACTGGGATTACTGAAATTACCTTTTTGGCAATGCTAGTGTAAGAGAGCTCAAAATCAGATTCCTATTATGGTCATTATGGAAAAACATTTTCCTTTTGTTTCTTTTAGTAAATGTTTTTAATAGAACAAAAGTGCTTTGCACGCAACATTCATATTACCAAAACCAATTGGATTTACAATTTCTTTTTATTACCACTAAAGGAATACTAATTCAAGTTTTGGGTGCAATATAATGCCATAAAACAACAATATTCTTATTTTTATAGCCCTACACATCTAGACTAGCTTAGACTTTTCTTGATTACATAGTGCCCAAATGGCATCATACTTGGTAAATGTAGCTGACAGTCATGATTTGTCTTTCTGTTGTCTTCATGTTTCTAAACACAAGTACTTTTGTACAATATTAGGTAAATTATTCAGGTTAAGCAAAACCCCTACATTTTCAATGTATTTCAGCCAAAAAGCTGTTGCTGTTTTATCTAGCTTTCTCAGCCCCAATTATAATTCTCAAAAATGCTGTAAATGTAACAGTTGTAGAACAACACCATGCACCAGTACAGGCTGGGGGCTGACCTGCTGGAGAGCAGTGTAGGAGAAAGGGACCTGGGAGTCCTGGTGGACACGAAAATGACCATGAGCCAGCAATGTGCCCTTGTGGCCAAGAAGGCAAATGGCATCCTGGGGTGCATTAGAAAGGGGGTGGTCAGTAGGTCAAGAGAGGTTCTCCTCCCCCTCTATTCTGCCTTGGTGAGGCCACATCTGGAGTATTGTGTCCAGTTCTGGGCCCCACAGTTCAAGAAGGACGTGGAACTGCTTGAGAGAGTCCAGCGCAGAGCCACTAAGATGATGAAGGGAGTGGAACATCTCCCTTATGAGGAGAGGCTGAGGGAGCTGGGTCTCTTTAGCTTGGAGAAAAGGAGGCTGAGGGGTGACCTCATCCATGTTTACAAATATGTAAAGG
>VZRW01001045.1:2660116-2684737 GCA_013398125.1 Aegotheles bennettii | reverse complement strand
TGACCCTGCTCTGGCAGGGGGGGTGGACTAGATGATCTTTCGAGGTCCCTTCCAACCCCTTAGATTCTGTGACTCTGTGATTCTGAGGTGGAGTCACCCCAACACAGAACACTTTAATAATATTTAGATTTTTGCACAGTTCACTGCTTGACTTCGTTTGCACTCAATGTCCATCTTTCTTTTGACTTAAGTAGCCTTTAAACCAGCCATTTAAAGACAACACTAATTCAATCATTGTGTAAAAAGCCAGCTAAGTCAGCTTAGCTATGACCCTTTCCTGGAATAAGCTATTAAATTAAGTTTGATGGGGAAATAATATTCTCATTATAAATAACCTGCTGCAAACCCAACATTATTAGAACAAAAGAATACAAACTAGTGAATCAGTAAATGCCAAGTTGGAGGCTGGGTTACACCTTGAGTAGGCAGAGCCTTGTATCTTGTCCCAGAAGACAGGAAATGTGTTTAGAAATGAAAGGCTCTGAAGTAGTTTTCACCCTGCAAGACAGTGGGTTGCAGGGCTTGCAAAAGCCTGGCTGGGAAATCAACGTATGCGTGTGCACGGTTTCTGAACAGCCTTGATTCCCAGAATCTCCTCTGCCAGACTAATACAAGTGTCAGTTTAGCAAAAAGGTTTTGGGATCCATCTGGACCATGTCCACTCTCTAATATTTTCAACTATGGAGCACAGAATATTTTGTAGTTTTGCCTGGATGATTAGAAGAGTGGCATGACGAAGAGGACATAAGCAAATCAGAATGTGCTACTAAGGTCATCCGTCAGGAAGGTGTCATCAGGGAAATTGCCACACTAAAGCTGTTGGTGGGCAGTTCAGAGCTTGCTGTCCCTTTGCAAAGGATCATTAAACTTGATTGTGTCTTTAGAGGTGATTTGACAATGGAGGGATATCACTGATGAGCAGGGAAAGGACTAAATGCAGGGCAGCTGATGAGAGTGGGACCTGATGAAAATGGTATTTCTACCAGTTCCTGTATTTGACATGTTTGTTCAAACAGAATTACAGGAGTGAATCCTACTCTTTTGTTAGCTCCGTTTGATTGGTACAATTTGTATTTAACATCTCTCTTTGATTTCCTGGCTATATAAGTTACTCCCATGGCTTCTATTATCTAGCCCAGGCTCACCACTAAGTTAAAACTGGCAAGGTGGGAAGGGCTTGATTGAGGCTACCAGCAGAAAGCCCTGACAAGCACAAACTACCAAATCTCTAAACAAAGAAAGCAATTTACAATCTTTTATCCATGATTACATGTATATTTTGCCATTAAGCATGATACAAAGTTTGTCACAAAAACCCAAAAGTGTAGGAGCAGTGTGCCATTTAAACTGTGTGCTTGGGGGAAGTTGCTGGGAGACAATAGGAGAATGTCACCGTTGAGAAATGGTTGGCTTTGTTCACAGCTGTGTAATTTCCAAGCTGATAGTTTGTCTACACACAGACAGAACAAATGTGTTGTCCTGAAACCCTGAACTTTTTTTTTTGTTTCACTTTAGAATTTTTTTCCCAGTTGGAAATGAACATATTCCATCAGCATAGAAACCCTGGAGTGCAAATGTGATTTCCCATAGCTAAAACACAGCCCCCATAAAGTCACTTATGTCTATCATTCATACCCAGGAAATAGTTTCTTCAATGGCATTAATGAGATTGACAACTCGAACATTTCCTCAAGTGGCAAAGGGGGATATTTTTGAATATAACTTTTACTCAATATATTCTTCTGTTGCTGTTTATCCTTAAAAATCAAAATGAAATGAACATACCTCTGTGCTACACTGAAGTAGTTATAGAAACAGGCCGTGGACTCAAACAGGTGCTTGAGCATCAGGAAGCAGCACAGAAATTAGAAAGTATTGCTCTTTTTAAGGTGAGCAACATTATTCTTAGGGACCTGTTGTCATACTTTTAATGATTCAGCTTGTACTAGTTATAGGTATCAGATGGTGACTGAAACCAGTGTCAGATGGGAAGAACATGGAAATAGTGTAAAGTTTAGAAAATGACACCATAGCAAATTGTAACAGAAAGAATAGTGAAGGCCTGGAGGCAATTATAAAGTGTTCCCCCTTTCCAACATATTTATGTATATGACAGAAATTCCTGGTATCAGTAAGAACACAAGCATAGTCTCATTGACTGAAGCGATGTATTGGCCAGGAGCCACTCCCTGCTACTGCACACCCGTGTGCATCAGTGTTCCCACCAGAGTAACCAAACCTTGAACAATTCCACTGGCCCTATTTCCAACTAAACTTTTATTAAAAGAATGTTATGGATGTTACGGATAGACAATGACAGCAGGAGGTGGTCCACTGTACATCATTTTCCACACAGCTTGTTCACACATTGTGTATCATTTTGATAATCTGTAAAATGTTCTTTGTAGTTTTTGTTCTGAGCTCATTTATAATACAAAATACATTACATAATCTAAAATTTTATGTATTGCTATACCTTATTTTTTTATGTCCACTAGGCTGGTGACCTAATCTTGCAGAACTCTTTAAGCAGTCACAAAACCCATATAGCTAATGAAGTTTTAAACTTTACTAGTTTAGAGGCATGTTTCATATACTTAGTGGGGAAAATGCTAATTTACATGTGAGTTGATGCCAGTCAATCTAATTTCTAATTAATAGTAAAATAAATATACCAAAAGATAAAGAAGATTCTAGAAATGTTAAATTGTTTACTTTCTATCTCCCTTCACTGATCAGAATACTGGTCTTGAGAGAGAAAAACAGGATTTTAAGAAATTCGGTTTCTTTGTGCTTAATAACATCCTCTCTTTCTTTTTATAAACAGGCTTTTGTGAAAAAATAATTGCTGTATCAGCCAATATACTTTGTTATTCCAGAAGGATTTCCAGTAAGAATTTATAGTTTGTGTTTTAGCTCTGAGAAGGGCTGAGTTACTGGTGCTGTACTAATAAAGCCCATTGTTTCAATACTCGGCTAAGTGTGCCTTTTGATCAAGGAAAGAACTTGGCCAGCCATCAGTAGGTTAACCAATTAATATGCACAAAGCAACAAATGTGACAGCAGGTACTTACATTCAGCTGTAATTACACCTATTGTGATATAATATTGCTGGAATTCCGTGCCCTAATTGCAGACATGGGGGATCTGGCAGGTCAGATTCTCAGTGGAAGAGAAATTAGTGCCATGGAATACGGGGAATACTCTTAAAGCAGCTTGTTATTTTAGTCTTGTATGCAGTAATCTGGGAAACTGTTGTTCCAAATGACAATGGTTGCTCACATCATTCAGCAACCTTGCCCTGTACACCTATGACTGTATCTAAGTCTTGGCTCTGCCTCAAGTGCTGGTTCTAGTTTGAGAGATGAAGAAGACAAACTCCTGGGCTGCTCACTAGTACTTCTTCCATAAAAATCCCTCAAGCCAAAGCCATGAAATGTTTCTTCACAACCTACACATCATTTGTATGCTATCAAAGTAAACTGTAGAGAATTGCCTCTTCTTCCTTTCTTGTGTGACTTCTTGTAAAAATAAATTTCCTTTTTCTTAGTACAGAAAAGATGGCCAGGTCAGAGGGCTGAATAATCCTTACTCAGATTGAAGAACCACCGTTCTTAGAAGAAAATCTGGGATAAATTCTCTCTGTGAAGCCATGTATTTTCCCTCTTGTCCTTACTATGTAAAGGATAAAGACCTGCAATCTATTCCTCACTACCACTCCTTTAGGTTAACGCAGGTGAACGGAGAGCTTGGAGTGGTTTGTGAAAATGGAGGATGATGTAAGATTAAAAAAGGCAGGTTAGATGAGACAAAACATAAAATAATGAATAAACGGGACAAAGGATTGTGGGAGATGTACATGAGGGTAATGTCTAAACTATACTTCTCTTAAAAGGACTTCATAATGCTCTGTGCCTCCTAAAAAGTCTCAGCAGGCTTTTGGTATCAGCCAATTGTGCCACAGTTTGGGAACTTACTTGAGAAAAATGTCCCTTTGCTTGCAGCCTTTCAAAGAGAGTTAACTTACTCATATTGGCAACGGAACTAACAAAATAAGAAATGAGAGACAGCATCAGCACTAACACAATTCTAATTCTGATTGATTGTTCATCCTTCAGAAGGAATTGATTAATTTTATCCCACTGTGATGTTCACCACCATTTTACTTCCCCGAAAACGAAGTTGTGAAAGTCTAAATATCACCCATCAGAAACAAAGCAATTAGTATCTCCTACATAGAACTCTATTAATCTCCTGGCTACAATATTCAAGCCCAAAGCAATTTACTAAGATGATGTATCTCTATTTAAATCTGAAAAAGAAATCATAAAACTGTATCAATCAGGAGACTTGTATGGGTGTGGTTCTTATGAAATACACATATTTATGGGGACCACTCAGCTTTTATATAGCAAAATGCCCAAGGATATTATTGTCTCATGATAATCACATCCCACGTTTGGTTTTATTGCTTATAATTCTCATTTTCTTATTAAAAAGACCATCTTCCATTAAGTTTTTTTTTTGTATTATCAACTAGTGTGACTGAGCCTTATCTCCTATATTCAAAGTAATTATTGAGAGAGTTTAATTGTTGGTTCAGAAATCAATTATTTAGGAAAATAATCTCTCATTTTAGTGCTTCTCTAAAAGGCCTGGTTTTTATGATGTGTGTGCAATTTTTGAAATGTTTTCTTGTTGTGGTATGTGTTGGGGAACAAGTTTTGCTAGGTACTACTTCAGCAGTTTCTGTACTATGATAAAGAATCACCACCTTTAAGGTAATTCACACTGAAGAAATGCAGACAGGCTGTGACCGTGACATCTCAGCATCTGAAAATGACAGGAGAGGTCCTGAATTTGGCATTGGTTATATGATGCAATGGTACTATTTTCCAGTCAAGTAGTATTAAAATTCAGAATCCTATAGGTAGTAGTGGGAAAGACTGTTTCCTCTTTTGTTACTTTTCTGTATTTATGGCACTCCCTGCCTATTAATATTGATCTGGAAAGGTTTTTCCTGAACATGACATAGCTGACATGTTCATAAACAGTTCTGACCTGATAAAAGAAAGAAAAAATCGTAACATGGATAATGAAGTGCAGCAACAGGAGTCAAATACGACTGTGGGAGTCTCCAAATGTGGAAGTTCTCAAGACAGCCCTGGTTTGAATTCAGAGATTGGTGCAGGAGCTCTCCTGTGATCCCTCCCCACCAGACTGTTTCTGTGATTCTGTGAAATGTTGATGAGGCACCACAAAGAGACACTCTAGAAAGGGATTCCCAGCTCCATGGACCACAGGCCTTTGGTTGTTAGCTCTGCCTTCAGCATTTTTCACAAAGAGAGCATATAAACCAAATAAGTAATAACTTATCGACCCCTAAAGCACAAAAAGCTGACAAAGAATAAATAAATGAATAGTAAAAGCTCCAGGGTTACAATCCTGAGAGATGTACTGTTTGAACTACACTCAGTTTTCTGTGAGCTGGAAGATTAAGAGAATATGATAAAACTGTAGGGTTTTAGTATGTTTATAGTTCCTTCATATGTAAAAGACCCAGCTCAATGCCGCTGGCAAATTCCAAGTGGTGTTTTGCACATCACCTCCAGAAAGTAGGTTGCACTGCATAGGCTTGCTGGTGCAACCTGTCATTGAGGAGAAGGCACTTTTGAGGCAAAGAAGTGAACGCTGAAGGTCAAGCACTACATTGCTGCAGTCATACCAGCCTGTATTAGACAGATAGGAGTAATACACAGACATGGTATTTGTTTTGGGAACTTGCTGTGAGAGCTGATGGTGCCACTGGACAAAGCAAAAACTCTAGATCAAGATAATTTTGCAGGCTGCAAAATCAAAACTTTGAATCTAAATCCAAATGCAAGATTTCTTTTTCACTTATCCTTGGTTGCACTACATCACTTGCTGCTTACACAACACATTACTGCTCTTCATATACAACAGTCAAAATGAGATTGAGAGGAAGATCTTTTGCTGGTGACCTGTACTTCACTAAGGGTCTGACTCAAGAACCTGTATCCAAATGCCTGAAATAAAACAAAAACCTAGATATGGCCTTTGATTTTAGATTAGAATTGTTCACAAGACAAACTTAACCAAGGTGGGGTGTTTTGTTTTTTTCAAGTTTGCTTCTTTGTCAGGCTTTAGTTACTCTAAACCAAGTATGACAGTTCTGACTGATGATGGTGATGCTGATGTCTAGATTTACATGCTGCAGATTAACTCAGCCAGTCCATATCAGGGCATAATATTAATTGAAGCAGAACTGCATGAAGGAAATCTGCTCTGCTTACATTTAGCATTTACTCATGACAAACGTTCTCAACATCATATTTTTATCATGTGACAAGTGAACAGGGAACAACTCAGAAAGCACCAGAGCTGTGACAAGAATGGCATTTTCATTTTTCTAAAGAATTTGTAATTTCCAAACCGTTTTCATGTCCATCAGGAAGCAAATCCTATCACTTCAAAATTCTCCATGAAAGAAGATTCCAACAGTAACAAACCAAAATACTGTCTCAGGCCAGCTAGTGACAGATTTTATTTTGACAAAAATCAAAATGCTTCATTTGGTTGCAACTGTACTTTAATGTAGAACACAAAATAGAAAGACATTTGAAATTAAGACCTCATTTGAAAGGAAAAATGAAAATATTTTGTTAGAAAGTACAAAAGCTGAGCAAGTCAAAAAGTGCTTCACCAGCATATGCCTGTATTATTCCCAAAATAAAACTTCAGCAAAACTGTCTTTCAAAGCACTTATGTATGATAAAAATGCACTTCCCAATACACTTGAAAAATATCTCAGGTGAAATTTTCTGATCAATCCGTTCCTGATATACCAACTCTTAGAAATCAGAGGCAGAAGTCCCTTTTGGACATAGCTTGCAGCTGAGGGTACTGCACTGTCACAGTCACTTGCATCCTAAATGTCTTCTGACATAACCATGGATGAGATTATGAGAGACAGGACAGATGATCAGAGCCAGCCTTGACCAAAGCTAACAGACTCAGAAGGCTCCCAGCCACTTCCCACTGCTAAGGCTCACTCCTGCTGCTGCCTTCCATCTCCCTGCAGGAGCTGCGTTTCACTGCTCAGGATCACATCCAAAGGAACACTCCCATCACCACCTTCTTCTGTGCAAAAGTTTCCTTTCACCTAACTTTATTTGGCCTGTCAGGAATAAAAGGTGCCTGAAGTCTCTTGAGTAATATGCTAACATTCATATTCTTAGGAATATCAGTGATTTTGTGATTATATGTGTAATTACTCGGGTTCAGCTACTGCCTGAGTAATTACTGGAGTACAGCATTTCTTCTTCAAACTGTTGTACCTTAACACAAAAATATGCTGGCAGCCTTTTATGTTGTCCTTCTGTCCCTGGAAATATGATCCCTTTGTTCTTAATGCAAGAAAATATATTTGGAAAGGAATATATTACCATTTAGTAGGTCAGATTTTAATACAGTCTCCAATGTAAATTGGAAAATGCTCCAATGAGCTCCATGAGTTTACACAAGTAATCTGCTTCTACCTTTGCATTCCTAATTAGTGCACAGGACCGAAGTGTTGGGACTCCTAAAGTTAATAAGAGTCATCTATTTGTACAAGGATAAAGTACTACTAGATCTGTATTTCACAGATGTAAGTCAAGGAAGGTATTACAGGCAATGAAAGTATATTCCTACACAGAAAAAAATGGGTGAATCTTGCAGACATTTCTAAATTGCACACTTAAGGAGCATAGAAAAAAAAAGGGTATTCATCAAGCTACTTATTATTCTTTCAATTTAATAGCCACACTGGAAATGCTTTTACCTTATTTTAAGAAAAGTACTTTCTCATTGACCTTAGATTTGTGAAAATTAGGTAGAATTAGGTACAGTATGTCAAACAGGAACACCTGTTAAGTACCATAAACATATTTAAATATCAACCTTTCCCTCTGATTGGTTTTTGTAGAAGCAACTACTGATTAGAAACAGAAATTGCAAACCATGACCTTCCATGACAGGAGCTAATGTATAGTGCCATTAAATTCTGTTATTGAATCATCTCATTAAGTAAAAAGGGCAGTTTTCAAAAATACTTTTTTTTATTTTTGCAAATCAACATGACTTGCACTGTTGTAAAGAAATATCTGGTCTGTATCCAGGCTTGCACAAACCACTATAGTCAACACGTATATTGAAAATAGAAATAAAACATACTAAAGGCATCTCTCATAAAAAAACCCCCTTTTTTCCTTTTAGAGATGTGTTGAATAAGCGGTGAGGTTTTTGTACCACAGCTTTCTTCACTGAGTTGTAAAATACATTGTTCAGAATGTAGGTAAGATTGTTAGTCTAAATAGAATCTGATAAAAGAAATTTTGTTTTCTTAATGAACATTTATTACAGCAAACATATGCACCAGTATCAGAAGTGTTCAAATCCTTGGATTTTCTAATAAATCCTTTGTTGGTGTTAAAGTTCAAACTTGGAGCAAGTGCAGATGCAAAGAAATGATATATTTTGGGATTTTTTTGAAACTATAATCTTGTCACAATAGATTATCAAATGATCAAAGCAATAAAAGAATGAATTGGGGTTTAAACTTTTATGAAAAAGCAGTTTTATAGCAGGATCAGACTTTTTAATAGACTGCAGGCATTAAACAGACCTTGTATTAGGCTTTGAAATTAATGGGTCACTGTATAACACTCCAGTCTTCATAGATTGATAAGATTAATGCTTGCTTATATAGCAAATTCAATGGCTCATTTAATTTCATATGAATGTTTAAAGTTAAATTGCTTTTGGATTAAGTATAAACTCATTATTCATTTTAATGTCTGAAAGAACTTTCATTTTTCTTTCATTTTATTTAATCAAGTGCATCATCATTAAGTAAAGGCTATGAACTTAGACGACTAAGAAATACAGAAGTTTATTAATTTAGTTTTAAAAAGATCTATTTGTTAAACTTTAATTCAATGACCATTTTAGGTTCAGTAAGAAGCTAGAAAAAATAGTGACTGCAACATATTCAGTTTTCCTGTAATAATATTAGAGGGAGAGGGTGCTTTGTGGCAATATATTTGCCACGTAGTAATCCCTCTGAGAATTTGGAAGGTAAATTTTGTTGTTAAACACATCCTTGCATTCACATTTCTCTTCTGCATTTTGAAAGACTGATCCTCCTTCATTGTAACTCAGCAAGACTTTTGTTAACTTGGCTCACAATGCATATAAATGAATTGATTTCAGTGAATACACTTCAGTTTACACCAGGTAAAGACACTGGCTCTGCATTGCCCACTGATGTACTGGGGTATACTGGGCTGAGACAGGATTTTTCCTTAATACTGTAATAAACTTCAGAAATCTGAGTGCCAAGCAAAAACTACAGTACACTTTCAACTGGAAGAAGACATATTAACCTACTTATCAACAGAAGCCATACATGAGTTTGTGCTGCCATTCCATGCAGAGTGCACTCCATTACCATACGCGTTCCCTTTCAGCACGGAATTAGACACTGTGAACTAATTACAAGTTCCAGAATAAATATCTCTTTAAAAACACTCACACATACTCTTATTATGTAAACCTTAATGCATTTGATGAGGAGCATGGCTGAGGGACCACAAAACCCCTCTCTCTGGGATTTACCTGGGACTATCAGAGTTTAAGAGTGTTAGCTAATGAATTATTCAAAATGAATTAATAGCTTGGGAGAGTCCTTCACCTGTCTGACACAACTTCATTTTCCTTAGATAAGGTTGCTCAGCAGAGTCAGACACTGGCAAACAACTCTGTTTTCCCTTTTTGTGTGTGTGCAATGATTTGCACTACAGACAATGTGAAATATATTTTCTTGCAGAATAATAATTTCACCTAGCTGCACTGTAATTTACAGATGGACCTCTGAATGCTTTGCAGTTGAGGTGCAATTACCACCATTACAGATGACAACCTGACCATGTCCAAAACCCAGGACAAAACCCAGGCTGCTGTGTCCAACTGAGTGCTCATGTCTTTAGGTGACATTGCTCATTTTCTCAGAGAGGAAGCACAGTTTTCCATAAAGACATGCATTAACATTTTAAGTTACTTTTTCCTGTTCATTGTATATAAAAAGCAGTTTTTAATGAGAAGATACATTATACTTGTAGCATATTTGCTAGTTCTTTTCCCTGAATAATTTCTTATTCAGGAGCTGAAGAACAATTTGCCTGTCATAGCACTGCTGTCTTTTATTTATTTATGGATTTATTTAAGTAACAAGAGGAACCTACTTTCTTCATAATTGACTTTGCATGGTTATGTCTAACGCCAGTATCTCATAGTTCACAAATGGTGTAAATCTGTGTGAAGACACATACTCACCTATGAAAATTATAGCATCATGTCTTAGTCTGTGATTTACTGTAAATTGTTAAGCACTTCTAGATATTCTTTATTATAATGCTATAAATATTCTTTATTATAATGCTTTTTACAATGTTTGAATTAGTGTTAATTATGCAGTAACGGAATAAATTCAAATCAGGTCTATGTCCTCTTGCTGGATGTTCCTTTATATAAGAAAGTAGAAAACAATTCCCAGAGCTTCTAGTAACCTGTCACTAAAACCAGACATCTCAAACTATATAATGACTTTGACTCCATGCTGAGTCAGGGACAAATAAAATTAAGATTCCTCCCCCCTTCACCTCAAATATCAACCATGTGGAACATAGGTGTGCAAGATCAGTGAGTTTTATAGTGTGATACTCCTCCTGCACACCCTGAGAAGCCACAGGAGTTATTGCTCTGCTTTCTCTTCCATCTTACATGATGGGCAGGCAAACTGACCTGCCATCAGTATAGTGTAATTTGTTGCTGCCTTTGGTTTACAGCAAATTACTACTGCCCTGAAGCAAAGGAGAAGCAAGGAGAGAATATGTCCCTGAGGCACATTTCCTTTGAGGCTATTCCAGGGGGATGGCAGCTTATGCACTATCTTTTTTGATCAACAACTATCTTTGAAAATAAATCTGGTCAAGAGTCCCAGGAGGTTTGATACAGCCTCTCAATCACTCACAACTCTTGGGGGATCCTGCTGCAGCACATCCAATCCTCTCACTCCCCTTTCTCCTTCAGGGAAGACCAGCCACAGCCGGGGTTAAAGCAGAGAATAAGATGGGAAAAGAATATGGACTATGGGCTGGAAACAACAATAATGAAAATAGCAGTGTAATAACATGGCATCAGTAGTGACATGGGGGCTGAAAGAGCAGCAATGTTGTAGAGATCAAAGCAGTAGGGAGCTGTTCTTCATACTATTAATATATCCCATATTTTTGAAGTGGAGAAGAAATGTAAAAGCAAACTGTATACTGTTTTCCCCCAGGCCATCACCACTAGAGGTACTTGATAAGGCTTGCAAACTCCTACAGAAGGACAGCAGACCACTGGAGTATAGAAAATAACATGTACTATCTAAAAAGCTAACATGACAGATACAAGGCAAGGCAAGTATTCAATTTGGGCTATCACAAAAAGAAAGAAAAACAAGAAAAGAATCTTTTGTGACAGTTCACTGAGGAAATGGCTCTGCTGTGTCTGGAAGCGTAGCCCCAAGCCAAGAGTGTCTGTGTTGTGTGCCTGTATACAGGTATGTGAGACAGTCCTCAGCAGGAGCAGTCTTGGGAAACAGAGGCATTCCCAAGATTTTAGTCATGTTTTTACTTTCTTTCCTCCTAATTATTGATTAATAACTCTCAAGGCATTTGTCTTTTATTTCCAGCCAGACCAAAAAGAAACTGCATCACTCCTCCTTCACTGCCCTCCACTGCTAGAGCAGGCACCTTGAAGGGCAACATGAGGTATGTGCACAAGACCAAGCTTTGCTTTCCCCTGCTTGTAATTAAGCAAGTAGCATGTTTAATATCTTATGATTGGACTGTAGACCTTGCTAATGTGCAAAAAAAAGAGTATTCTTGCCTGTATAGGGAATCAACTGAATTTTTAAAAACTAAGAAATTGGCAAAAATGGATTGAAGAAACACGAATGTCTAGAGATGGTATAGAGCAAAGAGTTGGGTCACTTGGTTTGTTTTACTCATACAGTCCTTATTTCCTTTACTGTCTTTCCATACTTTCTGTATTTCACTCTCTGTCTTATCTAGCTACACTGCAAGCTCTTTGGAGCTGGAACTGTCTCTTCCGTAACTCAGCAGGGGCTCCAGGAGTAGGGGAGTTTGATCTTGGTTGTATTCGTGTGTAACACCACACCACAAACAGTAATTTTAGAAGCAGGATTACTGAGCAAAATATTTGCCAAAGACGACAGTGGATATTGTAACAGCAATGTACTCCCTGCTTGACAGGCTTGAATATAAATGTATCCTTAGATTATAAGCAAATTAATCAGTTTAATATATTTCCAACAAAATAATCTTCTGATGGATAATATCAGTGAAATGGAGCTTTACTTATTTTTATTTCTTATTAAATTTTCTTATTAAACATTATTCATTAAAATATCTTATAAAAAACTTCAACTGGTTTATCAAAATTGAATATTTATTTTGACATTAAAGTTTAATTTAAAATAGTCTGTATTTTTATTCACATTATTTCATGACCTGTCAGTAGTAGAAAATGTAACATTATATCCCACATAAGGATATAGAAAATAGCTGCTTCTCTATTATACTGATAAAGAAATCAGAAAAGTCTCTGATGATGCTTTTGTTCCTAGCAAATTCTCCCATACACTGTCATTTCTTTATCCATACTACGACATCAAAATAATAACAAATAAAAAAGACAATTTTGAACCTAAACTTTTGAGTTTGAAGTGCACATTATTTTTTGAAGCTGCTTTTTAGAATTTTCCTTTTGTAGGATAGTTATTTGTTCCATTTCTAAACAAAATTGAACTTCAAGTTGTCCACATTTCCCAAATAGAAATTCTATATTCTGTTCAGCTCTGTTTAAAAATTCAGCATGTGATGCGATGCTCTCCTTGCTCAGAATAGTGCTATTTAGAATTGTGCTATTTGTGGAATATCTGACAATTATTAACAAAATATCATTTCAGCCTAGCTTATAACTTCAGTTCGAATTCTACTTGATACTGTTTATGTGCTAGCTGAAGTGTTTTTCATGTGTTACAATGACATCTTCAGATGTCTCACGCTACCTTACAGTTTTCAAATGAGGCAGCTCAAACAGGACTCTTTTTAGTGGCAATTTCATGAAAATCATCTAAAGAAAAAGGTTATTTAAAAGAAAATGGAAGGGGGGAGAGCAAGCAAAGCAAATGAGGCAATACATTTTCAGTGAGGTTAAATGTCAGATTAGAATTCATAGATGCAATAACTGTAGGCAACTATTGTCAGATTCAAATGACTGAGAAATGATGGGTCTGATACTACAGGTGCCATAGAAGCTGCCATAGCTGGGCATTTCAACTGCTGAATGGGGCAGATTCTCAGTGGTTGGAAATTTTAAAAGCCCTACAAGATGTCAAATGGAAGTTGACAATTTATATCAGATGAAGATCTGACTCATGTTATATTATAATATTTCATATATATTATATGTGTGTTAAAAGATGGCCCTATCCTTACACTATAAAAAAAAGTATAGTATTTTTTTTAACTAAGTGGTATAGTTTTAAAATATCCTGTGCCAATAAAATACAGACTGTACATTAGTCTCAAACTCTGCATGAATCTGTGCTTGTCTTAAGCATGCAAAGAGACACACCCTGCTGTACAAAACACTTGCTCTAGCTATTAAATGTTCTCTTCTTGCCTTTTGCTTTCGGCAGGCACAGAGATGGTCTGGCAGGACCATCCCCTTGAGTAGCAGCATGTAAAAACATCATATAACAAATTGCCATCTTGGTGGTGGAACGGCACAGACTTCACGTTTGCCTTCCTCCCTGTAGTGCTTTGACTTTTAGGAACAAATATGCACATTTCCCTGTTGGTCTCTAGCAAAATACACGAACAATAGTTTTTTTTCTTTACCTTCCCGACTCCTTTGTGAATTATGGAGTAGTAAGCACATTTTTAAATACAGCTCTGCAGACAGTGAGGTACAGCTCCACTCCGTGCAAGACCAATTGAAGCTCATTTATGAAAGTACATCTAAAAATGCCAAGGGAGTAGACTTATCAAAGAGATGACATCAAGTTGTCACTCATTCTTTGTACATGCACCTGTGATTGAGAAAAGTGTTTTCTTTAATATAACTTGATATTTGAAGAGAATATGACAAAATGAAGTCCCATCCCTTCATCATTTACATTATGCCTTAGGGGTACAAAGTTGATCTAAAACATTTTGATTTATGCCTATTAGTGAAGCTGTACCCACAGATGATCAAAAGGCTCATTCTGCTTCCTATAAAATAGTCAATATCACAGTTAGGGAAACCTATTAGGTATAATTAAATTACTGCTATAAGTGACATCAACCTGAAATATTTTATGAAAAATATCATTTGATATACCAGCCATTTTAAAGAGCTCACCCCATCCACCCTCCTTCTGAAGACAGATCCTAAACTACAGGGCATGAAAAATGCTGAACATAAAAAAAAGGAAGCTACCTTGCTTAGAGACTTACAGCTAACCTATCAACCTCTTGTGCTTTCCCATTTGACATTCTACAAGCTGCATCATGAAAGGACAAGCATAATGAAAGTACCTTTGGCTTTATTTCACTCACATGTATCCTTTGCAAATCAAGATGTAACAGATGTGCAGAAAGGGAAAACAGAGTGATTCCACCACTGGAATCTTGGAGAGCTCAATGTACAATTTAGAAAAGTCAGTGGGCTTTTGTATGCAGGCAAAAAGCTTTGGATGGGACTGAGGCAAGGAAAGAAAGACGTTGCATTTCTTGTGTGTTTCAATAAATTAATTTCTCCTATTCGACATGCAGCAGACATTACATCCAACCATATGCAATGAACTCAGTGGCAAACATTAAGGCTCAAGAGTCAGAAGTGTGCCCAAACGTGCACATTAGCCAGGAACAGACAAAACCAGTCACAATATCCTGAGTGTGTCTGTTTGGTGTTATTGGATTATCTTTACAGTTGCAATAAAAGGTAAATAGGCTGCAGATACTCTAAGCAAAAAAAGATGAGACATTGTTTCAATTTGTTTCATGAACAAAGATGTGGAAATTGAGAAATGAGAAAATCCTAGTTAACTAGTGACATGAGGGCAGGGAGCAAACATGAGAACTGCAATTACTTTTGACCTGTGCTCAGTCTAGTCTGTTGCACTCTCTGGACGATGCCAGCACCAGATCCTTGGGCTGGGTGTAAGAAACTTCCAGAAAAATAAAAACCTAAAATTGTGCTAAATTCTATTTCCAAAGGAGTTCATGCTACCCTCACACTTGGTAGGAGTTCGCTGTAAATACAGATAAAACTACTGTTTAATCCTTCCTCCCTAGGACCTTCCCACTTCTCGAAGCCTGTGACAAGCTCACTGAAGGACAGGCTGTAGAGCAGTGAGCCAGCTGCCTGTCACACTTGTAAGGATCATTTCCAGTACCGTTTTCTTCCAGCACTCAGTATTCTGTTAGCTCTCATTTCATTCTTGAGACCACATCTTTCCTGGGTATAAAATCATCTTTTTGTTCTTGCATGAGTAGGAGAAGAGAAGTGATAGAAAGCAACTGGGCACCTGACGTCTTAAGGGATGCCCATGCATAGCAACTAGACTTGCCAGCTCAGTGACAGAGGTGTACCTAAGTGAAGGGGGGTGTTGCAGGGGGAATAGAAGTCATCCATAGGTATGGAGTGTGAAAAAGTGACCCAGGAGAGGAAGTGAACAGCTAGCTTGGAGTGTCTTTGTGAAAAAGAGCCATTTGTAATGTGGCCAGGCATTTGGTGGCCATCTGAAACAAGCCACTTCACTCGGGTCCTGCTTCAGCAAGGGATTTTGGTGAACATCTAATTGTAATTGTTTTGACATCAGTGAAAATGCTCATCTGTTCAACATTAGACATCTGCTTAATTTCCTGAATGGATTGAGTCCTACAGAGCTAAACATACAGATATGACAAATGTTGGTTCAGGTGGGGAATTATGCCATTTTGAGACAGATGTTCATAAGCCACTGAATGCATTGAAGTCAATGGCACTAGAAGAGGGTGGAATTTGGCCCTGTTTCTATGTTTATACATCATGCTGCATTATGTCTTTTCCTTTCCTTCATTTCTGCATTCCACTGTCTCACTTCACTACAAACTGTATGAGACAGAGACTCCTCGGGGAGCAGCTAGAGATTTGAAATTCACATCACTTTTACCCTTAAGCCTGTCAGATGATCAGATAGCTGAGAAAGTGCTAATAGCTTATGCTCTGGTGAAATATGTTTTTCTGTACATGATTACCTTTGTATTTTGTTCCCCTTATCCCTGATTGTCAGCATTTTAATTAAAAGTAGAGGTGTGAGAACATGGGAAAACCTGTCTGCAGAACAAGGCTGACTTTGATTTAAGTTAGTGTACTAAGTTTGTAAATTTGGAACCAAATTTTCTCCTGCTATCATCTGTTTGGAATGGTACCATGCAGCTTGATGCTGAGCAATTCAGCTTCCTTTCTGAGGCACCTATTATCTCCCCAAACAGGGCAGAGGGAGTATAGATAGCAAGTAACCCTTGATGAATCTTTCCAAAGGTGGTTTAAGCTGCTATTGCTTCTCTGACTAGAAGTTTATGTCCCTACTACAACACTGGGAGACCATGGGATGTCCACTAAGCTATGCTTACTACTCAGCTCCTCCACAGCCAGTTTACTAGTGCTTACAGGCTCTGTCTCACCAGCCTTATGGCTGGATTTAAGAGATTAATATCCACAACTTTTGTCTTCCAGGGACTAATGACCTTGTAGACAACACATTAGGTAGCTCACCTAATTTCTCAGCTGCTGTAGCTCACAGACTTCCATATTTTAGTGTAAATTAATCCAGTGGTTAGTAAGGAGCACATTTACATTCATTTGTCCACCACTGTCACGGGGCTGTAACTTCTAGAGGAAAATCAAGAAGGACAGGTGCAGACAGCAACTTCTCCAATGAGCACAACTTGAATCTCTCCAGCTTGTGAGAACCCACCCCAAAGAAAATGGCATGCTAAGGTGTGGTTAAACACTCCTCCTCACTGCAGGGGGAAAAAACCACTGCAGAAGGATGGGAAAGACAACAAAGGGCAGTAACCTTTTAATCTGCACCACAATATTTGCTAGTTTATTTGCCAACTTCTGTGGTACCTTACATAAGGCTTCATTACATAAAAATCCCCAGTAACCTAATTTATTGACAACAGCCCTGGTTTTGATAGGGTGGGCCTGTTCAAAGCTACATTTAAGCACAATCATGATCCAGAATTAGATCTCCTCCATATTCCCTGGGAAGCCCAACTTGTAAGAGCCACAGTTCTTTACTGCATTCAACTTTGTGTAACTCATTTACTTTTGGAGATGAAAATTTTGCTCCCGAGTTACATAAAGGTTTTTTTAAAAGGAACCAATCTCTAGTGAAGTCTGTAAAATAGAAATCATGAAAGAAAGAGAAATCTTTATGTTTCTCCTTGTTATGCAGTACTTGGGATCATTATTTTATTTTTCTCAGGGTTTTCATGATCAAAAAATAGCTTTTTGATGCCAAAACAAAAAACTAGCACTCCATCACAAGGAGAAAACATACTATTTTACCATAAATCAGTGAGAAGATTAGATTACATGATCTTTTTTTTCAGGTGGAAACATGCTGTGAAGCAACCACAACAGACCAGGATCCAATAGCTAAGGTGACACAAAGATTTGACAGAAAAAACTACAAGATGAAAGGAAGTAAAACAATATGATAAAGATGAAAGATGATACAGCAAAAATATCATGAGGAAAGAACTGAGTAATAGCATTAGAACACAACAGAATATGAAGTGATGAAAAAGAATTAGCCTGATATTGTTCATGATGCTGCTGCATAGGAAAAAGCATTATGATGATATATTGCAGTGACAAAAGACAATGTTGGATTACACAGAATATAACACATAAATGGACAAAGCAAAAAACTGACATACACTGGAAAGAAGACAAAGCACCCTGATATTTATATTTTAATGATCTCATTCTAATTCTGTGTAGCTGAAGTCAATAGCAGTGTTCATATGGACACTTATTAACTTAATGGAAGACATTCATTTGATATAAATAACCTACAGGTCCATCAGAGACAGCAATAGCCAGCAGAAATTCTTTACAATCCCTAAAGCCCTGTTCCCAGTGCTGTATGGTGGCACTCTTAGCAGTGGCAAGATTGATGCATGACTGGGATTCGGGATCATGAGGGAGAGCAACACTTGACCCCCACCTGTGCGAGCAAAGACAAGATGTGCATGTGAGTCTGCTTTATTTCACTGCAATGGACCACACTCTGGGTCCCTAATAATAAAGTTCAGTAGCTCTACTGTGTTTTTGTATTGCCATATTTAAACCAAGGTAATATCACTGGAGTTTAGACAAATCTCAGTTTCAGATTGCCTGTGTGACTTTTAGGATGCTGTGCTTTCTTTCCCTGGCAGCAGAGTAGTTTACTGATATTCTTGGTTCATCTTTGCTCACAGAGGTAAAATTAGAGGCCTTGAGACTCCTGCTGGTAGAACTAGCTCTCAATTTCTCACTGTCGAAATTCAATCTGATTTCTATCTTTTTCACTAAAAAGCTGTCAACAGAAAATAAGCAATTCCTATCAAAGAGTTATATTAGTTTCTGAGGTATATACATTTGGCTGGTAGATAAAGAAAAACTCAAAATAATTTAAATTCTTTTTTATTTTAATTTGTATTTTCTAGGAAACTAAACCAAAGTATTAATGCAGATCATAACTGTAACCCACCCAAAAGAAAATAATCACAAAGACTCTTAGATCACTAGTAACTTCTTTTCCTACTATGGCCCTGGGTCTGATTTTCTCTTCCTTAAGCTGGTGTAATTCTGTTGACCTGGTTATCCTTCACCTACTGTGGTGGAAGCAGGAAGACAGCACTTATTTACAATGAATAGCATACGACTGAAATCAGAAGCTTTCTTTGCAGTATAGGATAATATGAGATCTAGCAGTAGCCAACAGGACTATCTTGATATGCCAACAACACAACTCCACTTTTCATGTGTGGAATAGCTGCTTTCAAATACAGAGAATGTATAAAGCAGGTTTCAGATATGTTTTAGCACTTGCAAGTCACATTTCAAAAACTGATTTCTGTTTTATTTATAAAGAAATGTCTAAAACAATATATTATTATATAACTTATTTCAACTGTTAAAATCTCAAATGAATGGTGGGGGTTTTTTCACTGCAGTTTTTACATTACACAATTTCTCACGGGAATTTTAAAAGTGGACATTTTGTAGTTTGAAGTTAAATACACACTTTCTGTGAAATTTCCTTCGCCTTTCTCAGACCTTTGAGAATAATATCTGAACTGTCTACTTTTCCCTCTTTTTTGTCAGATATTTGAGCAATAAGGCTCTTCAGATTAGGATTCTGTAGTCACTTGTGATTTTCTCTTTCTTTGGTACACAAATTTATCTATAGCATTTTTTTTCCTCTTGAGCACTACTACTGGAGCTGAACAAGAAAGTAGTTTAGAGATTTCTTTTCTTCCCCTGCAAGGCAGCTGTACTAAGTGCTAGCTTGCTGTAAGTAGACTGTTCTCTGAATTATGATCCAGTTTAGCTTTTATTTCTCTTGGTCAAAGAAGTTACTGTCCCTCTGCCCACCCTGACCTTCTTGAGTTTACTTCTCCCAGAGCAACAGTGGCAAAGCAGGTGGTGTGTCTGCTCTTTTGACACTGCAGTTCACAACCTGGTATATTAACATAAACTGAAACTGATGGTGGGTTGAGATAATATGCTGGGCTGCAAACTCTGGCAGCTGAGCCCCTATCACAACTCCTATTCTGCTGGCTTTGCCATGGGGTTGATAATCTCCTTACAGGGACAGAGAACCCAGTGACAGGCTTAGCCACTGCCCCTAAAGCCCAAAGGAACTATGAAACTGAGCCCTGATCTTTAAAAGTTGCCCAGTTATTGTTTTCTCACAGATCTTTGTTCCTGCTATTTTTTGTTCATCTTGGATTCTTGATAAGAACTTGAATCATAGTTCTTCCTTCCATAGATTTCACTGCTCAGAATTGTCTAGATAGCCTAATCAACTTCAATTTCATTGGTTTTGTTAGCAATATAAAAGATGAACGAAAGAGAATGTTAGTGTTCCAGCTAAATATAAAAGTACAGCTGCAGTAGAGAGCATGAAATCCTAAAGAAAACCTGCAGTAAGAATCCCAACGTGCTACAGAGCATTACCCTGTACAGGCACTGGATCACACTATGTACGAGTAGAGCAGCCAATACATACTAAAAAAATTAAAATAAAAAAATAGCAAGTGAACAAATACATTAAATAAATGAAAAATATAGAGAAAATTATCAAGACATGACACTTTACTTGATGAGAGGATGAGAAAAGGCAAGCACATTACAAGCACATTGCAGCTTATGCACAATAGCTTCTTTAATGGGAGTTGCGTGGATGCTTTAGTGCAGAACATTGTCCAAGGGGAAACATGGAAGAGAATACAGAGCAAGTAAAGATCTGAGTATTAAACTCTGTGCCTTCTCTCATGGGCTACATTTGATGCTTGTAATGCACTGGGGATATTTACTGTGTAGCATTAAATGGCACTTAAAATCATGCTTTCTCCCCATGGTGTGCTGAGGAAGTGCCCACTGTATAATCGAAAACCTGTAGGAGAAGATTTATCCACAGCTGCTAATGGCTTTCCTTTGCTTTCCCTCAGATTCTTTATTCACCCAAATATATTACTTTCTACCTGAAAAATATTTATCAGACTGGAAAGACACACTAGGAAACTTCTTCTCAGGAGGGATTACGTGACCACAAATCTCATAACTTTCAGGAAAAAATGTAAATCCCAATATTTTATCCTAGCTTTTTTATAAGTAAATGTTTGAGAAAAGAAGAGCTGAGGAAGGAAACAGAAATCCTTGATATTCATCACACAAATGTTTCAGGCATTTCCTGATGAACAGGTCATAACTACAAAGAAAAATAAACTGAAATATTACATACAGAAAAGCTTAAGTACATTCAGATATTTCACTGAATTCCACCATTTTTCAAGAGAACAGGTCCTCTGTTAAGATTCAGAACAAGAATATATGAGATCTGAATTTAGGTCTATGTTCTTTCCCAGAATGTGTGTGTGGCTTCAAGCAAGTCCCTTTGAGCCAGATTTCAAAGATGCTTACATACCCAAGGAAATAAATAGACATGTGAGTGCTTCGTGTAGGAAATGGGTATCTTCATACATTTGAAAATCCCACTTGGCACAACAGCAGCCATTTGACTCTTTAAGTCTCCAACGGGCTATGAAAAAATCCAGCCCTTAATCCCTCTTCACCTTAGTAAAGTAGGAAGAGCAGCATTTTTTTTTCTGTCTTGTATATTTAATTTGCAGCTTAAAGCAGGGCTTCTTTTACTGAATACACCTATGTCCTCCAGCCTTTTCCATAAACAGCAGTGAATAATCACCTGCATACTCAGGGCTATAGACAAAATACTCCAACATCCTGGGGCTGCAAGGCAAGAGCAGAAGTCTCATGAGAAAAGAATGAGCAATGTAGAAGAAGAAGCAGATGCCACCAGAAAGCTGAAGTGCAGAAAGGAACCAGAGTGTATGCCTTTGTGTGGATAAGGATGGAGGGCTGGAAGGGGAGATAAATAACTTCTTTTTTTTTTAAATCTTCACAAGAAATTTGATTCAGTTTTGCACTGAAATCAAAGTATGCTGAGAAAAATCCTGCAGAAAATGCATGCAAGGATGATAACAACAGGCAGTAATTGTCCCTGCCAAGACACAGCTTGCTTTTCATATTTGCTCATTTTGTATAACTGTGGATGGGTCAGCATCATGGGGAGAAGGGACTGCAATGCAGCTGTCTGGCCAGCCTAGATGAGGGGACCCAGAGGCCTGTGATGGGCTGGCTGACGATAGTGATGGCAGGGGAGCAGAAGTCCCTTTGATACTGAGCAGCAGTCCACTCCCACACACAACACAGCACAGGAATACACACTCAGGGGACCAACAAGCTTCTGTGTCAGAGCTGTAACAAAAGCTGGGTACAGAAGAAAGGAAACTCAGAACCTGAAGAGAACATTCTTAAAGACCTGAAAATGTATAGAAAAGGGCATAGAGAATAAGATGTTACAGCAAACAAACTTAAAAATATGAACAAAACCTCAGAAATGAAAGGTAAGGGAGGCTCTAAATCTTGCCCTAGTACAAAGCATTAGCAGCTGGGAATGTTGAACAACTGCACTTATAAATACCCTGCTCAGTTCCAGATACCTGAAAAGCAAGACTTTCCTTTCCCCATGCCACAAAGCATCATGCTGCACATCTCATTCTGTGATTTTTTTTGTACTTGATTGCTGCAGCTGATCTCAATCATTTATAGTCTTATGGTGCCCAGCAATAAGAATCCCATAATCCAAGTGTATTTCTCACATGCTGGGAGTGCCATCTTCTTATTACATTGTCCAACCAGTCAAAGCTCCAAAGTACATTTCTTTACTTTTTAATATAGGTAGCTCTCTACTTTAAACCCTCCAAAAATGGGTTCAAAAAAATCTTTTTATAGTGGCCTCATGGGTTTGATGAATATTATAACAAGCCAGTGCTTCTATTCTCATAGCAACAAGGTGAAGCTGAGGTCTACTGATATTCTTTCATAATTTACAGACCAAGAACTGCAGCATAGACAGAAACTGAAAGTTTGTCTACATGATAAGGGCTAATCTTCCTGAGCCCTGAATGGGTGTAATGAGAACCAGTTCTGGTCTCAGTCACTCAGTTGTGTCACTTCAGGACTTCCAGATCAAGACAGGTTTGTGCATGGGATCAGAGGAACTTGAGGTTTGCAACTGTGTTTTCCTGACTACCTTAACACGTCTTACTCAGCCTTTTCAAGGTCAGCCAAGAACCTATGGCAGGAACCCCATCTAGAAATTAAGCTTTTTGTTTCCCAGGGAAGTCCTCTGAGAGTTACAAAAATACAAAAAGATATAAAAGATATTTTCATTTCCATGCAAGTATTTTCCATTTTTCTTCTTACTCCTCAATTAATTTGATATGCTACTGCAAATTACAATTAATGCAAAACTTGTGCCATCATTTAAGTGTCTTCCAGTTCTGAATTTCTACAGCTCTTTCACAGATTAGAATTCTGTGATATTTAAAAAGACTCGAACAACAATTTGCCATAGACAGTTTATGTTAATATTGTAAACCCGACTGACAGGATTACTTAGCTGCAGGTCTGGCCCTTTCCCCAACCTATACATTATTTTATTTATTTTTTTTAAAGATACCATATTCCTTTCATGTACTTTATAATGATAAATCTATAGAAGACACTGGCATTACCACTAATGTTAAACTGATATAAGTGAAGAAAGCCCCGAGATCCACTCCACTGAAACAGGCGCAGTAGATACTCATTTTGAATTCACAAACCTCTTAATCTTATCTTAAAAAGCCCAGCTTTCTATTAATGTGTGAGCAGCTTAGAAATAGTG
This sequence comes from Aegotheles bennettii, assembly GCA_013398125.1. Taxonomy (NCBI): domain Eukaryota; kingdom Metazoa; phylum Chordata; class Aves; order Caprimulgiformes; family Aegothelidae; genus Aegotheles; species Aegotheles bennettii. The sequence goes on along the minus strand of VZRW01001045.1, from coordinate 2,661,042 downwards.
CTGCAGATCACAAACAAATGCAAGATATAATCCAATTCTCTACAAGCAGAACAGGAGGTAGTAGAGCTTATTTCTCACTCAAGACTATTGGAAATATTGCAAGTTGTGAATAGAAAGTGTAGAAAAGGTTAGCACATATCTGCCTTCCTTTTTCTTGGCCTTCTTTACACTACCTCATTCATTTCACTGATTCTGTGGTACTTAACCGTAAACAGGTCAACATCTTTGTGTGACAGAGACACAAAATGGAATTTCATCTCCATTGAAGCCGATGACAATACTCCTATCAATTTCACAAGGTTTCACTATCAATCTTCTACATTTGTGGGTCCAGGCTGCAAATTTGCATTTTTGACCATGCTTTGATCTAAACATATTATATTGTTTGCTTGGGTAAAGAAAAATCAACCATCTAGCAACACTTCTGTCAAGAGTACACTGTGCAATTTATTTTAGATTGCCTAGAAGTGACAACCCATATAAAGCATATCAAACAGAGAGCTCTTGCTTATTTCAAATGACAAAACACAATGTAGATGGGGCTGAGGTGCTCCACACTGATCTGTCACACTGATTCTTTTCTTTGAATAGTGCTGCTAAGATATGCTACCGTTTCATTTGTCACTTTGCAAGCCTTAGAAAAGTCAATGGAGAGCCTGGATACAAGTGTTTTAGCAAATACTGCAATTTATTCACATGTCAGGATAACAGGGAAAATAGTTGCAGAAACTTCCTAATGAGAAGCTAATAAGGTCAGCCAGCCATGTGTAGTTGCAGGTAATCGAGACTCAGCCTAACAATGACTGAAAAAGTTTTTCACAGAATCACAGAATCCTAGGGGTTGGAAGGGACCTCGAAGGATCATCCAGTCCAACCCCCCTGCCAGAGCAGGGTCACCCAGAGTCCATCACACAGGAACGCATCCA
>VZRW01001045.1:2324903-2660043 GCA_013398125.1 Aegotheles bennettii | reverse complement strand
TCCATCGTCCTGACCCTCACCCTTTACATATTTGTAACCATGGATGAGGTCACCCCTCAGTCTCCTTTTCTCCAAGCTAAAGAGACCCAGATCCCTCAGCCTTTCCTCATAAGGGAGATGTTCCACTCATCTGTTTATGTTGCATTAGGGAAGGAAATGAAGGAGATGATTCTGAAAAGGTTTCTTATTTTGTCCAGCATGACATGAGGCTCTCTGAAGGTTGCAGATTATTGATAAGATAAATACAGGCATAGAAATAAAATGTAGTGATTCTAATTGTTTTTTAAGTCTATCCTAAACTGTACACCTCAATAAAAAATGGATGTTACCAATTATGTTTTCCAACATTGAAAAAGACTTTTAATCCAAACTATATGGAGAGAAACAGAATATAAATCTGCTAAAAGTAGGTGGGTATATTTTACAGTGATCTAGATCCAGGATACTATCAGATATATCTACTGAAACATCCACTGTTTTTAAAGGACAATAAAATCTCTCTGAATATGATAGGCATTAATATTAATTTGTACTGTTACTATTTGAGAAAAAAATCTGCTTCATAATCTCTGCCACCTTTCCTTACTAACATTAGTATTCTTGATAAAGTCTAAATACTAGCTGCTACACATAAATACTGTGATATTTCTTCACTGTTACGATAGACAGTTTCCCAACTGAGCATCCAGAGGTGAACAGGTTGGCAAATGTTTCATGCATAAGATTATGTCTAGAAAATTTAAGAACTCCACAGGATATCTGAAAGAAAGAATAAAGACTAAATGTTGTATTGTCTTGGCTTTCTTTTTTCCTTTACAAAAGTTCAAAACCTGGTTTCAAGAATGAAATATGAAATAATATGAAATAGTGATTATTTGAAAAACCTCCCTCAAATAAAACAAAACAAAATAAAACAAAAAAAACAACTATCACCATCATGACATTCAAGGGAAGGCAAAGGAAAATATTTTGTGAAATTGCACATCCTTTGTGATCATTTAGAAAAAATATTACTAAATTGCAGTGCATCTGGATAAAATAAATAAGGCAAGCTAAGAGCTCCTGTGACTCTTGAGTTGTCATAGACAAATGCTATCACATCTTTTAATAATATCACATAGCTAAACAACAGCAGCAGCAGATTGAGAAGGCTGTGTAAAATCCTAGAAGAGGCTCTGCGAAAATGATGTTGGAATGTCAGCTGCTAAGGTAGGTCCTCAACATGTATCAGTTGTACCTGACTCTCTAGCAAGCCTAATTCTTGCATATACCACACAAAAAATATTTAATGTATTGTGGTATATTAGTAGTAGGGAAGAAAGATTCAGGAACTCTTATAAGAATATTCATAGAATCTGTGCTAACTCTATAGATTTAAACAGATACAGCATCCCATCCAAAATACTGAATAGGCACAAAGACAGTTCACCAACAGAGCACAGGGAATACATGAAAATACAAGAGAAAATATGCCAAAACTCTAAGTGCAAAAGCAAATTCATAAAGCAGAAATAAACAGAATGCAAAAGAAGACCTATTGATACTGTAGAGGAAAAATACGATAATGGAAAATGCCCTGCATATGAGGTCATAAGCAATAATTGTAGCAAGAGAAAACATCATGTCAAAGGTTGTAGATGAAAAAAACAAAGTACAAAGGCATCATATCAAGGAAGCAGGCAGTGGCTCAGGGGATTAGATTTTGCATGTGCAACATTAATGCAGCACAAAAGTAAATAAATGGTTTATAAAGCTCAGGCTAGCATAAGATTCAAGGGCAGGCACAGAAACAACCAGAAAACTGAATGCCAATGAGTAAGTAGAGCATCAGAGCCTCTGCTGGCCTGTAAAGACTCACTTAGCCTTAAACAAGGAGAAAAAAACCCCTAAAAACTAGGCAAAATTGCAGTAACCTGAACCAAATTCAAATTTCACTGGTGCACAGCCATAATGCCACTAGGATAATGTAAGTTATAATCAGAATAAAAAGTAAAGTACATAGACAAAAGTAGGGGTTGTAAAAATATATGACATAGCTACCAGCTGAAACAAGTGAACTCACGAACCTAGGGAAGTTATTAATAAAATACAAGAATGAGCTAAACACAAATAACTCATAGGAGACAATTCTCTATGGTATCCCTATAGCAAAGCTGCTAAAAATTACCAAGCTGTATTCAAAAGACTGGAACATCTTATAAGGATGTTACACCTGGAAATACATAAAACAATTCAGTCCATACAACACCTGTCTTGCAGAACACCCATTGCATTCAAACAAACAAAATAGTGGGAACAATAAAGAAAATAAGGAAAAAACCCCAATCCCCCATCATTGCTAAATAAATATTGAGGCAGTCATTAGGGACATTAGTCAAGCTGTGAATTTGCAAAAGTCCAAGTAGTTTAAACAAAGTACTAAGCTGAGATTATTACCAAGCACCCCTGCAGAAACGTGCTTGATTTAACAAAACCTATTATACTTTAAAGATAGATACTGGCTGGATTAGGAGGACAGCAGCCTCTCCACACGCCAGCAGAGACACAGCTTCCCTGCAGCAAGTAACAAAGACTACCAGTTCTTCATAGTATTCTGCTGTATGGAAGGCTTCAGTAGGGAGTAGACAGCACCACACAGGCAGTAATGAGTCCTTGACACAACCTTGTATGTTTGTAAGAATGAACCAAGAAAATAAACGAGGAGCTAAATAAAATTAAGACAAAATTGCAAGAAAACACAGTGTAATTCATGGCTTTGTGAGGGCTATAGATCCTTCCCTAAACAAAGAACAAGAATTGATGGACCACACCAAAGAAATCAGGTCAGTTTGAAGCCTACTGAGAGCTGTAAATCATATGCCAAACATTCTTTCCATTGTCTCGCCTGTTTGCCATGAGGCCATTTTCTGGTCAAAACTTCAGTATAAATATGGTTATTGTTCACTTTCCACAGGACCAACCTACTGAAATACAAACCAAAGACATGGCAGCAATACATGGAACACCAGAAAAGGAAACACTGCAGTAGGTGTTTTTAATTAAAATTGGTATTTCCAGTGGCTCAATGGATTTGCATGGAAAAGCTTCAATCTCCATGCTATGGATGGAGAATCTCTGGAGCAGAAAAGGACGTAATTGTTGGTGCCTTGAGTGCATTCTTCCACTTTCCCTCCTGGGGGTTTGGCTGCCTGGGCTCAAGGCCAGCTTCAATAGTGCAGCTGTGTGGCCTGGAAAAGCTATTTGAAAACTCTCAGCTCATTTAGGAGCTGCTTTTAAGCTTGGTTTCTCCTCCTTGGTCACTGCCTGAGCTACTCTGCAGCCATGACCATGCCTAGCCACGTACCCCATTGATTCTGACCCAGACACAGGTTCTACTTCCTGGCTCCACCTCAGATCTGTCTTCTCCCTATGGCCTTGTCTGACAATCTGGACTCTTGACTGAACCAGTACACTGCCACTGGACCTGCTCTGGTCTCCTTGCTCAGGCACTGCTGGACTGTCCCCATGGCAGCGAGACCCCTGCCCCTGCCTGCTCTGCTGTCGCACTCAGCTCCCAGATACCCACAGTGAGCAGTGCCTGCCCAAGCTGCTCGCTGGCAATACCCAGTAGAGAATGTTTTTATGACAACACTGCTAAGGACTCCCAAAACCTCCAGCTTATGCTAGTGAAATCTCAAGAATTAGGCTTAGAAATACTCACGTCCAGAAAGGAATCACTTTCTGTTTGGCTGCCTGCTTATCCTGAGCAGAACAGCGCTGTGAGATCAGGAATATAACAGGTACAGAAATCCAGGAAAGCATCATCCAAATCAATTACACACCAGCTTAAGGACAGGGCTTGGACAGAATCCAGGAATCCACTACAGACAAAGATTCACATGTGCTGTGATCCATCATCCTGTTCAAACTGCCAAGCACTGCAAGCTCCACCTCTGACAGCACCAGCATCACTGTGGACACACTGCTTTCACATAGCCAAATACACAGCTTCTCTCTGGAACATGGTGATCTAGAACAAAATTTTATACCTAGAAGGCTAGACATGCTGGCCTAAGATTAATAACAATATTTGAGGTCTGGTGGATGGATGTGATACTTACAAAACAACGCAATCCAAGGAACAGAAAGAAACAAATGACTTTTGTAGCACAAGGACTCAGACTGAAATAGGAACAGGTTTTTTCTCACAACAAATCATATATATCTCATTATTACAGAGAAGTCAGACTTCTATAAAGTAGATGAACAAACAGACATGATTGTAATGACAGTCAGAGGCAAAGCAATACAGCATGTTGATAGTTTGATGGCAGTACTGGGTTTCCTTGGAGTGAGTTCCTGCAATTTTCCTGGGAATGAAAATTGAGATTCATCGGTTTATTACCACTTCCATAATCAGTCAAAAGCAAAGCTGAACCAATATTACAATTTCAAAGCTTCTAATAAAGAAATGTTCTAAAAACCTTACCATAGGCCAAAACAAATAATTCTTAAGTGGCAGTCCCATAAAAAGCCCAGTAAATATTCTGATGTTGAGATATATGTGTGTGATAATGCCTGTAGTGTTACTAGAACTCCTGATAGTTGAAGGGTAACATAGAAAAAGGAGAAAAAGACATGCTAACATCAATTTCTACTATGACAAACTAAAGACATCTAAAAAAACGGTCTTGATATCACATTTTGATCAAACTGCTCCTTATTTACACAGTGCTGGGGGGAATAAACATCAACTTTCCCCAAACCACAGACAGATTCACTCAAAGCAACAAAGAAACAGACATGGGTTGAGTGCCCCTAAGTCCTCTGAGGGAAAAGAACAAGGCATCTAAATTCAGAAGCTGTTTTCTGGTTGTGAAACGGATACTCCCCCGAGTCCCAGAGCAGGACTGATAAGGCCTTCACTCACCCTCAGACCTTTTCTGCTGGGTGAGTTCGAGCAGTTGCATACTGTTCTTTGGTAGCTTACCTTTCCTTAATCAAATACAGTAAAGTCCATTAAGAGGTACCTAACTCTTCCTATAATCGCAGAGATGCACCGAGGTGCTTTACTCTGGAATTCTGGATGTCACTGTGGGAGTCAAATGCTTTGCAGTCAGATGCTTCACTGAGTCCTTTACTAGATTTGTCAGGAGTATTTGCAGGCTGTTTTGTAACTGTAGAGAGGTAGGAGTAAAGTACCTTAAAATGAAATAATTAAAGGAGGCACTGAAATGCACAAAGATAAAGATAAAGCCAACAGGACTGTGAGAGATAATAGTTATCTGCTGTAATAAACATTAAGTGAGAACAATTCATGACTTGTGATAACATTTAATGTGAGGATATAAATCAGATGAAAAGAGTACAGTTGAAAGATGGAAAGCACACACACAGGTAGACAGAAATAAAGAAAATATAAAGAGCTTTTTGTTATCTGCACCTTGTAATTGAGATAATGCTTGTCTTTAATGATGCACCCTTAGAGCAGCTCCTGCACTTAGCTGCACAGCTGTAGCAAAGACAAAATAACATCTAAGTTTATGGATAAACCTGATTAGCATAGGTCTTTGTCAGGCATTGCTAAGCCTGTTGCTTGCTGAGTCACGCTGAAGATGCTGAACTTATCATTGTATGCCTGGCACTTTGAAACATTTAGCTGTAAATCTGTACATCAGGTAAAGATTTACAATTTTTTAGGCAAACGATGTATTTCTTGTTGTTGTCAAAGTCTGATGTGTAAAGTAATTCATATTTTCAAGGCCTAAGCTGCACCTGCACAGGTAAGGTGAGAATGAAGCAGAGATGCCAGATGACCAAGGGTGTCAGGCTCCTTGCTTTAAGAATGCCTTGCTATTATAGCAGGTGCTGCTACAAGGCAGTTGGAAGGCAGAAGATGGCAGTTTCTTTCCTTCCTCACAAGAACAATGTTCAAAAGAAAAAAGAAAAAAATAAATTTAGAGAGATAATATACCAGAATTTTAAAGAAGACAACATGTTCATACTGGTTCCCTTGAAGCTTCTGACATTGCTTCACACAACATTTTCTAAACATGTAGAAGCACCCTACAGATGAAACAATTACAAAGGGAGGAAAAACAAGATGAAAACTTTAGCCTGAGATTAGTTATGAATATTTCATGGCCTTACTGAAAGGATATTCCAGGTGAGTCTCCATAGAAATCTGCTTTACATATGGTATCATTAAATAATTTCAAATTAATGACTTGGTTAATGGAGCAGGTATTAAATTTGCACTTAAAACTGGAGGGGAAGGGACTGCAAACCTGCTGGAGGAATAAAAATGGTAATACCAAACTCCAAAGCAAGGTGCAATTGTTTAGGGATGAGAACAAAGCTCTACACAGAAGCAGGAGAAAGAGCCATGCAAGACAGGGAACTGCCAGCTGAAAAAGTTCTGCAGAAAATCTAGGGGTGTTTACTGGGTCATAATCTGAACACAAGTTAATAATAACATGCTGTTATGAAAAGCTTGTCACAGGAGGATGAGTATAGGCTGCAATATGCTAGCAGTGCCCTCTCCTATCTTTTTAGGAGAGCTAAGACTTTAGCTAGAGAACTGTATTGGGCACTGGATGGCAGTATGGCAAGAACTAAAGCAGCGCAAGAACAATTAGAAATATAGAGAACCTGACTTTTCAGGAAAATGGAATGAATTGGGGTACTTCAGCCTGAAGAGGTGAAGGGTGAGAAAGAATATAGTAACAGCCTTCATATATGAAAGCCAGCTTTGAGGAAGAAGAGAATGATTTGTGAATTACATCTGTGAAGATAAAACAAGAAGTAGTGGGCTCAAATTGCATCACAATGTTCAGGCTAGACCTCAGAAAAGCTTTTGTACAGTAACGACAGTGAAACAATGATGAAATAAATTACCAGAGGAGAGTATAGTACTTCCACATTTGGAGGTATATAAAACAGGACAGCCAACCATTTATCAAGAATAACAAGGAGAGAGAGTGAAGACAGACAACTTCTTGAGTTCTTTCCAGCCCTAATTTTCTATTTCTTTGCACTTCTCAGCTATTAAATTTCCATGATTCAAAGAGCATAGTTCTCTAGTATTCTGTTCTCCCATATTCTCTCTTCATATTCAAAATACTGTGACTTTCCATGATACTAAACACAAGGAACTTGTCATGAATATATATGGACAGGGAATTTTCACATGAGTAGCATTCAAACATTAAAACTCATTCTCAGAAAACTTAATAGTGTTCTTACCACTACTGGTTCTTTTGAAATCAAAAGGCAAAACTTAATTCCTCTTGACTACTTTTTTACTGTCATTTTTACAGCAGGGTGTATGAGGCAGTCATTTTCTTAAAAATACCCCAACCCCAACATACATTTTTAAATTCAGGTTAGTGAAAGAAAAGAGGCAGGAAAAATGTCTTAGTATAGACAATGCTCTACAAGGCCATAAAAGAAATAAAATCACATGCAAAACCAACATTGTAATTCTTTGAAAATAATTTAGAGTAAATAATTTAACTGAGAATAAGCTATTTTGAAAGTTCTCACCTTTAGATCTATAAATCTAAACTCATATGATGCTAATACTGTCAGTATTATCAGACAGATAAAATTTAATGAGTTTTTTTCCATTCTTTTTGCCCAAAGAAAAAAAATTCTGACTGTTCATAAACAAGTATTTAACTATGACTTCAGTTGTGGTAGCTCTTCTTTTACTTACCCTTATAAAAGGAAACAGTCTTTTCTATTAAGTTTTCACATCACTTCAATTTATGCTTTTGACAATTCAGTTTTGATTAAGAAGTAGCACAGTAGCAGCCAGTATCGTGTTCCATTTCAAGAATTTTCAGAAGAGCCCACAGAAGTCAAGGCCTTTGAAAGTCCCTGTCTGTTTATTTACTTTCTGGATAACTATCCTGAATTGTGAAAGTATCTGTATAGTCCTTTATTCACTGGTAAAATGTTACTAACACTTTTTAATTTAGTGTCTCCAATAAGCATTTCATTCAAATTTAGCAAGTCAGATACTGCTTTTTAATTAAATATAAGATGATTGTTAAAAAAGAACTTACGGAGCATTTAGAAGATAAATCTAATAGTCTTGTAATTAGCTCAAAATTACATAAGCAAGAAATGCTTAATCTCATTCTCAGTAGCACATGGACTTTGTAGATACTTAATTAACAGTTATCAAAATAGCCTACAGCAAGACAGGTTTCTATTAATTGTTAAAATAGTGATATTTAATAAGCTTGTCAAATGATAACACTTAGGATAACAGACTTATTTAGTTTTTAAGAATTCCATTATTAGTCCCTAATGTCTTCATCAATATATTATATTGTCAGTTTGCCCAAAATAACCTGTGATTTTGTGTTGTTTAATTTTTTAAGTTTGTAAAGAGGCTTCTCTTCAAAATTGCTAGTCCATGTTAAATTCTGAAAGTTCTGATTCCAACAATTTAAGATTTAACTTTTGAGCAGGGAGGAAATCCTTGCCAGTTCATTTTTGTTTGCAAACCTGAAGTGTTCATCTTCCACAAGCAAGTTGCAGTCATAAAGTAACCCTATTAGAAATTCTTTCCTTTGCTGTGCCTTTCATTTCCCCTTCCTTATTACTACAAAGAAGATGGTTTTTTTGAAGCTTAGTTTTTTAGCATGAAGAAATCTTTAAGTATTTTAGAGAAGCTATACTTGCACTGTACTTAGTACTTCAAGAAGACTTTATTCTCCTTTGCTAAGACTGTTTACAGTTTCTCCTGTGATAGCATTACCTAGAATACCCTTCCGCCTGCTTGAATTTTCAGCAGTATAATGACAAGTTCTAACTTAATTTTCTAGCACTGTAGATGAAGTAATCAAGGCAGTGCTTACCACCAACGGAAGAAAAATATATCGATGATGGTATGTAATTGCAAGGCCAGGTTTGTGAGGTAGTGAAAGAAGAGGACATGGTAAATCTCTGAGTTCTCAGGCTAACCTGTCTGCTGAGTACCGCTGAATGCTGTTCACAGGCAGAAAAAGATTTGCTAATGCTAGAAATAGTAACAAAGAAACAGTTTTGTTAAAACAAAACGCAGTTTGTTCAGAGTGCTAAAGGTGGAAGTACTAATCCCATAAGTTTCTTAGAAGGACCAGTAAAAGAATGTTTACAGATAATTTTTTTATTTACTCAAAAAAGAAGGGATCTCTGCAGCTTCTCTTCAGTCCATGATAAAAGGAACCATATCTGTATAAAAGAGATTTGGGAGGAAAACAATTGACCTATATAATCTTATATAGTGGGGATTGGCCACTGAAGTAACTCAGAAGAAAAGTATTTTTCTGCTTCTTTTTGGTCTGGAATATTTTTGTTTGCTTGTTTATTAAGGAGCTGGTAGACTGGAAAGAGGGCACAAACCCATGGCCCCTAGCCACAGGAGGTTAAATTAATTAGAGGAGTTAGAACACTTAGTATTATACATTACACAGTAAGCTTCATACATTACGCAGCATGCTTAATTCTGAAGAGCTCAGACTACAGTTGCTGTTGTTAACTGTACAGTGATTGCCTTTCTGTCTGCAGGGGAAGCGAGAGCACTTCTGTCTGATACAACTGCAAAAAAGGAATAAGCTTTTCAGGGGCCAGTCCCTTAAGGACATCTGACAAATAAGTAGGCAACTCCAAATTAACAGTTTACCAACGACTCCAGTTTGACAGATTCCATCACTAACTGATACCTTGCAAGTGAAATGAGGAATAGAGAAGGAGATTGATAGCATCTTAAGTTTGCATCATTCACACAAGTCTGAATTATACAGTGCATTTGGAAAAGTATTCTCACTGTTTCATAGCACAACAAAGCTGGCTGTCCCAGCAATGCCCTGTAGATCCCGAATGACAATGCCTATTCAGATTGCATATTGATGTGTACACATTCCTTTAAATGGCTTTTATTATTTCACAAGTAGCACGGGAGTCAGTGATGTGGTAATTCATTTAATTTGTTTAACCTATTTAATATACTGGAGACACTGTGCAAGTACTTGTCAGTCCATTAGCTGCTACAGTTCTAGGGTCTGTTTCACCTGCATTTAAGCCCATTACTTCCCTTAAAATGTTTGTTAAAATTGACTATCTAATTTATCAAGTAAAAGTAACAATGATGCATTTCCTTATTCATTGTCTGTGACAGATAGAAGTTGAGATGTGATCAGTAATCAGTGAATGACAAAAGAAGCAAGTGTTATCATATTCTGCAAATAACCGTGGCAGTGAATACACAGAAATAATCCTTTATAAATAATGCAAGAATAACAAGAAATACATCATCATTATGGACAGAAGACTTTTACAGGCAACTCCTTATGATCACAAAGAGAAATAAGTACATCCTGTACTATCTGTGGTAAATGTAGTTGCAGCAGAGATAAAATGTATGTTTGTGGGTGGGAAAAGAAAAGATAAGGAATAAAACATGGATTAAGTTTTTCTTTTCTGGCTTTTGAAGTTTGATATCAAGAACGTTATAGGCAGAAGCTTAAATGTTTAATTTAATAATATTTTGGAGAATTAATTTTATAGCTTTTTAGAAGTCTTTTAATGTTATTAATAGTTTGTATCAATAGGAGAGAGAGCTTTGTGAAATAGCTTCTGAAGATTTGCCACAGAGGGGCAACTTCTGGTAGAGAAAATTATATCTGAGTGGAAAGTATAGTTGCTGATGGAGAACATTCTACCTGCAGAGACGCACAGATACTGCCAAAGCAGATTTTATCTGTCTGCTAACAGAAAAGATTTTACCTGGTGGTGAAATGCAACTACTGACAGAGAAGATTCCACTCATCAGCAGTTGAACTTATGTGGCACATAAAACTTTTTCTGTCAGACACTGCACATGAATTTTTTTCTCCATTGTAGGGTAAAATCTAAGGAAAAAGAAGTAGTTGCTGATGAAGCTTGTATGTATTTGTGTGATGGGAAAGAGTTCATCAGTTCACTACCTGCTGGGGCATAAAGTTTCATCAGCTGAGAATCTGGCCCAGCTATGTATTACACACACAAATGAAGCACTGCATCTTGGAGCAGGAGTCAAAACATCACGAAACTCCAGAGAAATAACTTATTATGCAAAAATTAATACCAACACTGTAATGACTTATTTTTTAGAGCAGTCATGTGGAAAAAATGATGCTCAATTGTTATTGCTATAGGCTGGAGAACCAAGATGACTGGCACACAAAGAAAGAAACTACGAGCCCTAGAGCAATCTTAACTTAATGTATTTGGGTTCGTTTGTTTTTCAGCCTTGAGTTACCTTCCTAAACCAGCCAAATAATTTGCTTCTCCAAATTATTTTGTGAGGTGATTGTGTGAGTGTCTTATTTGTGCAGGCACAAAAACTCTATGCATCCAGTAATCTACTTGGAAAGCAAAAACACTGACTTGGACACAGACGAATATGCAGACAGCTGGCAGAGCAGTATGTGCAAAGTCTGAAGAAATGTCATGCTATGTGAGGTAGAGATACTGACCGGTAAGAAAAACCATTGTCTTTCTAAATACATACTTTGTGTTTGATTTCATAGCTGTATGGGTTTCAGGCAGCTTTCTACTTTCCTACAACTGCTAATCAGCTTGCTCCTGTGCTTTACTTTTAAGAAGAAAATGCACAACTGCAAGGGGAACCACAAATCTCTCCGACTGCAAAATATACATATAAAAGACACTTCCTACTATTCTAGATTTCAAATTCTTTTCACGTAGGCTATTGAAAGAGATTAAAATGGATAAATGTGTAGCCACCAATGGCATCCGCCTCTTACTTTATAGAGAGCTACCATTTCATTAGGTTTGAAGTTTTTGAAATAATATAATCATAATGAAAGAAAGGAAATAAAATTCTCAGAAAGTTCTCAAAGGAGTATTAAAAGATGAGATTTGAATAAGACTGATCAAATGTTGGAATGGAAGATGCAGATAGGTCATAAGCCTTTGCTTTTTTGATTGCCCATATTGTCTCGAAACTGTTCAGCAGAACAAAGAGTTTTGTGGATGAAAGACTGGTGTGAAGAAACATGAATGTCAACTTGAGTTCTGAAAGACAGTCTGCTAATGAAATATTCTAAAAGTCATTTTCAAGGTGGTAGAAAGTTCTCACTGATGTGCATCAATGCTTCTGATAAAAAGCATCAAATAGTTATGCAAGTATTGGCTTTCAGGTCTGAGAAAATAAAGCACTGCTTGTATGATTCCAAATGTTGCAGAAACATATTTAGTTTTTATACTTTCTGAGGATTAAAAGCAGTAATTAGGGTGTTTGTTTAGATTCTAGTTTAGGCATACAAAACAATTCTGCAGCAGTTAATTTTCAATACAACAAAATAAGATAGTATATACTGCAAACTGAGTAGATTGAAAATAAAGACAGATGCACTGTTAGTTCAAGAAAAAAACAAAGCATTATTTGTTTGTGCAATAAGTATAAAAAGTATAATATGAGAGAAAGAGTAAATAATACATTTGGCTGCTCCTAGTAGGATAGACTTCTGAATCTGACATTGCGTGATATTTAATAGCTTCTTCATAATAGGAGTTCATAAGAGAGAAAGATCTAAAAGCAGTAAACACATTTCCAACAGTTCTAGGTGAGCAGATACAATTAAATTTAGGAATATAAATGCCTCTGAAGTAACACTGCCAATTGCCATCTTCTATGGGATTTTCTTGCACACTTAAACTAGCTTCTAAAAACCCTTGCTTTATCTTTGATTTCTTGTAGGACCTAATTTTAACAGCAATTAAGTTGGTAAAGGGGAGCCCTAATTTACCTCGGGTACCCATTGCTTCTGCCTTGGAACCCTTCCTCATTGAACTACTGAAATAAGACTGTAAGTCAGTAAACTTAGTATGAGGATGAGTTGTTAGACATGAAGACCAGACCCAGGGAAGATATTAAATACCTGAGGGGAAATTTAAGTAATTTTTTTGCTTTTAGAAAAAAATATTGAAGCAAGAAGCAGTGCTGCCTGTAGCTACCCAAACCCCTCAAGTGACTTTCAGTAAATCCCCTGTATTCACCTCAGGGAGATCCCAGTTACCTCAGTGCGTACGTGGCTAAGGCACCTCTGCACTCAGCTATGCCCACTCCTGACTGGCTTTCAGAAGCAAGGAGATCAAAATCCTCTGAGGCTCTGGAAATGGTTGGCCAATTCTGAATATGCAGACCAGGAACAAGCAGGTGAAAGTACAGTATAGAATTAAATTGCAATGATCACTTTTTTTGTCGAATACAGTCAAAGCAGAGGTGGTTCATACTCAATTCAGTAATTAACACACTGTAAGAAGTGAGAGTTTCTGTCAGAGTGGCTGAAATCCTGCCTTTATTACCATCCCAAAAACCCTAGTGACCAAGCTAAGGCTACATAAAAACAGGGGAGGGGGCATCCCTACCCCATCCTGCTTAGTGTGCATCCTTCACAGCATAGGAAAGAAACCAAGTTTAAACAGGTCAGAAAGGAGGCATATAAAATATGATTCTTAAACAGGTGAAGATAAACAAGGTGGTGGGATGTGTAAGTCCACTCTTACCCTCAGCATATGTCAATGGCTAACTCTGAATAGCTGCCAAGTCAATATCTTTCTTACCTTGAATCCCATCGGAAGGCACCTAGCTCTGAGCTAGCACTGTACAGGACCTGGTCATCTAAGAGTGAGCTCTGAGCTCCACACAGGCAGCCTCATTTTAGTTATGTCAATCTTCCTAAAATTTGGCTTGAAGTCTACAATCCATAGCCATTTTCTTTTGCTTCTATTTTGAGAATGTAATAAATATATACTGCATCTTCTTGTTTGAGTTACAGCATCGGCTTTTATTCCTAGGGTCACTATTTTCCATTAGATTATGGTAGGGCATAGGTTCTTTGTTCCAAAACAATTCAGCCAGGTTTCAAAAAGATAATGACTATTGTACACTAATGGAATAAAAAGTCTGCACTTGCTTTTAATACGTATCCCTTTGGAAACAGGAAATGACTGCCTGTTATTGGCTGCTCTCCCTTATGATTTAAAAGAAGAACTGTAGGAAGGCTTTGCTGAATGGCCTTTGATTTTCTGTCACTGCAGTTTTGCCAGAATTTTAACTGGGGTCCCATAAGTAAAAGTAAAACATTAATCTGCCCAGTCAGTCAGTCCCTGGATAAACCTTAGAAACTGAAAAAAAACGTTTACAACAAAGCTATCATAACCCTTTGGATACTTAAAAGAATATTCACAAAGCAAATAATTCTCTACTTAAAACTAGTTAAGATGCAATACTATTGTTCTGAATCTAGATGAACAAATAAAAGCCAAAAATAAGTTACAGTTTATATTTCAAAGCTACTTAGTCTTTTTCTTAAAATCAGTGCTAAATGATATGTTTAGCTCTCTTTAACTGTGTGACACCATCCATCACAATTTTATATTTAGACACATAATAATGTATAATCTCAGCTTGCTGTCCACTTGTAAAAATGGGAATAGACTTCGAGAAATAAGCAATTTCCCAACAGAAAATTGGAAATTCTGCCAACCAATTCCAGGTGACCTGCCATCAATCAGTGTTAAATTCTCCCGAGCTATTGCTGAAGGGTATTGCCATTACTGACGGGCTTCACCTGGTGACTAATGGTATATAACAAACACATTCAAGAACTATAGAAATCCTAAGAATCTGTAATTGTCAGTTAACTTCTAGCAAAGACCTTCTCAGGCAATTCAAACAGCAAGTGAGATTTCTATAACCACAAAACTACTCAATTTTATTATAATGTTTTTTTAAAAAAAATCAGAATTACTTGATGCCATGAAACTAAATTAAATCAGACCGCAAAACACTTATTTGTTGCAGAATGATTTAATGTAAATCTACTTTGCCATATGCACTGAATATGTGCTAATGCAACAATTACTCTAAACCTGGACTTACATTCAAATTTCTAGAAAAACCCTGTATGATTAATAACTATGATTAATGTTTGAAGTGTGCTGTTCCAGGATAATAGCTTCTTTCATTTGCCTGAGCACACATTTAGAATTAAGTATTCCAGTGCTTTGGTTGCCCATGTAAAGTCAGCGTAGCTATGAATTTCTTTACAGGTGCGAAACATGCTATAGACAAGAAATCTCAGCTGTGTTCAACCAGTACCAGAGAAGCAGAGAGAAATAATGATAGATATGTAGACAGAAGAAGATTACACAAGAGAGACATCTGGATTTCCCCTACATGTATGTAACAGTGGAGATTCAATCCCAGACAGTACCAATGGCTTAGGAGTTCTGGTTTTGTTTATAACTCATTATGTGCAGCTTTCTTATCCCTCGACCAGCCAGCAGTGACAAGAGCTGAACACTTGGCTTTCCAGAATTACTGTGAAGAACAGAAATCTTCCCTCAAGCAGAGTAAGAGCCTTTTACTTTCAAACGATGTCACCTGATTAATTTAGTCAGTGTTTGCTTGCTGTTGAGCACGTTAAATGCAGAAAAGTAAATTTTAAAAAGAGCAGCCAATTTCTCTATAAATATAGAGCTTGCTGTGATGGGCTGCAAAGTTAGCATGCACATTCTTTTCTGTTAAAAAACACATATTAGTGTTTGCACTCACAGGTCAGTGCCAGCGAAGGCAATATTAAGAGTAGGTATTGGTTATGAATCTAGGACTGAAGTAATGCTGAGGTCTTCATTCCCAAAGTCAGGAGATGAACAGCATTTCACAAAATTCTGTGAATAATCAGATCATTTTTGCAGTGTTTATTAACTTTCTCACTGCATCCCTCTGCCAGAGGTGTCACTTAGAGCCATTTTACAGATGAAGTATAAAATGGAGAGGTGCTAAGTGGAAAAAGAATTAGTATCCAAGAGTGTGTTTCAGTCCCTTTGACATACTGAGAAATGATACGTTCCATTCTCTCCATAGCTTGCTGTGCTCTCTCTGAGTGCTTAACATAATTTGTAAAAGAAATCAGCTTAGATTTTCAAAGTAGGGACTTAAAATAGCCTTAAATACTTAATGGCAGATTGAAAGATTAATTAATAAAAGTAGAATTATATTGAACAAAATGGCATCTAGGATATTAATTTAATTACCAAGTCTCCTCTAAGGGTTAAGTAACTGATCTGTGGTAGCATGGACTTAATTTCTCTCTTCAAGTTCAGAACAGAGAAGAAGCAGATGATATGATCTTCTATTATTCTCTAGATGTATATCAATGAACACTGTATTGCTGTATTTCACAGAACAATGGTTCTTCAAGTTTAGTATCTTGTCTCAAGATATGTTTTCTGAGAGTATAGTCACTAATGGAACTCACTGGAAGACTTCAAACTGAACATAGATTAAAAATTAGATTTTCCTTTGAAATCACACTTTCTTGAGTAATTGCTCTTTTTAAAAATTTTAAAGACAATTTAAAAATCATTTCAGTTTGCTGAGTTAAACCCTGGCCTATCAGATACTAACTGAATAGCTCCTTGTCATTAAGCAGCCTCCAATATTTTCCTCCTGTTCAGTAAGTGCCCATAACACATACTGGTATTCACTGAGTCACTGCTGCTTCCAAATGACTTTTTACAAAACCTGGACTTCGGTTATTTGGATTACTTTAAAACAAATTAAATACAAGCATTTATCTCATTACTGGTAAAAAATGCCAAGTATTAACACATTTCAACACACTGCAGTTTTCAGAACTCTTGAATTCTGACCACGTAAGCTCCATAAGCAAAGGATGAACTCTCAGTCACTGTAATTGGGCGAGCTCTGCTGATTACGCAGGAATAGCAGGAGTGTAAACCAGATGATTTTTAAACAGTTCTACAGAGATTTAGAGCTGTAAGTAAGAGATCTGTATATGACAAGTTATATACAGGAGATAACCCTAAAAAAGACCTTTCTTCTTATGAATTCTTGTACTAAATTCACAGGAACAGCTCAGACAAATCTATTCTACTGAGCAGGAATAAAAATAGGCCTTTACATGCTGACACCTGAAAGAAGAAACAAGTAGATATTTTAATAAAGTAGTGCATTTTTACTGTATTGAAGAGAGTTGCCTTAGAAATCCAAAGACATAGCATTGCTTAGGACAAATAGTAACTAAAACTGCTCAAGCCTGGAGGTATATGTCCACTTCAAGCTTTCTCAACCTCTTGCAAAGCCAGTCATACTTTTCAGGCCTGTCCCATATTGTTCACACCTTGCGTACGAGCATCGCCATCTGTGACACTTCACAGGCAGCACACATGGGAAGGAGAGAATGAGCATTACAGTTCACAAAGAAATATGTGCCATGGATTGTTTATGAAAACAAGCATACGTAAAAAAGTACAGGAAATAGGTCTCTTCACACCTACAGTCTGGGAGAGGAGCTTTCTATCTGACACATCTCATAGTAAATTATTATGGAAATTATAGGAATACCTTAGCATTATATCATTATGCAGAATTATGCTATTTCTGTAACATTACAGAAGTTACTGATAAACCTTAGGATATAATAAAGGGTTTAACTGAAATATTTTCTCAGAGTATTCTACTATTAGGGAAATCTAGGTTTCCTGAAGGGGGTAAATTCTAACACCCGTACTCATGCTAAGTGGAACCTTACTTCAGGACTCGACTCACTGATTTAATAGACTTATTCATTGAAGAATTTTTTAAGAGTAGTCTGGAGGCCTGTAAACAAGTCCCTACTTTTTAATACATAAAGACTGTATCAGCTGACAATTTCCCCATGAGAGGCAGAACAGCATTAAAAAAAACCTGCAGCATTGCCAAGCTCGAAATAAGTGATTCTGTTGTTTTAAATACAGATACTGAGATGTGGTTATGCACTTCGCAAGGAAGACATTCCCCTTCCTTGAGAAATGCAGAAGAGCAAACCACTAAAGTAGTTTTGATAAGATCTGTCATTCTCTAAGGAAATTTAGCAATTAGAATGCTATTAAATGGAGCTACTTTATATCCTTTTTGAGTTTTCATTTCTTCAACAATGGAAACTGCTTTTGGGAAGATGACAGATGCTTATTCCATGAGTACGTGGTGCAATTATGTCCTTGTGAGTGGTCTGAGACAATGAAACCCAGAGACCTTGCAGTCTGCTGGCCTACTACTTTGTAGTAAGCTTATTCCAAGCCAGAAAACTCAACAAGCAGACAGCTCTATCATTCTTCACATATATAGAGAAATTTCTGTTATTCTTTAAAATTTCAAATATCAAAAAAATGTTTGAGAGTGTATTTGCTTTTTGAGAACTTCTGTGTTTTGGACGTATTAGTGAGTTTGGCCTGGCTTTCTTCTTACATCACTACTATCAGTGTCACTGCAGCTTATTTCCAACCTGCAAAATCCAGACAAAGATTATATAAAGTTGTCTCATTTCTTTCAACTGGCCCCTCCCAGCACAAGGATATCACCAGTCTGTGGGGTGGGCATGTGGCACCTTCAAGATTCTGAATAAATAACTGCAGTTACAAGCAAGCTGGAGTAAAGAGCATAGTAGCTGTTTTGTATTGCAATTACTAATACTTTTTAACAGGGACAAGCCAATTTGGAAACATAGTCATGATGGAAGAAGAAATACAGAAGACAGTCAAGACAGTATAGTGTGAACAGCACTGTTTTGAGATTTAAATATCAGAGGTTTTAGGAGTTATTCATTCAAAAAATGAACAGAATAGAAGGTTAAAGAAGTGAGAGGTGTTCTCTAACCCATAACAGCATGGCTCACTTCATAACAGCCTCCACTGCAGTCTTTTGTTGAGCCACTTTCTGTTCTCCCCAAGTAGGAGCTGTAGAATATTTTGTAAAGTTGCATTTTTTAAAGTCCAAAAAATAATCAGTGAAGCAAGATGCATCTCCTTTAGAAAGAGGAATTAAATTCACCCCATGCTCCATAAAGCCATCAAGCTTATGGCTGAGCAACACACTGTAGAGTTGAATATAATGAGACTGCTGTATCATGTCACTTAAAAAAATGTGCAACACTATAAAAATAATATCCTACTGCATTCTGATAACACAGCTCCCTTTCCCCCTAAAAAAGTTTCAGAAGAAAACTGCTTTTCAGTCAAAATATACGCAGTGAAACACTCAACTGAGATTCTTCAGAGATATCAGAAACCAAGTATATGAATTGTACATGCTGTTATAAACTGATCTTTCTTCACTATAAATTGAAACAATTATGGAGAGCAAAATCACGGTTATTTGATTGCTAAAATATTATCTTTATAAATGACCATTAATTAACTCTTCATTTGCAATTTCATTAGTTGACTGCAACTCTCTAGTCTTGAAAACTCTTTGACAAGAGGAATTAAAACTAACTTCTAAATGGTTAACCTCTGGATGTTGAGTCTAATTATTCATTCATAATCCCAAATTTGAGGCATCTTTGATTATCCCAAACTTAAACAGACATGAGTGCAACAATGAATCAGGCCTTAGATGTTTTCCTGGACTTATATGTCTGAAATAGTTAGAGGCTTAGCTTAAGAAGAACCATATGAGGAGGCAATAAAAATCAGTTGCTTGGTAGACTTCAATAAAGATGGAGCAACCAAGAGTAAATAAGAGAAATCCTCCATGTCTCTTAAGAGATGACTCTGGTGGCAAGAGCCATTTTCCTGTGAGGGAATCATTTCTTCATTTGCAATTTATGTTTGGCCATTTTCCCCTCCTTTTTTTAAAAATTAAAATTTCATAGTCTTTTTTATCTTACATTTTTGAGGGAAGGAAAAAAACGCTGCAACAACTAGAATATACTCCTGCAGCACTGAAGAGAGAGCTGGCTACCTCAGTCATCTACATCTGAGAAAGTTCATGCAATGCTTTCCCAGGGCCATGCCACAGATGCTGTCTTCTTACACAATGGCTTCCTGATACAGCTACAGACCTAGTTCATTATTGATCTCTATCCCGTTCTACATCAAGTAAGAAGACATAGTTTGTTCAGTGTCTTAATAGGCACCAGGCTGTGGACTGTAAAAGGCAAGTGTTGATATGAAATTTTTAAGAGAATTCTCATAATGAAGCAGTACTAGCGACACAGATCTTCTAATCAGGCATTTAGTAATTTTGCTTTGCGGCTAGGAAAATGTCTTTCATTTAAATTCACCTCCTAGGAGCTGTGTGTCAGGCAATTATTCTCTACCAGAAGATTTCAAAGTCCAAGCAAATTAAATGGCCTCTGTTCTTAAAGTAATACTGCCCTCAAAGCATCATTACTGTCGTTAAGAAATAGCAAACTTGAAGGCACAAAGATTTCTGTTCTCTCCTATGAATAAAGGTGCAATTCCTATTAATGTTATTGGCAGTCAGGTGTCCATATTTACAGATCTAATGTAGAGTTTCTCTGGATGAGGAACAGAGCTGAACACTCACAATTCTGAAAGGACACCACTGAAAAGGAGAACTGAGTTCAGTTTCCAGAACTCTTGAGACTTCTAAATTAATTTAATTCAAAATATGAAGGTCAAAATATGAAGTAATCTGGGGAATTATAGAGTGGCAGTCCACTTTTGCAAAGATGAACCATAGCCCACAGAGAAGCAGCACAGCCCTGAAAAAAGGCACATGCAGAGAGCATCAAAAAAGAAGGGGAAGACAAGTTTTTAACAAGCTGGGTACATTTTCAAAGTGTTGCAAGGGAAATCAGGCACAGAAACCTTTTCAAACAGAACAGATTCTTTAGACAGACCTTCTTAAATCCTTGAATTAGAAACTATTCTTCTAAGTATCTTCTCTAGCAATATCATTCCACTTAAAGAAGAGTCAAAAGAAAACACTGCCTGGGTTTACTTGAGAGACTGAAGAATTTCAGAGCCATTTGCTAGTAAAGCATAGTCAACAGAAAGCCAGCAACAGAATTCCAGTTTCTAATCCAGTACAATCTATGCTGCTAAAACACTACTTAAAAGTGACAGCAATTCCTCTGATCCCATAAAGAACCAATGCCATAATCAGACAGGCTTTCAATGCTGTGACACTGTACTACTGTCATCCTCGCTCGGTCAGGTTCACAAAAGCAATATGCTCGCAGCAGTTCCCACTGAAAACACACAAGTTGGTGGTTATCATGCAATTTAATAAATCTCTCTTCTTCCATTTATTTCTGTTATTTCTATGCCCATCCTGCATATCTATTCAGTAATGACATAATCTAGGCTGTGTGGTACTGCAGTCACTGTGGCTATGAAAACCTACCATTGGTTAAACAGCGTAACGGTTTGGTTTCAGTAAAATTTTTCTTCACTGTTTCCTGGGGGGCAGGATTTGTGCTATTTTTAGTTTATAAGTTGTTTATATTCTCAACAAAACATATGCAAAATTTGGTATAGTGAGTTTACAGGTGTTCTAACCTTGTTGTAATCTGTGGATTAAAGTTTTCCAATATAACTAGCTAGATATTTAGGCATCATTTCAGCTACACTAAGTAGCACAATTTACAATTTCATGTCATTAAACTAAGAAGATAAGACAAAAGACAAACATGAAGGTACCTAAATACTGCTTTCAAAGGCAACTTACAAGCTTCTCAGTGATTAGAGATGTAGAAAACATAACCTGTGAAGAAAGGCTGAAAGAAGGGCTAAGTCAAGGGAAAAAGGCCGTTGAAAGACAACAATACAATAATTGTCTTCAAACACATGAAGAAACATTTCATGAGGAAAAAGGGACAGTTATTCTCCACATGCACTTGGAATAAGACAATAAACAATGGGCTTAAATTGCAACAAAGGGGAGGATGATACCACTCTGCATTGCAGTGCAGCCTCTAGCACTGGAAATTTAAGAACAAACTAGATGAACTGTTGCCAGAAGTGCTTAGACAGAGCTGATCCTACATCAGGATGGAGGCAATGCACCAGATGACCACTTCAGGCTCATTCTGTACCTATTTTCTATTATGTTACTGTTTCCCACTATTAGTTCCCAAGCTCCAGGTTTCCAAAGATACAGAGGCATGTGTAGAGCAGGGTAATTGAAAGGAAGTCATAACTGACACTTAACCAAAAAGTAGAATTACAAAAAAAATTGGTTCTGTCCTGGATCAAACCAGGACAGTTGGCACTTTAGAAATTCTCCTTGTTACTTATCTTCATTTACTGGCACCTAAAAGCTTTCGAAACCAACCAGAAGTGTCCAGAACACTTTTAAAAGCAGGCTCTTAGTCATCTAAGTAGCTCTGAAAATCTTACTAGAAGTGACTATACCAAGGGTACACAAAAAACACCTAACGATGGTACTTGGGTACTCTCCTAACTACAGGAGAGGTCAAACTGAGCTGAGTTTTTCTGTAACTGTTCATGTTATTAAAGTTAACAGCAATGGAAATATTTCACTAAATGAGAAGCTTATTGCCAGAATTGTATCCAGAACAAAAGGAATTCCAGCCCTGAATACCAATACTGTGTTCTTCTATCTCCCATGTTTTCAAAAAAGCCAGCATATGATATAGATAAATATAGGCAACTAGATGTAAATAACCTGTTCAAATATTTTCACAAAGCACCTTATTTGTGCAGTATGCCAGAATCATCTCCCGAGCATGTGTTTTATAGAGGATATTATACCTCATAAATTTAAGTTAACTACTGTTAGAGACAAGAATGAAAATTCTGCAGGGCAGGTTATCTGCCTATCATACCTTCAGAGCAGCTACTCTCAGCGATTAGGTAGATGGAGTAGCTAAAATTTGGCCAGATGGCAGTTTTTATGCTCCTACAGTAGTTTTGCTTGATGAAGATCCCTACATGCCCTCATGATATTCATGAAGTTCATCTATTTCAAGCCAGTGCAATATCAAGTACTCAGTCACTGATTCCAATTAAATCTCTGCTTAAAATCAACTCTTTCCACTCTTTTTCCATTCTTTTTGCTTTCTTTCATTACCTCACTTACAAACAGAAAATAAATTGTTCATTGTTATTGAACCAAGCTCTTGTAAGCACAGTGACATTGCAGCAGTATCTGTGAATGATTTAAAAAGCTACTTAATATATTTAACAGTGTGTAATGCCATGGAGTCTTGACATTTAGATATTAGTGTAATGCAAATACATAATAATACATAACTGTGATTAAAACTGAAACACCAGACTGTATTATACAAATGTAAAAAGAAAAGAAAAGGTGGTTTAGGTAGTAAACAAGGACACAGGAAAATCCAAAGGGAGTCAAAGATAAGTATACTTAAAGCCATAAAATTACCTTGTGTCAAAACTAATTGAGGGAAGCAGCTGATCACTAATGCAATTGTGCTTTAATAATCGAGATGGCATCTACATGAGCCTGCGAGAAAGACAGCTCTAAAAGACATAATGAAAAGTTTTGAAAAGATTTGGTTTATTTTCCCAGCTATTTGTGTTGTGCATCAAGCTGAAATAATTGGACGCATCATTTCAAAACCTACAGTTTCTGCTTGAGTGGGTAGGAGGACCTCCTGTAGTTCAGGGTAACCCACAGTCTGTTCTGGGGACCTTCAAAATTCACCAGGTGGTCCCCTGAGAAACAACCCATGTCATCTCATCTCCTAGCTCTTTTCTCCTCCAAATTTATACAGTCTGTCAATGTTGTCAATGTGAAGCCATTTAGATGTTGTCTTGTTTTGCATTTCCTGCTCTGAAAAGTTGCAGAAATGAATCCACTATCTCTGACTAGAGAATCGGTCTAAGAATTGGCAAGGACTTCATTTCAACTTTTATTAAGGGCTTATCAAGTAAAAAGGACTGGAACAAAGAAGAATAAAATATTTTATTTCCCCGCCCTCCACTAGCCTGAATGACAGTCCTTTTGAGGTCACTATTGCTTAAGCCTGTAAAATGAAAGTGCTACGAATCACAATCAAATAACTGTCAGGCGCCTTATTAAATTTCATTCAATTCCATACAAAATCTGAAGGGACCATCGCTATCTTCCAATTTAGACAAAGATTAAATAAAAGCTGATCAAAGATTTATAGAATTCTAAAGTGATACTAAACACAATGTGCTATGCCTGAAAAGCTTTCTCTGGTACAATGGAGTTAGAAGTGGCCTGCTTTAATGGTTTTATTTAAGCACCACTTTTTCATTGGAGGAAAAAAATTAGCAGTTTACAACCACCTCACCTAATTAAAATCTCACAATTCCTAGTCTGAATCAAGTTTATACTGAGGCTCGAATTCATATTGTTGGCCAGATAGAATAAAAGTCAGTAACAACCTCAACAAAAGAGGCAACATAACCACTCTACTTCTTCTTTTCTTTTCTTTTTTTTTTTTTAATTCAGAAAAACAAAACTACTCTTTTGGTGGGTTTCCAGACCAGCAATTTTCATCCTATCTGCTGTCAAATAAATGTACAGGGAAGCTAAGAAGGTCTCCTAAGCACAGGTAGTAGCAGTAGTTACGAGAGTGTCTGTTTTCACCACTATAATATACCTGAGTTCTATCCATCTGTGTTAAAGCACAACATGCTATCATTACTCCACTATATTAAAAACATTAACAGGACATAAAGGGAAGAAAAAGAAGCAATGAGAAGAGAAGGGTGCATTAACAGAGAGAAGTTGCTTCATATTTTCTTTCCTTGCTGTTGAAGGAAAGAACTCCTAAATAGGAAGTCACAAAGAGAAGAGTGCCTTACATATTTAGAGAGAAAGCTCTTAAAATTGTATTTATTTGTTTTCAAGGCAACCAGGTTCATTACAAACTGAGTGCTTTATAAAGTGTTCCAGTGTTCATCCACAACAGAAATTATAATTCCATAAGAAGGATTTCAGCCTAAGGCATAAATTCAGATTTCTTCTGTGGTAGAACCTTTTGAGAGTCAATATAAAATTATAGCAGACATATTGATTTCTGGAAAGGTTTTAATGATATGTAACTTAAAGAATATTTTCACCATTTTGTTTATCTGCTCTGCTTTCTTGTATTAGGGCTCTTTGCAGCCTTATCTGAATAACCACAGAACCCTTTGTTAGTGAGGTGATGCTGACAACTTCACTACTGGTGACTAAGTGTGCCCTTGAAATGTGGATCTATATTTATTGAAAAATTACATATAGGACAAAGACACAAAACTCAGATCCTCCCATTTCTTCTTGACATTGGTGCAGCCTCACTGACCTCAGACCAGTATGAAAGCAAAGGCAAAATTTGAAGCACAAATGCCAAACAACAGCACTTGTGACTCCTACAAGTTGTGGTATTTCAAAACCACTTTCAGATCCCAAAAGGAATATAAAGCAAGAGATTGACTAAGCCATCTTTCTGTTAGCAGTCCATGTAGTTTTCCATATTTCTAAATGCATTTGGCACAAAATCATAAGGAGTCACATCAATGACAGTGTTCATACTTGTAGATCATACATCAGATTATTCTGTTATCTATACATGACAAACCTAAACCAGGCTCCTGTGAAGGCAATTCGTAACTGTCACCCACAAGCAAAAAGACAATAAAGTAGTTTAAAATAAGCATTTTTACTAACAAGTTTGAACTGAGAACCTTTCACCTCTGCACAGTAACATCACAGGTAATTAAGCCTCTTTTGCATGTACTTAAAAAGGAAGATGCAAAGTAAACTGAAACATAACAAGAATCATTGCCTGCTGATCACAACTTCAGTGTTGGTATGACTAATTCCTTTTGATGCTACTTAAAATATATGATTTAGGATGAATTCTGGAGGGGCAAGGTAGCACAGAGAGATGGATTAAACAGCAGTTAACAGCCTTTCTTGTATATCATTTCACATAATCACTTTGGTCATTTTTTTTTTTGGATTAGCAGAGATCAAGATTAGAGATCAGCAGATTAAAAAATAAAAGTAGCAAAAATGAACTGAAGTGAAAACACTTTGTATGCCACTCATTTATCTGAAAGAGAGATTTTATTTCTGTTGTTCCCTTAATGCAAGATCTTCTCACTACCGTTAAGCATGCAAATTGCAATACTTCTGAAACATGTTGATCTCCAACTGTCAGTGCCACGGCAGCCTCTCTGCAAGGCTCTCTGATGGGACTGTTGTCTGAGGAAGGAGCTCCATCTGAACTCAGTACACTAGGATGGCTTAACATTCCATTTTTGGAACATCTCCAGGGAAACATTTAGAGAGATAGAAAAGGGGCAAAAATTGGGAAATGGAAATCCCATCTTCCAACTTCTGTTGTTAAGAGCTATCTTACAAGTCACAAGAAAAACAAATACAACAACCAAACTCTCACAAAAACCAGGACATATGCATGGTAGGAATTTGGGTGAAAAATGTACATGCCATGGTTTTCCTTATTCTGGGGAATGAGGGATGAAGTCCTATTATCTGAGCCTGACGCAGGCAGTGCTTTCTCTCATAATCCATTTTTGCCTGTGAGAAAAGAATTAGAAGAGAATACTCCTAAATTTTCCCTTCTACTATCTCTTGGCCTCAGACAATATGAGGCCTGTTGCTACTCAAAACCAGGAAAAAGACCTAGAAATTGCCATTTATATTACAGAGAAGAAAACTCTATCCTTAATCCAGCACTCGGTGGCCACAGAGAAATGTTATACGGAGAAAAAGCACGTTTCTCTTTTTCATCTGGCACCTTTCCCAAGGAAGCTGCCCCTCCTATACCTCAACACATTCCTTGTATATTCCTTTATAACAGACATACTTGGATGGGTAGGTTGGCAAAAGAAGGACCAATGATATAATAGCAAAAGTAGGTGAATTCTACTTTGGCCTAATTCAGAGGAAATATATAATGCATTTGCTCTCAGCAGTATCACTGGTCATGAACCCTTCTGTTCTCTTACTGTTACTCGTGCTGTTCCTTTCAAAGAAATGCCATTTCACCACATGATTTCCCAGTTCCCACCTTGGCTCCAGAATCTGCATTCAGCACAAACCCACCTTGAAACCTTTACCCATTTTTGAAGTTTAACCCTATTATACAGACCTTAAGCTGAGTTTCTCAAACTTCTGGATGGCAATGCTGGGAATCTACTGAAGAGGGCCAAATCAGTTTGAAAATGAGCTCTTGGCAGGATTAATTGTTGGGGATCCAGGCAAGGCGATGTGTCCGGGATCCAGGCGATGTAATCCCAAGCTGGCAGCAAGCTACCCCAGAGCGCTGGGTGTGCAGAGCCGGCCTCCCTTCCCAGCACTCAATGTCCTTGCTGGTATTGTAGGTTGAGCAGTATCTCAATACCCAACTCAGAGTGCGTCCTGCTCCCTCCCCCAGTGCTCAGGCACTGAAGGTACTCTGGTGCCTCCAGCCCTGCCTTTTATGGCCTTTGTTAGGCCATTAGCTTTATTATTACCAAACAATTAGCACCTGAATGTGATGACCAGGAGGGCTGCTCTGTCAATCAACAATCAGGTAGCCCTCTGGTCATCCTCTACAATTAATCACATTTACACAGTAGTGGTCAAAATCTGATGAAGCAATCTTTTTTTTCACCATCAATGCCCACTTTTAGGTGAGCATATCCCTTGAAATTAAACCAATGGAACCTACATGGAAAGCTTGGTATTAACTCTTGAGGCAAATTAAAAGCCAGGCGCCCAATGAAATTACCTGTGTTCTCAACCTGTGCTCTTTCACAGTTACTAAGTTTCTGAGCTCACGTAAACAACTTTTATTTCTCTTCACTTTGGGAATATAAAAAAAGAAACATTTGATATTTTTATGCTGGTTTTGTATTTAGAACTAAGAACTGACAGAAAAAAATCTGAAATGGAAATTAAAGTGTGTAATCAACACGTTCCTGTCCATTAGGAAAATAAATTTAGTACTGAAACTTTTACAAGACAATGTATTTGATAAAAGGATTTTTAAAAAGGTAAATATTTTGTATTTTTTTGTTCAAAGCTATTTGAGTTATGAAAACGATCGTGTAAAAAGTGTATGACACATATCTAAGTGATTTTTGACAAATCAAACAGAAGCCATTGAACTACTTTAAAATAATAGCACGTGTATTGAAGTAGAAAGCTGTGCTGGTTTAGCAAACGGCCAGGGCAAGCCACAAACCAGACAGAGTTTGTTTCTATCACTCCCCCCGGGAAATAGAAGGGGAGCAAGGAAGAACAGGCTTTGGTTGGAAATTAAGCACAAAAGCCTTAGTTGGGCTTAAACATACTGACATTGCTTTCTTGCTTTCTTTTTGTTTGAAAGAGAAGTTGAAGAATGTGTTTATTTATTTATTTATAATCAATAAAACCAGTTGTAGAGACATACTCTAAAATTAAAGTAGCCCCATTTTTAAAGCACAGTCTTAAATTTTCTAGAAACCAGTTTGAGATCTGTGCAGGGACCTGCTTTGCAGCAGATGGGGAGTACTAGGCCTGATGGATCGTTTGATTTGTTTCCTATTTTTAAAAGATAACTTCATATGATAGCTTAGCAATTATTTTCAAATTGAACTTCTATTCTCTGCATATTTTGCTTTAGGCATATAATCTTGCATCAACATTTCTGCCACTCGTGGAACTTTTTTAAAAATTGAAGTTCTTCTTTCTATATGAAAATGAGACTTTTGAATCCCTATCGACAAAATAAGAGCTTCCACACAAATAAAAAATTCCAAAGAACCAAAGAATATTTAATAGAAAATGGCATCTATAAAGGACAGAGAAGCCAAGGCAGTCTCTTGGTAGCTCAAACATGTGACAGACCCATGGGCAGCTTCAAAGCTGCTATGATGATGCATCTGCCAAGCAGCCAGCTGTTCCTGCTAAACAATCTTCTTTATGACTTGGCATCCAGGTCCTGTGCTTGTCATTCAAAAGCAACAGAAAGAGTCACAGGAAACAGGATGGTAGCTAGCCCTTCATATAATATATAACATCTGTAAAAATCTCTGTGGACATACTGGGTGCTGAGGGAAGTGACACTTCTGCTCTAAAATGCTGACATAGTCACTTGCAGGGGGGAAATGCAAACTGAAAAATAAATTTATCATAAGAGCTCCTCTGTCCTCCCAGTAAAGCATCTTGGGGCTCAGAAAGGCTCCTGTGGCATGAAGAAGTACTATTTTCATGATTTTGAAGATAACTAAGGTACCGAAGATTACAGTCTGTCTGTGAGAGTAAGGATTCACATATGTCTTCCAAGAATCAAGCCTGACATGGATCATCCCTTCTTCCCCACAAAGGATAGATCATTTCTATATACAGCAAGAGGTTTGCCATACAGCAACCATCAGGAAACCATTACTAAGTTAAATTATAGTTGCATAGAATCTCCTCTTAAAAGATTTTCCCAGTTTTAATGAAGGATCATGTATTTCCTAGATCTTATATTTTATGCCATTCTATACAATATTAAAGCAAATCCATAAATTACTATTATATTCTTTAAGATGATTCCAAGAAGTTAGTATCTTCTCTCAAACCTGAAAGAATTTTATAACAAGAGTAGGCTTGATTTGATTGCTTAACTCTCTTCAGGCTTATATAAGAATTCTTATTTTATGGGTTCCTTGGAAGTGAATAAATTGCTGTTCAATCCTCTGCAAACTTAAAAGCAGCAGGCAACATCATGATGGAAACATTTGGTATTGGTGCTATAGCATGAATAGCCAGGCTTAAAAGCTCATAGAGCAGTGATCAGAAAGTCTCAGATTTATTTCTAGCCAGGTTCATTCCCTGGAAAGAAACGATGAGGGGAACAGACCACTGCCTACTCCCTCTTGCAGCTGTTTCTGTCCTAGCACTCACTTCATATACATTCACTGAGCTAGTTTTGGTGTCTAGAGGGCAGCCTGGCATCAGCTTCTTTGGAACATACATATATTATATTGCATCGAGGGAAAAGGCAACATTTTAAAAAGACAGACGATTAAAAGACAGTGAGAGCCATTCACTATGGATTAAAGTGCAGAGTGAAAAGTTTTTGGAACATGAGTGTTCCAGAAATACTAACTATAAACCCATGTGAAGTATTGAAAATCATCACATTTAGTGATACCCTCTGTTCTTTCAGTGGAAAATTGAAAACAATATGGTAGAGAAACATATCCCAGTTGTAGGAACAAATTATATATTTATAATTCTTTATTAGGAATTTCTGATAAGACTGTGTGATCTTAATCACACATAGACAACAGAGGAGTTATAAAAGCTAATATTTGGTCTTAATATAGCCTTACTTATATTACAGTAATTTGTGGGAACAACAATCAGGGATCTTTTGCTTGTGTAAAGCTCCAATACTAAAGAAGACATGAGAACAGAGATTATGTTCGAAAATACACTGACGTGGTCACTGTCTTTGTTGTGTCACATGTGGATTCCATCAAAAGATGAAGGCAAACTGAAAATTATTTGTCTTCTAGAGTATATATACAGGAAATATTTCTTCTGATATATGACTTATTAAATATTGCAGCAGTGTTGGAAATACTGAAATTCCACTGGAAAAAAGAGAAAAACCATCACCTGGGAGGCCAACTGTCCTGACTAGCCATGCTGTTCAAGTTGCCAGGTCCTCAAGTTAGCTATGTCAAGATACCACTTAGAAGGTAAATCCTACTGAGATGTCCTCTCAGTCACTACAGCTAAAACAAATCTCAAAGGAAGTTCCACTATGATAGAGATTTTCCTGCTGTTGAATCCACCTTATCTACCACAGCTGAAAAGATGTGGTCTTTTACTATGACTACACTAGTTTGTTGTTCTGTTTTGCAAATTTCCTGATCTCTCTTGACTTTCAGTTTTGAAATACACGTTGTCAGGAACTAAACTGATTAAACTGTGTAATCTGTTTATTCAGATCATATGCTGAAAAGTATCTTATTTCATGTGTATCTATGTATGAGCTCTCAGATAAAGGAAGACAATCCTTACCTTCTCTTGACACCTGTCTGCAGTCTCAATTCTCCATCGATAAACTGCCATATAAAAATTTACCTATCTAATTATCTTTGGCACTTAAATCACATCTATCATACAGGCAGGTGAATACTTAAAAGCATTGCATTTTGACATGCATAACCTCTGGGTTATACTTCAAGAAATGCTGCAGATGAACAGGATGGTGATACACATGTATATCATGTATATGGGCTAATAAAAGAAATTTGCCCCAGACATTCCTTAGTCTCAGCCTCTGACTTCTCCATAATCTGCTTCCCAAGATCCCCATCAGTGTAATTAAATATGTCCATGTTGTTTTGTGGCACTAAGCCTGCTTATACCAGCTAAAGCTAAGTTCAATTTGCCTATGCAGCTACCTCGCATTTTATCCACCTTTCAGGATATGTGAAAAATACAGATGTTCTGCATGAGAAAAAGTATGTACAATCCAATCCACCAACACTGTCAATGTTGGCTACAGCTTACTAATTAACTTGCAAAAAGCGAATGAGCTAATTAGCAGGGCACACTAAATAGAATATCATTAGCCAGTCAATCAATGCTGGTTTTCACTAAGTGAATAAGTAAATCTCACTTGTTCAGGGTCACTGTCAACCTCTCAAATTTTCCATCAAACTACTTCATCCTCTCACCAAATCTAAGACTGAAAATACTAACAGAATGACCTGGTTCAACTTGCTACTTGTACTGCCACAGATGACCAGCAGCTACATTCTGGGAAACACTGAAACAGCCTCAGTTGCTTCAGACTGCTTTCTGTTCCCTTCACTAAGAACAGCAAATGAGACCATAATTTTTCCAGGTCCCAAGAGACCTAAAAAGTTGTTCCAACAAATATCCCCATTTGGAAGAGTATTTATTGATGTATAAACCTCGCAGCCATTAAGAAACTCTGTCACAGGCACAAGTGACCCGAGGAAACTGCTTTAAGTGGTGCCTAGTCTTTGTTGATTGGCAGAAGCTCAAGATATTTTGAGTGTGGTAAAGTAATTTTAAGATTATTGACATAAAGTTCACTTTTCCTACTTACACTTTATGGATTCCTCCCAACCAGTCTGCTGACTCTCAGCATGCTGCCAGACCACAGGCTGCAAACCATTCTGCAGATATGTAACTCTAGAAACAATAGTACAATACAATGAAATAGGCAAACCCCAAAGAATATGCTCAAATATGCTTTCACTACAAGGGCCACTGCCCAAACTTCAGCTCATTTACTTTAGTGCTTAAAGCCTTACAGGAATGTTTTGGCTCTCTAAGGATTCAGATAGCTGAAAGTGTAAACATTGACTTTCAGTCATGGCCCTTGCATTTTCACTGATAGCATGTAATTGTTTATTGTACCCTTTCAATACTAAAATAACAACAAATACTCAGCTGGAGACAAGAGGAAAAGATACAATGCTCATGGTGCTTATGAGTCTTGCCAATCTCTGATTTTAGTTTTTCTTATAGGAGTAGTTTATTTTGACTAACAGCAATCCTTAATTCCTGTGCCATGCAAAATCTCCTGCTACATGTGCATTCAGACATGACAAGTAATATTTTGTAAATGAAACATTTCCATGAGTTTAGATAACAACAGAGAAAACGGCCTCAAGTTGTGCCAGGTCAGGTTTAGATTAGATATTAAGAAAAAATTCTTCACTGAAAGGGTTGTCAGGCACTGGAGCAGGCTGCCCAGAGAAGTGGCTGAGTATCCCTGGAGGTATTTAAAAGATGTGTAGATGTGGTGCTTAGGGACATGATTTAGTGGTGGACCTGGCAGTGCTAGGTTAACTGTTGGACTTGATGAGCTTAAAGGTATTTTCCAACCAAAATGATTCTGTGATTCTATTAACATCATCAAATTCAGTGGGAGAGAATGACTGATCCATATAAATACTGGCTGGAACAAAAGTGCATGATGAAGCATTTCTTATTGATTATAGATTTGCTCTTGTGTATGGTATTTCACAACATCCTTAATCAAGCCTTCTCTGAAAGATTCTGGCAAGATTCAAAGAATCTCTTGATTTTGATAAATAGGCTGTCAAGCAAGGTTAGACTTAAAATGTTTTTAACCATCAACTGGACCTTACATTCCCGTTTCCTACACAGACTTAAGTCCTAATATGTAGTACAAAAAACCCCCAAAACACACATACTCTTAGAGAAATGATGCATTTTGCTATGAAAGAGTTGGCATTCTACTTTGAAAAAAAGCTGTTACCAGCATACAAGGTGACCTCATTGTGAGAGGGTATATGCTCTTTGTATCCTGCTCTTCACAAATCTGTCTGTGTGTCATAGCAGAGAAGCATGTAGCTCTGCAGTAAACACAGGCATTGGAAGTCTTCTAAAATGCACTCTCCAACATAATGCCTTGTTTAGGCTGCCATTTCAAAATTTTCATGTAACATGAAAATGCATTAAATCACTGAGAAAACCAAAGAGAAAAGCTTGAGACACAAGACCTCTTCTCCACTAACCCAATGAAATACGGGAAATTACAATGTCAATCAGTGAAGGTCAGAAGACAGCAGGAAAATGTGCTTATGTGCACTTTGCATAAAATAGAAATGAGGCTTCATTCAACCATTCCTGTCTTCCTAAGCTATTTCATCTGCAGGACATCCATCAAGAGCATTTTTCCCCCAATGTTGTCTACTAGAGCAAATACCAATTTAGAGACACAAGAATACTTAGCTGCATTAGTACATAGGGAATTAGTTGCTATTGATGACTAGAATTTGTATAAATGATCCATTAGAAGTAAGCAGATGCCAAATGTTTGGAAGAACCTGGAGTCAGATCCTTAAAAGTATGTGATTTTTTTTCCTTACACTGTAGTCATCATAGAGGAGATAAGAGTGTATGATGCTGCTGTATAAATTTCAAACCTTTCCAATATGCATCTTTGGGATTAAATACACATTTTTTCAAATGCTTCAGTGAAAGAAGATTATCTTCAAGTACATAGCTGCTGTTTTTCAATGACAATTTTTTACTTTCAGAAATAATATTTGGATTTGTTGAAGGCAAGCAAGTCTCCAGTAAAGAAAGCAAACATTAAGGCAATAAATACCATCACTTCTTTGTCCATAAGAGACCTTTCATGTGGAACACCAAAAATGAGGATTATTTTCTAATACCTACTGGAGGATTTCAGCTAGACCAAGTGAAAAGAATAAGCACTGCATCATTGGTATATTACATTTTTAAAGTATTAATCTCCTTTCGATTTAGAACTGATACCCACTTCATACTTTATCCACTCATTCTGCAGGTGTATGCTAAGCACGGAGCATGTAGGCTCGAAAAAGCACTGAAATGAAGCAGTGCTCAAAATAATGGGAATGCTTGTTCTAAAGTTAGAGACTTGATTTATTAGAAATGGTTCAAACATTTTTCCTAATTAATGTGAGCAAAGTGCCTAACAAAACTAGAAAAATGTCTCGAGTTTAGACTCCACTGAGACTAATACTCATCCTTCACACTTCAAAGGGCAAAGCTGGGTAGGACAAAAGAGGGAGCACTGCTTTTATTCTCAGTGACAACATTTAAAAGAGCCATTTAATGTTAGTATGCGAGCCATGGCTGATGAACAAGTTGTATGTTTTTCAACTTAACTTGTAAATAAATCTTGAAGTTGAGTTGAAAAATCTTGCTATTATCTCATACCCCTATTTCTCTTTACATCCTAAGAGTCAGACAGATTTAGAAATATATGCAAATATTTTTTCTAGCACTGCAAGGAAGTTGTGCTTCTATTTTCTGACAGATAAAATGAGGTATAGAGTTAGGATTTGTTTCTGGAAAATAATCTAAAGCAAGTATCTAACCGTGGGAGTCATATTGCCTACAGCTTTCTAAAAGGTACATATTTAAAGCAGAGACCCTGAGATGTGGATTGACTGCACAGATAAAAACTTAAGATACATCTAAGTGTAACACACATTTGACGGTTTTCACTTCTTTTGTTCAAGCCTTTTTTGCTACATTAAGCAACATTCCCATTCAGTGTACTGCCTCTGCCAAAGCCCATTCCGGGCTGTCTCACTCTGTATATTTGTCAGGGCTGTGCATTGTATTCCAGGAGCCAACAAAACACCAAAGTCCCTCTGGAGATTTGGCTCAGAATGATTTGCCAACAGGTGTGACCCATGTCATTGTCAGTGCCAGAATTAGGGTTTCAGGAGACCTCACTTCCAGTCCAAAGCACAAAAATCACTCTTGTGAGAGATATCTAATGCTCAAAAATATGCAGAATCCTTCACTTAATTTGTATGTACAGTCACTGTGGAGCCATATGTAAAAATCAGCCAACCAATTCCTCAGCAACTCCAAATGCTGAATGTAGTCCTGGCATAAAAGCAGAGGGGGACAAGATAATGCTTTCTTCCCCACTGTTTGCATTTTGACTGCCATATAAAATGTCCCAGACAGAAGGACAGCTGCCAAACTGCATAAGTTAACCCTTTATAGATGTCTTGCACAATACTTCAGCTCAACTCTTTATCAATGCTACCCACATTGTGAAATTCATATTGATGTATTAAAAGCTGTTCACTTATCAACTTGTTTTTGCCTAAGCTGAAGTCATGCCTCCGAAAGTAGATTTCTTTCCACATGTACAAAACATCTTGGGTCAAAGTATAAGCAACTTTGACAAACACTTTTTCTAGCAAAACTGAAGAGTGCTTTCTCTAAAACAGTCTTCTGGCTTGGCCTTCGATGGCACCAGCAGCACAGTAAGTATTGAAATGTGGGGAGTTGCTAGAAGGAATGTCTCAAAACTGTAAAGCTGTTTTTGTCATCCTGTCGGGAGGATGTGAAAAAACACCTTGTCCATGAGCAAACAAGGAAGGGTTTGAAAGTGCAAATAACAAGGGTGGGGGTGGTGTGTGTGTGTGACACTTGTAGATGACTGACACTCCTCTTCCTCATGTTACTTCAGTGAAAAAACCCAAACTTTCGTAGAACTTTACACAAAAAAACGCAGGATCGACAATCCTAGTGTGGATACTAGAGATCTTCTTCTGTTTTGACATCTAGTGTGGTCTTGCTTTCAACATGATTTGGTATCGAGTTAGTCAAGCTGGCACCATTAGCAATAATTTAACAGTCTACTGAACTACCTTTTTACTCTGCTAGGAGCCAACTCATTAAGAAAAAACATTAAAATCAGTTTAACTAAATGTATTACTATGGGATTTTTCTTTTTCCTTGATTCTAGTTAAAGCAAATATAACTCTTAATGGTATGTATTTGTAAGAAAGCTGCAGGAAGTCAGGTAGAAAATGACTGACTAACAAGGAAGACTAATGACACCAATAGCAGTAAAATGTATAATAAACTAAAGAATTGCTCTTTGATAAAGTCTTGCATTCATACACTCACACATACATACTTCTTCCAGTCACACTTATGCATGTAGCTTATCATTACGCTTAAGTGTTAAAATGCTGGGTAAAATTTCCTTAGACAATCTGATTTTCCACTTTACTGATCTAACTGCAGCAGTGTTAAGTTTTGGCAAGTATGTACACTAAATGTAAGTCTTTACCAAAACCAATTAGAATATTACTTCTACCTCTGGGAAAAAAAACCACTTTAAAATCTGAACTTTCCTACATAAAGCTTGAGGTTTCATTTAAGAATTTTTTTAAAAAAATGTTTAGTGTGAAATGTTTACTGTGAAAGCAGGACATAACCCCCACAAAACGCCAAGCACCCTTTATTCTAGGAGGGCTGAGCTACCTTACTGAAGAATGTTTGACAAACTCATCCCTATCTCTTAGCAAATGAGCAGTAGATAGGTTTCAATTTTTACAGACATGTTCATTATTCAAAAAACAATTTGAAAAAAATATGATACCTTCATACTTTTGCAGTTCCTTTTTATTTCATGATGCATTTTGTGTATGTACATGCATGGAGATGTAAATGAAAACATTCATTAGCTATGGTTATCATGTGCAAAGGGTGAGCTGAAGGTGTTTGGAACTCTCATTAAAAAAACCCAAACCACCTATTTAAACACAATTTTGTATAATTCCAAACTTTATGTTTGAAATCATCCATAGTCAAACTCTGCCACAGAATTAATAAAAAAAAATTAAAAATTTCAGACTTCAGCTTCTGTTGAAGGAAAAGGTACTCCAAAGTTAACAGCTAGTTTCTGGCTAGTTTCTGGGTTGACCTTACC
Source organism: Aegotheles bennettii (assembly GCA_013398125.1). Taxonomy (NCBI): domain Eukaryota; kingdom Metazoa; phylum Chordata; class Aves; order Caprimulgiformes; family Aegothelidae; genus Aegotheles; species Aegotheles bennettii. The sequence continues at coordinate 2,623,012 of VZRW01001045.1, read as the reverse complement.
CTAGAATTCTTCTGGCAAAGTCATCACAGTTATCAATCCTGAAAATGATTCTTTTTCTCTCAGAACCATAGATCCACCCAAAACAATGATTAACCTGCAGTTCTTTAACGCACTAAACACATAACATTTCAAGTATGCATGTATCAAACACGTGTGCTAATCCTTTATGTTATTTATGGTCTTTTTGTGATATGAGAATAATTGATTCAAATGGGTAATTCAGAAAGGTAATTTATGGTCTGGCATCTTGATTTTAAAGCTTTATTTTTCTAATATCCACCAAGAGAGTAATCACTTTAGTAGTGAGGCAGAGCTAATAATTTCACAGAAGTTTTATAATGTCTTCAAGCTTTAGCATGAAGTTTTTGCTTATCCCCATCCTTAATTTGTGTAATGGGGGCTATTTATTCCATCCACACATTTTTTCTTTTGCATGATTCATTGAATCACAAAAGAAATATAAAGTTGATCAACAAGCAAGTGAGTAATTATAAACCACTAAGTTACTTTCTGATTACTCTCCATTTGTACTGCATTCTCCTTTTAAACCTGCTTCTGAATCTGATGAACAAAATCCTTCTCTACATGGTATTTTCTTTCTTCAAGTGCCTTAATATTCCATGACTCTCTTTTTCAGTCATATAATTACAATGATTAGACTTTTTTCTTTCCATTCTTACTCCCAGGAACACAGTGCTATATGTAACCTTTCAGTATTGCTTTTATGAAAACAAAGGCAGTTAATAAGTTCTGTAAGGAAAATCACAAATGACAGAACTTAATGTACTTTTGGCACCAGTTCAGGTTTTCTTTATCATAGTGTTCAGAATTATATTTAGGTAATACATTTGGAATCAAGTGGAGTAAAAATTACAGTGGACATGTTAAAGGCTCAATCTCGTTACTAAGGCATGTTGCCATGGATTGTTTACAAATATCCAGATGTTCTTGAGCTTTCCTTGAATTTGTTTTGAAAGCCCAAGGCCATACATGCATATTTTGTTTCTCCCTATTCTGTACAATATGTACTAATAATATGCTATAATTGAGAAAAAAACCCCAAACAAATAAAGAAATATGGAGGAAAAAGAAGTGTATTTGACCTTGCCAGCACAAGAAGCCCACATTTATTGTTTTCTTTACACACTGTCAGAAAGAGAATATGTAAATGCTGGACAAGAACCAAATGAGATACTGTTCTAGGACTTTAAGGCTAGCTCACACTGTGCCTAAGTGTAGCTTTTTCTAGTCACAGCTCTGTTGATTATTATTTCAGCAATTTAATCCATCTTACCAACAGCAGCAATGAATGCAAGGCTTCTACATGTCTCTAAAATTATATTACCTTCATTCTCTGTGCTTGTCTCCATATCCAAGTCACCCTTATTAAGTAACTCCCCAGTGTAAGCTCCACAAAGCATCAAGGAACATATGTTTTGAGGGTCCATACAATAGTTATTGGGGTATTCTGCTTATTTTAATGGGACCCTGGATCCTTGTAACTGCAAGGAATATCCACACATTTACAAAAGATTTTATAATGCATTCCAAAGAGAAGCCATATGCAGATGCAGCTCTTTTGCACTCACACAATAAAGAAATGTTTAAGGCCAGAATCTGGAGACACAATAGAATGATTCAGCCACAGGAGAAGAGATAAGAGATTTCACTTCTCAGGAGAGCCACATGATTTGACATGGTTTTAAAACAAACTTTAACTATTAAAGCGTTTCTTGTCAGAAAATGCTCACCTCATCGCCTTCAGTAAGGAAAGATAAAAATAGCTGACCATTCCTATTTTCCTGAAATGGTCCCTATGCTCTCATTTTTGTATTTACTTTCCCTCCCTCAGCCTGAAAACTGCAAGACATACATACTGAGTTAACAAGATAAAGGGAAGGATTTTTAGCCACAGAAGAGATAAATGCAATGGGTAAAATACTCAGAGGCACGATGCTAGCAGAAAATATGACTCAGCATGCACTGCAGACAAAGATCCTGAGGCCTTACTGAAACAAACTACTACTGAGCTGAGTGGGAGTATATATTTAAAAGAATAATACCTTACTTTCAAAGAAAGTCACATGAGAAACATTCCTACCATGACTCTAACCAACTGTACTGATCCTAAACTACCCTTTGCTCTTACTCTATCTACTGCTGCCATCAATGTTTTCTGTCCTCATACATACTGTGGCAAACACTACTCTCTTTATCTTTGTCTTGGTAGGGTAAGAACCACCTGAAATTCTATCTCTATTTTTATAGAAGTTTAATCACCACCAAAAATACAGTCCTGCCTCATTCACCTTCCTGTTCCTTCTTCCCAGTCCTGCCATGTAAGTGCTCATCAAGATCTGGACTGGATCAGATTAAGGAAGTAATCTTATTGAAAATAAAAGATATCTTTGATTTGAGTCATGATGTGGCTGCATTAACACTACTTCCAGCAGGAGAAAAGCCCTGGGAACGAGCAGGCAGAGAAAGGAGAGGTGGTGGGACTGTCTCTTTCAGTAGCAGCATGGATTTCAGTTAGACTAAAGTGGCTAACTATGGCTTACAATGCAGGTGGAAATAACTCTGAGACTCTTTGGGGAACCACTTGGACCTTCACAGGATGGCTGCAACAAGAGGGGCTCACCAGAATGACTTTTTTCAGCTCCCTTTGGTATAAGAAAGTAATGTAATATCTGGGGGGAGGCACATGACATTTATTTCACATACAACTCAGTTGTTAATCAGCACCTGCATTATTGAAGTACCAAGCCCTTTTGACACCCCAAGTCCCGTACAAATAAAACACTCCCTTCCTTCCTCCTTCTTAACTCTTTCTACTCTCCTCTCCTCCACATAACACAGAGGCTCTTCCACCGCAATGATATAACAGAGAGTCTCAGAGTTAATACCTCCTAAGTTACATGCACCCAGAAGATACTAAAATTCATTCTCCTGAGCTGCACTCTCCCTTTTATTTAGGACTAAGAATGTCATTAATTTTTATTAACATATTACGTTAGCGTAAATTTTAAAAACTTAAAATGTTTCTTGACACCTTTGCAAAACAAACATCCCTTTGCAAATTTGAGATAAAAAGCTTCCAACTCCTGAACATTTTTTTAACGCAAAGTGCTAACAACCACAGCAGACCATGGAGAGCAGCACCACAGAAAATAAACACGAGCGGCAGGAAAGAAGAGGAAAAAACCCCCCTCTTTTGTGATTTCTTTTTGGCTTTGCAAAAACTTGCACTTGATACGTGAAGAGCTCTGTCTGAAACCATTAATAACAAAAACAATCACCAAATGAAAGAGCAGCCTTGCAAGCAACCATCCATAAAAAGAAAGCCAGTTAATTAAACAAATCACAAGCTATCTCCAGACTGTCTCTCTCACTTTCAAGTCCTCAGTGCAGAAAAGAGAAGAAAAAAATCTCATCAAATGATATAATCATAACAGCCTCAAAATAACTCACACATATTTCCAGATAAATCATTTCTGAAATACTAAGTGCCTGGAAAAGCTTGGAGAGAAACTGCACCTTAGCTGCAATTCCTGCTTCTTGGAGGGGCTTTGGAGAATACTGGATCTTCTTTCCCTTGGCTAAATGTTTTTCTTATTCCTTAAATTGTCATTTTTTAAGATAAAACTTTAATTAATCTCTAGATTTATTGCACTTGATGTTGCAAGGCCATTTCACTATGTCTCAGAAGGCACTTAATCGGAATTGAAGGCTCGGGGTTAGGAACACAACATTTATCCTTTGCCAAAGCCTACTAAGCTTCCTGGGTAGGGCCAGGGAGCCACAGCTGAACTGGAGAGTTGGCTGCGTGAACATGGCTAAAGGCAATGCTGACCCTGTGCACATTATTGCCCTGATGGAAAAGGTAGCAGTGAGTTAATGGAACTGGATGTATATTAATTTTTCTGAGATTATACACTATGATGAGACTCTTTCATCAGCTTATATGGGTCATAGCATCTGGTAGGAGTCTTAACAGTGTCATTCCATTATAAGGCTATTATTGATCCAAAATATAATTTGAAGATCAATTTGGATTGGAATCAGAACCCAATATGACAATGATTTCAGAGCAGATAAGAGGTAATTTACTCCTCTGGATGCCAGAAATAAATTTTTGGTTTTCTGTACTAAACCAGCTGCCAAAAAAAAGAAGGGAAAAGAAAGAAAAAAAAAAAGCTGTGGCTAATGTGCAAATAAAGGATTATAGTAATCCAATCTGGAGGTGATAAAAGTATAAACTAGGTTGCAAACCCATCTGAGGTAAACAAATATTTAATCCCAGCTAAATATCTCAGATAATGGCTAAAAGGCTTCATGTTCTTTTTGATGCATTTGGCTAATACAAAATACAGCTTTGAATTCAAAGCAACTCCTTGCATTTCTCACATAATTCTTTGTGGCAGTCAGCACTCAGGAAGCTTATGTGGGGATCTCAAGACACATCACTGCTATTTGTATTATAGCTGTGCTGGACAGACTGGCAAATCTGCATTAAAGGGCTAACATCCAGACTCACCCAGGCTGTTAGGAGTCAAAATCACTTTGGCTATGTCTACATTGTGGAGTGCTGTGGCTTTTGTTTCTGTCCTCATCCCCATGCATCCAGTTTCTTCCGAAAGAAAGGGAGGATGCACAGGCAGCTGACATGTCCCCACCTTGTGCATTGAAGCCCACCTCCACCAGGAACAAGGACCTCCAGGTATGCACTGTAACAGATACTGTGCCATGGTGCAGACACAGTGACTGCAGCCAGTCTCGAGTCACCTCGTGTATCAGAAAAGATCTTTTGCAAACATCAGGCACTGCTGCTGCCCAAGTCAGCATTGAAAGACATCGAAGAGTAATGTATACTGAGGCCATTCCTGCCCCAGGGAAGACAGGGCAACCAACAGGCAAGAGGTGGCATGAAAAAGTGAAGGGACATTTGCTTGAAGTTGTTGGCAGAGTTGAGAAATTTCTGCTCTCTACAGGGCTGGCCCTTAAACCCTTGTTACCTTTATTAAGTGAAGATGTACTGCAGAGATGCGAGACGTAGTTAGCTATGGTGAAACTGGAAAGGGTTTTTTCTTCTTTTATTTTTTCTTTTCCTCCAGACAACCACAGTGGAATCAGTTTTATTCAGATTTGGCTGTAATTGGAGTGAGGCTCTCACTGAATCTAATTTCAGTTGGAACTAATTATAGGGGGAAAAGGTCATAAATGTAAGACAGCTGCATAACTATGTTGGAAGAATATTGACATCATATAGTATTAACTCTGCTCCAGTAAAGGCCATAAATACTTAGACTAAAAACAGCCATTAAGAGACAGAACAAAATGTACCTATTTCTTTTGATTAGAGGGGGAAAATGAGGGAGGAAAACATCTCCAAAGGGAGATTTAAAGTCATACAATAAGGAAGTGCTGCACAAAAAATCCACAAACAATAAAAAAAAAATAATCAAGAAATAGGGATTGACTGTCTCAGATGAAATCCTGAGCCATACTAGAAACAAACAGCACTACTGCATCTGGACTAAGCCCTGTTCAAAAATCTAATAGGAAAAATTAGTTGCAATAACAAAAACAGCCATACAAAATTGCCAAGGCTGGTAACCAAGCTAAAACCAGCAGCACTGGTTCCACACAAGCACACTGTGTGCAAATGCTGGACACACCAGGCCACATCTTAAAGAAAATCCTTTATTAGTTCATCCCTAACCCTTGGCCTGCTGGGACCAAAATGGCTGGAAGAACCAGCCTGTGGGTGGGGCTGACCAGAGCCCTGCTCCACATGGACAAGGAGGCCCTTACGCCCTCTGCCCCTGCTACTTCTGCACTTTGGGTGCATGCTGCCACTGAGATCACCCCAGCTCCCCCTCTATTCCAGGGGCACCCCTGTTGTGCCTTTTGGAGTAGAATTCCAGCCCTTTTAGGTGAGCGGAGGAGATCACCCCGGCCTCAGTCCCCACTCATCGCTGGGGCACTTGAGAAGGTAGTGAGGGACTTCACTTCTCCTCACATTTTTCCTCACTGGAGAAGAGAACCAGCATGTGTGACAACTCAGTATGAGCCTAGCCCTTGAGGAAACTGGCTGGATTTGCTTCTCACCTGAGCCTCAGAGGCTTTAGGACATTCTCCATGAGGAAACCTAAAAGCAGACTCATCCAGGACTCCTCATCTGGAAACTTCTTGTTAAATGTTTCATGGAATTTTCTGGTGGATTTGATTAAATGAAGAAATTCAGCATTTTCTCTGTACACATTTTCTTATACTCAACAAAACAGTGGTACAAGTAGAATGACATTACAAATGAGAGGAAATTACACATGCAGCCTAAATGGTGACCATACTACATTTCAATTAGTCAATCAAACGTTATTTAGACATAGCTGCACACTTACTCATCTTTCTGAAATTAAGTGCTGCTTTGGTACTTAGATTTAGAGCAGCTCAATACCTAAACCAGTTACGTGGTCTGCTTTAGCCCCAAGGCTGAACTGTGGTGATGGCCCAAGTCAAATTAATAAAGACAGAAGCCTGCTAGACATCTTGCGATGAGCTGCATTGCAATGACCCTTTGTAGATTCTGTAAGAAGCAGCTGAGAGTCATTTCTGAAGCATCAATGTAAGTAAGTGAGTAATCAATTTTTCTCTTTCTCTCTTAGCAACCCCACAAATGCATAACACTATCAGGGTTCTGAATCAGAGTATTTTGCCGTCAGTGGGAGCCTCTCCACGGAAGCCAGTGTGTCACAGGAGCAAAGGCTTGAGCTCAGACTGTGCTCCAAGTCGCCTTCTTCTCCTCTCACTTCAGTCTGAAGCAAATTCCTACTGAAGTTGAAGGAGGTGCATAAAGAGATCAAGCAATCAGTCTGCCTTTGACACAGTACAGTGTTTTCCTAACAGTGTTTATTGATGCAATTGTATCAATGGAAAATCATGTTTCCTTTTGGGTCACTTGCCCCATTAATTCCTTCTATGATCCCTGATTTATGGCCTTACTAATAACTACTCCTTTCTCAGTTGCCATCTATTGCCATCAACTGATCTCACCTATGTTTTCTCTCTGCTGTGGCCACAAGGAAGAGAATAACTTGTCCTTTCAATAGAACACATGTTTAATATAGAGAAAGGGGACAATGATTAGATTCTCAGAAGTACTCATGACAGAGTTGGGGACAGATGATCATAAAATAAATGCTAGAAAAAGTGGAAAGTCAAGACCAAACACTGCATCATGAAAAGGAAGAAGATATTTTTATCCATACTTTGCTCTCTGGACATTGTTCTACTTGCTGGAACATTAGTTCTTCAAATTGCTTTTAATTACACGGCCTAGAAATAAATATGTACCTCTATTAGCAGGCTCCCAGGTTGAATACAAGGGGTACTCTCTTTCGTTCCAGTCAAGGCACAATTCCAAGGTGATTTATACTCTCATCATACACTGTTGCCTTTCCTATGTAAATTTGTAATCAAATATTCTAAAAAGGCGATGACAAATAATTTGTTAACTACTGCTAGCAGCCAAAATCACAGCCATAGGACCTCACAAGTCTAACATGAGAATGTTATGCACATGCACACGAACAGTCCACACAGATACATTTCCAAGTTATTAAATCTTCTAACAACCTTAGAATACATGAACCCAACCTACATCAAATCGGTGACAAAATTTTTTTACTATGCTTAATTTAGCAAACTTCCCTCTCATTATATAAGCTATTAGGAAAAAAGAAGCATTAATTAACTTACTGAATTCTTGATCAGATGTTGCAATGATAATTTATCATTTTAATAGTCTGTTGTAGAGTGGATTTTTTAGAAATGTTTCACAGAGTGAACCAGCAAATTAATATAATAATTACAATCCTTTCCCATGATTCAAATATTATGCATCACTCTGTGTTGTTTAAACACTCCTTCAGTGAAACAGCACAATGGACAAGCATCTTTCCTACACACAAAAAGTCCTTTGCTGATATACCATCAATTAATTCATGTACCATCCCCAAAGGCAGTGTTTAATATTTTTTGTTGTAATTTTTTTCTTAAAATTTAGGAGATCAGATTTAGCTTTAAAAGGATCTTCTAAAAACAGTATCTCATTTTCTTTTTATTTAATTTCTGAGCAAGTCACTTTTTGATTGAGATTCCAGGTTTGAACATCCACGGGCTGTTTGAAATGTGAGGAGTACTGCATAAAACCTTAAAAACCTTACCTGGATGGGAAAACTGCAGATAATCAGGTGGGCTAACCTGTTCTCTTGCAGCTAGCCCTGTTTTTCTGCACCAAGCTCATCTCAGTGTAGGACAGAATTCAGGAACATTAGGATGCCAAACCCCAGAATGCTTATACTGAGCATACCTGGACATTACAGAGGCCTGCAGGAACAAAAAAGGACCATAGAGATTGCCTTTCCTAATGGCACAGCACAATTTGTACAGAACTCTGCTGTCCCGATTCAACACTTCTCACTCTTGACTCTCTGCCTCTGCATGCAACTGCTAGTCTTTTAAAATTCCAGCCTTAATGAAATAGGTAAGCTGCAGAAAAGAATAAGCTGAAAAATACAGCAGGAATACAGAATAAGGACAGGTGATTGATCTCTGAGTGGATATCCAGCAGTGCAATGAAATTCTCAGGCTGGTTCTTTATTTCAAAATGGTTTTGATTCAGAGGGATTTTATAGCAGCTAAATCATGCAGTTGGCACAGATTGTGCAAGCTTTTCAGCATGTTATTCTCTGAAAGATGTCACATGTGGCAGAGGCAGTAAAACTCCATGAATTTATTGTTATTTCCCATTGAACACCAAAATCCAGGACACCAAAAGGTGATACAGCACACGTTACAACACTACTGTGTGGAGTCACCTGCTACCCTGGCTAGCACAGACCTCTGGTGGAATGCTACGAAATGCCAAATGGAAGCCACCTGTGTATGAGGAAAAAGAAAGTACAGCTGTGTACAGCCCAGTGAGTGACAGCTGCAGACTCAGCCTGTGGTCCTGTAGACATCCCGCACACAAGCAAGTTCACTTATTCACAAATCCCTCTCATAAATGAATGCACTTCAAGACTGCCCCCCAAAAGAACCATTTTACTTATGGGAGTAGCATTTTTAGAGTAAGCAGGACTTCTCATGCATGCCAAATTATAGATATGCTTAAGTATTCCCAGAATCAGGACCATGTATCAGGGGTTTAATAACTTAATCTGCATCTTATGGACAAGTGCCCATTTCATTGTGAACAAGAGACTGCTTTACCAGCAAGTTTAGCTTGTGTGAACATAAGTGCTAATTAGCTCTGTACAAAAAGTGTGTAAAGACACGTGAAATAAGACCAAAATAATTTACTTTTTTTTTTTCTTTTTGTCCTAAAGTATCAATAAACCAAACAAACTGAAATTTCACCATGGCTTAGTAATCTCTGTTAAATTCCAAGTGGAAGCCAGTCAAAAGTGGAACAGAAAAAATGTGACTAGAAACAGATTAGTGTGGCTTCTTTAACACATTTTTTCTTTTCCACTCAACTTGAGCTAATTGCAAGCATTGTAGAGCATGCTTGAAAACTATATAATGATATATCCAAAAAACAAAATAAAAAGCCACTTTCTCATAGACCAAGACACTCATATGTAAATAATCAACAGGAAAAACTATTTGAAAGTTTATCAGAGATTCTCTGAAATGGATATGAGGCACAGCTGCCCTCTCATTAATTCCTATGAATCTACAAACTCAGAAAAATATGCTGTCTTTTAAGATCCTGAAAGCCTCTTCCTTTAACAATTTATGTTGAAAGCTATGAGAGATGTTTATGAAGCTTCTGCTTTTGTTTTCCAGTTCTAAATATCTAGTCAGGAATTCAGTATTTCAGCAAGTACATGGCTACCATCTGAGTAGCTCTACTATGAGCAGCTACTGCCAGAAATTTCAAAAGAGGTTTCTGATCCTCAGTTTAACCTTGCAAAGAGTTTATTCTCCCTACTGTTGAATATACAAAAGTAGCATTAATAGAGTTTGGGGTGTGAAATTTCTCTGTGCATTAAGAACATTAGAAAGGTTTTCTATGTACATCACAAATAGGTAAAGCACATCCAACATCCAAGTTTCTTATTATGGGAGAAATTATATTAGATTGTTATTCACAACAGGAGAATGTGACACTTTTCTGTATACTCTAGTTCAGCACTTTTCTAATTTCACAGACCTCAATTTACATTTGTCAGTGTTTGAAGTTAGATGATATTGGTCTACTCAGGAAATGAGTTAAAGGGGAGAGAGGTCATTCACCCTTTGGGCAGTACCATACTTTGATGATGCATAAATAAAGAATAGCACGAGTGTGTCAGCAAAAAATGGATGTCCTAAAGCCCTTTGATGCAAAGGATGATGCTTGTTAGAAACAGAAGGTTAAATATGTAGAAACTATAAGGCTGAAGTGATGATGTGAAGAGAATCTGGCTAACGTCTTAATGGATATCCACCTTGCCACTCACTGTGACTTTACCCACATGGAGATTTCAATAGATTACCAATGCTGATTAGTGAATGTATATGGAAATTATATCAACAAAGCTAAATTGCTAGAAGTCTGTGGTATATGAACCCTAAGGAATTGGTATTCGTAACGGGCTTGATCCAAAGACCTGTCAGTGGTTTTTTACATTATTTTAATGACATTCAGATAAGACCCTCAGATGTTAATTTCCAGCAAAGGGGGACCTGTGTTCAAACTTCTAGAGTAGGTTGTACACATTGCTACCTGTTACTTCAGGCTAGGAGATCTAGCAAATATTGACCTGAGCATTCAAAAATATTTTCCTAAAACTGAATGGTATAGCTAAAGATAAAAGTTCTTGGATGCTTAACTGAATTTATCCAAATATTAGCTTGAAAACATTTCAGAATGTTTTAAAAATTTCTGTCATTGCTTCATTCACATTTATGGCTGCAGTTTAGAATCAGCCGAGGTTACACACAACAGGTTACCAAGGCATCTATACACCTGAATGAAAATGAATACATTTTTATACACTCCTGCCTTTCTATTTGATCTTCGTTGATGGCTTGAATGACCACAAAAGTCTATTATTAGATCTTGCATGCACAAAAAAGAGTCATAAACATACCACAGGTAAGCTGCCCAACAGTAAATGGCAAACAATCTTGGTCACACTGTTCTAGACCTTCACACTTAAGCTTTTTTAAATCTAACAAGTAAAAAAGATTTTTACGTACATATCACATGTTCCATCTATTGTACAGCAATACAGACTTTGCAAAAGGAAGTAAAATCTTAAACGAGACACAAAAGTCAGAAGTACAGTGAGTTGTGTTTTAGAACAATGAATTCATTAAACCAAACCAAACAAACAAAAACCTAAACTGTTAAAACAAGACATTTGAATAGTAACAACTGTTAAAATGAGCTCTGAAATCTCCATGCAACATGAGATTTTTATTGGCAAACAATTAAATCTCTTTTTAAGTGCACTTTCTCTGTAGAACCTAATTTATAATCTTATCAGGCATGTCTCTCAGAAGAATTTGCTACTAGTCTAAGTCTTTATCTGCACAATGCAGAATACTAACAATTGTCTTGTATGTTTGTTTCACAATGTCAAAGACTGAAATTCCAATTTAAGGTTCTGTCTGCTTTCAGAATTTGGTATTATTTTAAAAGTGCTGCCACTTTTGTTCACATGGTGTGTCAGAAAAAGAAAATGTAAGAAAAAACCAACTGTGTTGATGGTAAGAAAGGAGAAAGGTGATGTACTCAGGAATCAGCTTTCTATAGCTCATTTGTTGTTTTATCATTTTCCTGTTACCCTCCAGGGCCCTATTTTGTTTCAGCCCTACTCATTTAAGTTTTACAATAAGCATTAAGGTAAAGGAGGTTAGAGAGGCAAGGTGGAATTAACAGTGTGCACTTTATGTATATTGCATCCAACCATAAAGTTTTGAAACCTGTAGTAGGTATGCCTACACATACAACTCTGGCTGCTGTGTATTTTGCACTGCCTAGTTCTCATCTCACTGTGTTTGGTTTTTCTAGAAATCTGTAATAGTTTAATCTTTCCTAGCCATAGACCTATACCACAGTGTACATTTCTAACTAGAATAATAGATAATAATAATTTCAAGCAAATAGTTTTAATTCTAGGAACTGCTAAGCTGCCTCTATTTTCACTTCAGCAGAATTCACAAGAGAACAAAGAGATTTTTTTTTAGCAAGCAAATCATACAGCTCTGCATTATGATTTCCTTCCATTCCCCCCAGTCCAAGTACTGAGTCTTTAAGAAACAGAACCACAGCAGTCGCACACAGTACTAGCCTAGAGAGTACTTGTTTAACTTTTTTTCAATTTCACATAAAATCGTGCTAATTTTTTCAACTTAAATAGGACACATTACTATTTCAAGCTTCCCCTCCCCTTTTATTTGGCTCGGAATACCTGATGGTTAATTCCCAGTTGAGATAATTGGTCCTTGGTTATCACCAGTTATTGTCACCTGTTCAACTTGCAAATGTCTACAAATTTGAGTTTTCCAATTAGCATCATAAGATCCCTTTAGCACACAGCTAGGATGTATTTTTTTTTCCACCAGGCAAATCACTTTTCTCTTACACACTCTGCCTATTGAGTCTCATTTGGTAATAGTGCTTTAAAAATTACAGTGTTTTTCACAGAATAGACTTGTCATTGCCCTACCTCCTATCAAGCCCAGATGGTTGGTACTATAAAGGAGAGAAAAACAGAAAAGGGAATTAAATGAAACCCTCTTCTTAATAAGTATCCAAGTCAATTTAAATAGTTCCATTTCATTTCTACATCAGAGTCATGCCTTAGTATTAGGGCATGAAGAACATTCTCAGTGTGCTAATAAGCCCCATGACGTGTTGAACTGACATTTCAGTAAGCAGAACAAGTTGCAGTTTATTTTTAACTTCTATGGTACAAAGCTGTAGGTAAACTGCATTAGAGATGGTGGCCCAGTGCATTAGATCTGGATTAGATCATATGTCTACATATAGCTGTGTAAGTGGGGTTTAGGATGTATCTAGTAGCATCAAAAATGCTATCAACAGACAGACAGGTACTGAAAGGTAAAAACACCATCTTCTGAGCCTGACAGTAAATAACCCAATACAAGATTTTATGAAGAATACTACAAAACAAGTGGTTTCATTGTGGAATACTAGGAAACAAATTGTTTCTTCCTAGGCTGTACTAATGACAAATCACAATGCTCTGCTGGCTAGAACAGATGTTAACAAATTCACCTGCACTTTTCTCTTGTCCCCATTTACCTACCTTAGGGCAGGGAGTAGAGCTCAGACTCTCAGATCCACTTGGGCATTAAATTCCCTTTGAAACTGAGTTGTTAGATTACTAACTGTTTTTGAGAATCTGGGTTTAAATGGGGATACAGTGTCTGCTTATTGCTTTGTGTCTGGAGCCTATGAATCAGATAGACTCACACACAGTGGAATAGGATTATTACTTCATGGCATGGGCAGGCAGTAGCAGTCACGATCTAGCCCTTTGAGATCAAGGCAGCAAGAAATTCATGAAGATTTAAAGTAGTTAAAGGAGTTTATTTTCCAGGTGGGAAATCCAGGTGTCAGAAGGAAAGTAACCATAAATTTTCAACCTAGCTTTCCACATAAAATGTAAAGCCATTTGGAGCACACAGAAAGCTCAGTATGAACTATGGCTGATAGCTGGTGCAAGGTATGGTCAGTGGTTTTAAATGATTGATGGAGCTATCTCTGCACTAAAGTACTAAGGTTGGAATAGGAGAAAAAAATTGAGATCTGTTATAATGATGCTTTATACCTTTTTTTCTTCCTGTGATGGTCAAATAGAGTTCAGTTGTACAGAATGATTGTTACTTTGTACTAGTTATACATATAGTAGCTCTCCATAGATCTGCTTGAGAACTTTATTACAATAAACAGAATAATACTGCATATGGGGATGTTTTTCAAAAGTCTCCTAATTTATTATTGTCTCTTTAGAAAGAAAAGTAAGTGAAGCATATTCAAATTGGTTTAATTTTTGTCATTGAAGATGAAGAAATTTATACATGAATAAATACTTAGTGTTGTGCTTAATTCCTACTTAAGTACTCGAAATAGCCTTAAGGTGTGTCAATGGGTCACCTTAGGTGAATAGATTTAACTTTCACTTGTAACAATTTGCGGTCGCGCCCCACATCATGTAAAATAGTCTGGTACAGCCAGGAAACTCAAACCCAAGCTGAAGTAACAGCATGGTGCAGATACTCCAAGCAGTCACTCCTCTCTTTTCACCACGTGAGTTTTCAACCAAGTATCAGACACTTTAATATAATTTTCCTGAAATCAGTGAGACTGCACAAGGACTATTCTACATGAAAAAGACAGATGAACAAGTGCTGAAAGAACAGACTACCAAATACCCTCTAAGAAAGAGTATGACACACTGACTCTATTTATACTCAGCTCAGAGATTGGTATATTAGCTGACTGGCATTTCTCTTGCTGAGAACAGATCAATGAAGAAAAGATCAGCTGAAGAAAGATCGATAGTGACCAGACAAACCATTAATTCACAAGAAAAGAGATTTTGCTTGGAGAAATAGCACATTACTCTGAGGCTCAAACTCAGACTTGATCATTCCTAGTCTTACGTGTTGACCTGAATTCTAACTCCAATAAACTGTGGGCCCTGCAAGAACAGGGTGAGAACGAGCTTCATGCTGGACAGAGCTGCAGACAGACATAGTAACAGAGAAGCAAAACAAGAGAGATTAAGATCATAAATAGTCATGTCACATGTGAAAAGGTAGCCCTCTATTTCCACAAGTGGAAATTTCTCACATGCTTTTGTAGCAAAATGAGGCTATTCCTGATAACCTAGAATTTGGTATTCCTTCTATTCTGAGATCTGGAGGTCTCCTGCAGTTCTCATATCTGAATGATGTCTAGTTTCTCTTTAAATACTGTCACAAGCACTCACAGTGTCACAAGCAACTTACTCATATTAATTACATTATGCTGGATTGTTGTACTGTTAGACAAAGGGTTTTTTTGTTTTGTTCTGTTTATCTTCCACTTGGAGGACTGAAACTGCAGATGGTCACTATTCTCATATTGCCTGAAAAACCCCCTCTCAGTGATAAAATTTTGCAAAGTCCAAAAGATAAGGAAAAACTCAGATAAATAAGAATATATGACAGAATGTGTACATATATACTTACAAAAGAATTCTGCAGTAATAGAGAAATGAGGTGCTCAGAGAAAAGTGCCAGTGCTGAGGAAAAGGCTTTGATGTTTTTGAGACATTAAAGGAGTTGTTAAAGAGCAGTTCACCTGTGGATATTGCCAAGGAGAGGTAGCACTACTGTACTGATCATGTTTTAAAGTGCTGCTCTGTGTTAACTATAAACAGCACAGCAGCTTTAACCAGAGTGTCCTGCTGTTTCAACAGCAGAAAATAGCTTGAGATGAGAGCGTAAGCTTCATTTGGAGCAAGGTTCCAGCTTTTGCAGAAAAAAGAAGGAGCTTTTATCCTGATGTATTTGTTTGCATCTGATGTTACTTCACCACCTCTCTAAGGTTGCATAGGATCACACACCTGCCACTGCACAAGGGGAGAGTAACAGTGAGGGTAGCAATGAGTAGTCAGAATTTTCCAGAGCAAAAGGGGAATTCCAAAATAATGCCCGAGTTTTTCCTAGGATTACAAATATCAGATCAAGTTCTGGGAATACTGAGTTCTATCTCATGGATTTAATTAAAAAAGACCCCAAAAGATACCATGCAAGACACATTGTACTCTCTCAGATTAAGTCACTATCCTTCACTGTTTGTGCCAAGAACCAGCTATAAAATCCTAACCTGTCCAATATTTATTTAAGATGGCATGCTACTAATTATGATAAAGTAATTTTTGGACACATACTTAATATATACCTGGAGCAAATACACACTGTCTTAATGGACTGCCACATGTACCCAATGAAACTATTAATTAAATCAAGCCTTACACACTTCTGTGGTTAAAAGGAAAATAACCTGGTTTATAAATCTAATCTCGTATCACTAGGCAATCGCTATCCCTTGCTTATCAAATTTTTGCTACTGTTATAAAAAGAAAAACATCAGATTAAATTTGAAGTGTTGCTTTAACAATATGTTTCAAGAATGCTTTTAGAATGTCTGGACTTTCCCCATTGTTTCTTTCCATTGTGAAGTTTCATGGGAAAAATGAAGAGAAAGAATCCAGTATTACAGGAAGACAATTCAGAAAGCATGAAATATAAATACAAGTGTTTTCCCTGATTCTCTTCCTATTTCTACCTATTCTCTTGGAAAGGTGGGGTGAAAAATCTTGGGTATTGCAAGAATTTCATAAACCATGTATTTTTATCTGATGTATATTTTAACATATAAGTACCTTCCTAAGGAAACAATGAAGAATTATGCAAAATTAATTTGAACCAATTTTTGGTAAAAAACCAAGACACATTTTTCAAAAAACCCCACCCAAAACTGTTCACACACTGAAGCTCCAGCAGTTTGTCTAGCTCCATGTGTAGCTAATCTGCACTGTACTTCTAGCAGGTATTCACAGATCCTGTGGCTGGGCTCCAGCTGGTCATTGAACTTCATAAGTTTTTGTTATTTGGCAAGTGTAGCACTGGCCCAGATATCCCAGACAGACGCTGGGAATAATCTTTAAGAAGAAAAGGAAAACAGGATGGTAGCTATAAGATAGTATGATTACTTGAGCTAACAATGTGCACTAGTAACAGCTTCAGATTTCTTTAACATATTATTTTTGCATTTTTTGGGCACTGTTCTGCAGTATCCATTATGGGAACGGGTCTTGCTGGTGAATTTGAAGGAGGAGAATGCACAGTTTCACATCCCATGAACTGTGAGAGTCTTTTTTGCTTTTGTTCAGATTTCAGCACAACTTGGTGGGTGAAATCCAAACCTCTTTCAAGTCAGTGGGAGTTTTGTCATGGATTCAAAGAGGCAGAGCTTCTTTGTGAGGATAAGCTGGAGCTCCATTTTGCCAAACTCCACATGACCAAAATGCATTGTTCATTTATAGCTGCCTTGATCATAAATATGTCTCATTTTACTTTATTCTGAGTCACTCCCCTGAAGTTTTAACTTTCATATTTATTGTTGATTCAGAAATATCTAGCTAACAATGACAGTCTGACTTAATGGCCAATACAACTTAGACATTTGTCTTTTTTGAGCAGAACTTTAGGAAGAGAAACATGTAATAAAGTTCACATTCTTTCTGGATAAAACTCCACACTATCTAATCACCAGTCCTACGGCTTTGCCTTTATTGCAATAAATTATTTCCATACTCTCTTCTCAGAGGTTCATCAGCTAACACAAGAAAACAACCCTTGATTTGGTTCCAGTCAGAGTTCACAGGCAGGTAGCTAGCTTAGGGAACCGCACCCCATTCATTTGTCGGAGGAGTTCTAGCTCAGCTGACAGTTAACCTCAAAAGCTGAATTTATACCAGAAACTTCACAGTACCTTTTAATATGGCATTCAGTTTAATTAGCACTTGGGCAATTCCTTTTGTTCTCAGTAAACAACAGTAAGATTTGACAAGCAGAGAAGAGAGTATGTTTGATGCTTTCATGTGTCACTCAAACTAGCCCATCACCATTCCCAAACTAATACTTCTTTACACGAACTTCTGCTAAATAGTGTTAGATTTTTAAGTCTAAAACTGGCAGGTTTTCCCAGGGTTGCGTGTGATATCAAAATCAAGGTTTATTAACATTACAAAGAGCACTGCTGTCCTGTAGTGCCCCTTTTATCATTCTAAGCAGCTGCCTTGAGGCAATGCATTTAACCTTGGGAAATGGGAGAGGAATTCTGGGAAGCCAGAAATCTTTGACAGCTGAAGCCTTTTACCTCATCCAAAATCTGCTCTACAGCTTCAGCTCCCACACTGAAAAAAGATGAGACGCTTATTTTCATTTGATGTTTATCTATTCTATTCATTGCACTTAAAATCGAAAGATAGGACAGCATTTACTTACAGTGATCTTCCATATGTGCTTCAAGCACACCAGTGATGAAAATTTTCCTTTTCTCTACTGCAACTCTTATTAGAAAGATAGTGCTGGCGTGTGTGTGTGTTGGGGGGACAGCGGACAAAAACCCAAACCATTTAGCAGTGTGCTGAATTTTTAAAAATAGAAAAATAGTTCTGCAGGTTATCTTACCCCTACCTGTTTTATGTTTTATGATAAATTTCACATTACATTTTGCCATTTCATCACCTGTTGCAACAGCAAAGGAACTGTCACTGGTTCAGTTATAAACCCGTATTTGTCAGGGTTTAGGGCTTAGCTGTAGAAGTAGAATTAATTTTGATGTTTCACATATCAATTCTCACTTTATACACAGCTTTTTCTTTCAGAAGGTCCCAAAGTACTTCCTAAGCTACACATGAATATAACCTTTGAAATTTAGCTAATTCCACAGGTTCTAGCTGGCCCATGGCATATTGCAAAACACCAAAACAGTGCGCATACAAATTAACTGTCAGACTTTAAACAAACATCTACAGTTTTAAAATTTTGGTATAGCATCTCTCAAGCAAATAAAACCCAAAAGTTCCTATTTTCCTGAGGTTTTTGATGAAAATGAATACAATAAACTAAGCCGTTCAGGGCCAAATTCAGAGGAGATAATCTGCAGAGAGAGGAAAATTAGATTTTTCTCCTTTCCTAGGGTATATTTACATGACATGATATAGTGCTTTTCCTGCTTCTCAGCAGGAAATACCAGCCTAGGCAGAAGTCAGTGTTAGCGTAGCCACACTACTCTGGCAGCCACTTGTAGCCTCCTACGCAGCCTGAAGTCAGGTATCATAGCACAAAGCAAAAGTAAGCCGACAGATCAAAATTGGCATTTTAGCCCTCTAAGCTCGGGGGACATGGTCTGTGCTCTCTCTATTCATAGCTATCTCCACGTAATGAGACTTTGCTCTTATTCAGGAGAATTGCTCAGCTGCTCTGACCATAAGCAGCTTATTGTTTTACTTCAGCTGTATGAAAATGTTTCATCCAGCCAATTCCACCTTGACACATGTTATTGGCCAAGCAGCATGTCTGGATTCTGACAGATCACAGTGTAATTCCAACTGTGTAAGGATCCTTTTCACTGATGTATTTTACAGGGCAGCAAGTCCATTTCAGAATCACAAGTGAAACATTATCTTCACAAAGGGAGAAAGTGTGGGACCTGTTTATGTTTGCATCTAAAATTGGAGCTCTTAATCAATGCTAGGTCAATAAATCAATCTTTAGTTCTCTTCTAGGATAGTACTTGTGCTCACAGACTGCTGTTTGATTACCCTTTCCACAGTCTGTGCCTTCTCTGATGAAGAGGAACCAAACTACTACAAACCAGGAAAACTGCCCTATGTAAGCAGTACAAGAGCTCACCTTCTCTTGAAATAGTATGGTCCAGTCAGAGTAAACCATCATATTTATATCCCCATTTCCTTTGGTGTCAGCCATTTCACTTGAAGTAAACTTGAATGGATGTTTAGTGCCGCCCCTTCAATTTCCCTCTCCATGTAAGAAGGCAAGACATCCACTTAAGAAGTGAGACCACTGTTCAAGGTGGAGAGATTTCTCTCTGACCAACTTAGCATTTCTCTGGACTATGGACAAGCACTGACCCACTGGCAAGATAATGCTTTTGGTAAAACTGAAGTCCCAACAGCTCTAATGTATTAAATATAACCTGCATATTTTTGCAAGCAGCAGTTTACTTTCCAGCATCCTGGTAAATCATTTTATACACCTCTCTGTAGTCTCAACTAGCTAAGTTACAGTTTATTCATTACTCCTCTTAAAATCAGGTCTGTTTTGTGTTTGTACATCAAAAGTGATGTATGTATGCATAAACACTCACTATCCATAAGAATAACTTCTTATCACTGCTGTAAAAGTGTATCACTGATTTATATCCATCAGTGCATTATAATAAATATTTTACTATTTTATATACATACTCATATAGCATTTAAACAAAATATATTTAAGGAAAGCTGAGGCTATGAAATTAAACATTTGAAAATTGTTACTCTGCTTTTCTTTCAATTGCCCTTTCAACCTTACTTGAGCCCTTTTCATGATATAATATGGCTTTTACTTACATCATTTTAAAGTACTTATTCTTCATTCACACAAAAGGTCTTGAGCACTCCTTCAGAAATCATGTTTCTTCTATAGTAGACACATAAGGCACAGTTATCACTGCACAGGGGACGATCTCAGTTGAGGAAGCAGGGCGACTTTTACATCAATTATCCTGAAAAACACCAGAATTACATTGTTTGTTGCCATATGTGCTGCAGTGGCCTCAACATTCTGCTTTGTGACCCACGTGAGTATGTGCTGCTTTGTCAGTTTGAACTATTTTGCTCTGAAACAGTCATTGCTAGGAAAAAGATAAGTAATGTAGTTGCCCATGCCAGCAGCTTTCCGTTAGCATTTTCTAAGAAAGTAAATGACTGTAGAAGCTTCAATTAGAGATGTCCTTTAACTTTCATAGATTTAATTTAGGTAAGTCTGATGTCCTTCTTTCTAGCTCTCACCACCTGCTCAGAAATGCTTCTCACATTGCCATCTCAATTGGTGGCACTTGTCTGCTTGGTCAAACACCTAGATGTAGTATTCAATGAGGAACAGAGCTTTGAAGCTGACATTTGACACGTTATCAAGCTATCTTATTACCACTTTGGGGATGTGACCAGATTAAAATGTGTGCTCTCACATGCAGATGCCAAGATTCTTGTTCATGCTGTCATTATGTCCAGACTTGAGGAGTGCAAT
Source organism: Aegotheles bennettii (assembly GCA_013398125.1). Lineage (NCBI taxonomy): Eukaryota > Metazoa > Chordata > Aves > Caprimulgiformes > Aegothelidae > Aegotheles > Aegotheles bennettii. The sequence goes on along the minus strand of VZRW01001045.1, from coordinate 2,602,114 downwards.
TCACTTTTCTCTTTCTTAAGGAACAAAGATTGCTGTGTCACATCCTTCGAAACTTGTTTTTTACAGAGATTTATGGCTATACCCTATCTGATGCTCCATACATTCCAGAAATACCAGCTATGTGAGACTGGAATATTGTGAAATAACTGAACATGTAACATTGTAGTACAGGCTAATTTATTTTATTCTTCTTTCTTTTTTTTTCTTTGTAATTTTATATATAATTTACACACACAATAGGCCAAATACAACCTTACTTTAAATCAAATTTCTCAATGACATTTTACTAAGACTAGGGATTAAATTAATGTATTTATAATACATGCATTTCTTATATACTTTACATGCTTTAGTGATAGAAGCAGTCTCTTAGGATTAACTACTTCATTATCATTGCTTCTTGTCAACAAAAGAAGTGGAAAATTTTAAAATAAATGAAATGTTCCAATGCCTCCCTAAATTCTAAGACACAGATTGCATACATGGTGCTTGAATTTAGAGAAAAGTTTCAGTTTTGGGAAAAGTAGCTCATTTTGTTGCCTCTAGCCTTGCTCTCTTCTGATGCTAGAGGTAAGATTCCACTTTTTTTAATACCTTTGACTAATCTCTTAATTGGAAGATATTTAGCCCATGTTTTCCTTTGTTAAATTTCACCTAATTAGTCCTAGTTATAAACCTTATGACAGTGCTAAACAATTGCTTTCCTTTTTTGAAGTTTACAGAAATGTACTACTAGAAGATAATTACTATACCCCCCTTAGTCATTGTTTGACCAAGCAATGCATATTTAGTACTCATAATCTTTCCTTGTTAATCCCTTTACAGCTTCTGTTACTCATCCTCAAAACCTCTCAAGTTTGTTAGCAGACTCCTAGCACTAGGCAACAGGAATTAAAGCCATTAATCTAAAGGCAAGATTTGCTAGTGCTGTGGATAAAGGGTCTGTTACCACAAGCTGGTTTGCTTCAGCTGGACACATGCTGCATCTCATAAAACAGGGCTTTGGTGTCTCCACTCCCTGAACTGGATCCCAACATTATAGAAGTTGATGAAATGCTCTTGAAATCTGGTCCAATTTAAACTTCCTCTTCGCTGTCTTTAATATAGAGTCTGTCAATCCAGCCAAAAGTTATTCCCCCAAGGAGATCTTTTTCTTTGGGAAGTTCTTTATTCTCAGCCAGATCACTGTGACAAAGTGAAAACCACTTTCCTGAGTAAAGGCAGATTTTCAAGGAAAGGAGAAATCCCAAACAGAAAATCAAAGTTAGAATTTGTATTTTTATTCAATGAGAAAGAGGGGAAATGAAATTAATTAATCTGTATTGTTTCAGCATAAGTAACACCAGCAATAGCAGGAGTCACACACATACTAAGTATTAAGCACTAGCTTAGATGGAAGGAAGGTAGACTTAGAAGCTGGAATTCACTGAAAACAAAATTTTGGACAGTCCTGCCATGTTCTGTTACTCCAAATAATTTATTTAGTATTTTTTGTATTTTCATGTATCTTGGTATGAACTGAACTAATCAACTTCATAACCAGCAAAGCAGCATTATAAAGAAAGGAGCCTGTCACATCTGTGGATCACCAAAGAGACATCTGTTTGGTCAATAAACTACTTGGGACTAAAATTCTAGATCTGCTTATGGCTGGGTTCTGTACAGAACAGAAAATCTAGCATGGTCTCCAGACCTGTTGCCTCCTACCAGATGCAGTAAGGATTTTTTGAAACAGGGACATCACAAAAACAAGCATTACAGGAGAAACTAGACTTGGATTATTTGGGGATTTTCTGGGCTACGTGCAAGGTGGCTATGAGAACTATATTCTGATGGACTACTGAAAGCAGAAAGAAATCCATGGCATTATGGCATTTACAAGCCTCTTTACAGTTCAAACAAACTCAGCAATAACGGATGAACGCTCCCTTCACAAGAATTTCCCATTGGATTGAGTAGCATTGCCAAGGTTCCTGGTACACTGCCAATGAGGATATAGCCAGGGTTTCTTTTTTTTCTCTTCTAGAAGGAGCTGTACTACAGCCAATTCAGTCTCATACCGTGGGGGTTACAACACTGGTAGTACACGTACAATTCTTGTAGATCTCAGGAGATGGTAAAGTTTCAGAGATAAATTTCTGGAACTGGGCAGAAATTCAGACTTCAAGGAGACAGTAAGGAATTAAAACACTCCAGGGAAGCATATTGCTGGAGAGTCCTAACAGTAAAGACCAAAGAGCAAGGGTATTAAAGGTATTAAATTAAGCATGTTGTCTCAGAATCCTGACATACTGACATGTGCCATCAAAACATGTTTCAGGATGAGACAGGAAGGCTCTGACTATTTATAAGGCAAGGGCAGTAGCAGCTAAAAAGACCATTGCTTACTTTTGGCCACAGGACAGGATTCTAAGGCTGATTGCAAATGCTGTTGACCCATCTGTCAGGAGTTCAATACATTCTTTATCTAACTTAGATAAAGAGTAACATCTTCCGTGACACATTAGCATTTGCAGGATTTTAATTCTTCCTAATCAGCCAAACTCATTCTGTTCCATTTTTTCTTGTAGCACTGGTTGTTTAAGTTAGATGGCTGGATCTATTGTAGCACAGCAATTTCTGTTTCCCCCTTCTTGCCTTTAGCCCTCGAGTCTGAATTTACGCTTCTGCTGCTTTGTCATTGCTCTGTACCTTTTGCTTGGTTCCTTCCACACTTTTTCTTTCTGCTGCCAGTTTTCCCTACTCACAAACCAGTCAGGTGTCACTGCAGCATGATCATTCTGGTGTAATTCACTGTTCATCCCATTTTACCCGGGGTACTAAATTTCATGCTTTTTTCCCTTTCAGGTTAAGAAATGCAGTTATAATAAAGATCTAGCCTTCTAGTACTACACTATACTGTATTTAGGAACATAAGGCCATCCCTATGCTCTGCCAGTTCTCCTTAGCATCCACGAAACATGTTAGTTCTCTTAGTATCTCATTATATGTGTCATCGATATCTTGCTTGGCCTAAAGCCACATGGCAGCCTGACAAGATTGTGCTGCAGTTTGGCAGTTTCCATACAGGGCACAGCTGTCAGCATCTCTTATCCTCCATTTCAGAAAATCAGCTGGTACTGGCAAGAGATTATAAGCTAAGACTAAGCAGTAACTGTGCATCCTTTTTAGCAAAGCAGGAAAGGAAAAATCATTCCAGAGATCATTTTCTGTCCTACCCTTTTGGCAGCCTTTCTTTACTGATGGCAAATCTGATAGCTACTTCTTTTGTGTTTCAGCACTTCAAACCATATAGAATGGGTTTTCCCATCCTCCTTCTATTACTTGTTGCAAATGCACTGCACAATGCTAGAGGAAATATAAAAGGAAGGCTGCTCATTACATATATGAGCACATGCTCTTCCTGTTAAGAACATACACTCCAGCTGCTTCTGCAGGCCACTGTCAGGAACACAGGGAATTAGTTTGCTGAAAGAGAAGTTGAAGGCTGTCTGCCATGCTGACTAATGTCCCACTTTATTATTTTATGTCAGAAACTGTATCATATGATGTGAAATAATATCAAAGGACAGAGGAAAAAAAAGCAAAAAGGGAAGAAAGGAGCAGCAAGAGGGAAAAAAACAGTAGCAAAGCAAAGTAAAAGAAAGGAAAATCAAGAGGAAATGATTTACAGACAATGCTGAACAAAAACATACCTAGCTCCTTCCAGAACACTGTGTTGATTTTAGGGATGATTTTTTTTACTTCCTTTCATGCACCAATATACTGAGAATCAAACTGGCAGCACAGGTAAAGAGGACGTATGACTGTCATGCAAGAGAAGGAGATAAATAGTCAGGACAAATTCAAGAAAGGGAAAGTGGAGAAAAGTGGAAGTTGTAAGGCTGGGATGCCTGTAGCTAACACTACTGTTGTGCTTTCCCTAGAGAAGCAGGCACACTGAAAAGAGTTTTTTATGATAAGTCAGCCCAGAATCATCTTTGTGAAAGCAATGTTAATGGAGATAAGCAGGAGTACTGAGGAAGTCTAGGGCAGGGTGAGAATGCAGAAAGGACATGGATCTGTGAAGCGACAGAGGAAGCCCACAGGTGGTGGTTGCCAGACTTAGAGATGTTATGTTGGTACAATTAGATCCTTAGACAACAGAATTACTCACACAAATAATTGCTCATCAGCACTAGCAAGGGAATTGCAATCTGGCCCATTACTGTGAGCACAGGTAGCACATTTGAGTGCCTCTTACCCTACTAGTGAGCATATGACCTCCTCCAAGGGAAAGCCTATACACTGAAATACTCCTGGAGCATTCATTACTGTATTTAAAATAGATTCTGAGAGCTATATCCAAAGCTATGTATATGTGTATACACATGATAAATAGCATACATACATACATAGCATACAAGTGTGAGTACAGGTCTTAAAAGAGAAAATGAGTGTTCATCCACCAAGACAAAGAGAAGCTGCATAATCAGGCCTACACTGTCCAGCTTCTACGCTGTCACAGGTCTCTCCCTGCAGCCAACTAAAACCACAGAGAGTATCTACTCCTACCTGGGGAGATGTGGTGGGGGGCAACACAGAGTACACAAATAAAAAGCCACCAGCATATATACACATGACCAGCACATGTACAACACACTCAAGTCTCATGTGAACTGATTGCTTTGCAATGTTATGTTTCACTGAAAGCGAGATGTTACTTCCTGAAATCTGCTGACTCTGTTAGAACCTCCTGCTAAGTTTTTCCCGTGAGATAAATTAAAGCAGGAGAAATCATATATGGGTGACTTTCAGGAGTTCTGTTGTTTCCTTAAGTCATTACAACAAGAAGTCACAGAAGCCAAGAGTTAAGACCACACCTACTACATGTTTGTATTATCTGGTGAGGTTTTCAGCCTGACCCCTCAAATCCACGTACACCTTTACACTAACTTTTGGACTTATTCACTGACAAGTGTAGATGCACTCATATACACACAAAACACAAATGCAATAAATACATGGTGACTGCAGATGTGCAAATACCCAGGGCCTTTCAGCCTTTAATTTGTGAGAATCAGTGCCAAAAGACCAGACCTACAAAGATGTTAAAACAAAACAGCCACTGTAGTCATAGCATTCATTTGATCTCGGAAGGAAAAAGGACAAAGACCTGAAATCTTTCTGTGCCTCCATGAAAACCAAACGACACAGGGAAAACCCAAGATCAAATTCTTAAGAATTGGTATGGACCAGCAATATCTTGTGTGAGCCAGGCATAGCAAGTGGAAGCAGTAAGATCATACATTCAATCTACATCTGAAAAAGCCTGTGTATGCCTAGATCTCTTTCAAAAAGATATATTTTTATCACTTTGATATTTCACTTGCAATGAGGAGAAAAACTTCAAAAGTATTACAAAACTAGTTGGATTTGGGAAAGAACATTAAAGTCTCAGATCATAACCGAGCTTTTTTAACTCAACAGAACTCTCTCAAAACCTTAATTTTGCAAGATACTTCAGTATGTGCTTAATGGTAATCACCAGCTGAAATCAGTGGGACTACCAGGATGCTTACAAATACCATGAATGCTTCAGCACATTGCAGAAATTGACACCTACTACTCTCAATACGTATTGGAAGCCCATCAGGAGATGAGTTTCTTGTGGCATTCTGCTATTCCTAATTCCCAACTGCTATAATATATACTCGCAAATTCACAGATTATCTTTTTAGCTGCAATGAAAACTGAGCTGGAGCTTTAGGGTCTATTACTTGTCAATACGATTATTATCTGCCTTAGCAGACAATTGACTCTCAACTTTTAAAGGATTTCCACCTCCTGTAATGAAGGGCTTGTAACTTATTGCCTCAGAAGAATAAAATATTTACTTGTGTTTTGGGTGGTAGTTGTAATCATGAATATAGGAAGCTATTTCTTCAATTAATGGCAAAACCTAGGGATTGTTCACTGCCACCGTTACGATATTCAGTAGTGTGATAAGCAGATTGTCTATCATTTCTATCACTCTTAAGCACACTATCTGCCCTGACAAGCAGAACTACCATGGCTCAATCTTGCCACTTCTCTTACTTGACATCTCCGTAGAACCATCAAGGGATACTCTGAAAGCAACTGACGTGTCTTTGACAGGCCACTCATGTTTTTGTTTTCTTTTTTCTTGCCTAGATCTGACTGTACCATCTCAATGAAGACTAGACATCAGAGTCTGAGTAATAAATAAGTAAAATGAAAAACATCAGGAAAAACTATATTAATCAAAGCTTGACAGATATAATGTGTCTTCAAGAACCTGTGCATAATATCACTATTCATCCATTCTGGATGCTGCAGGTAAAGCAGCAATTGGTAATGGTTCATGCTGGGCATCATACTGCCTTCCTAGTCTCAAAATCATCAGAAGAAAATTCTTCATCTTCAGCCAGCAGAAAGGCTCTTCTTAATCTTCTCAAATGATGGCCTGGCTTGTCTTTGTTCCAGGCTGCTACACTCTAATTCAGTCTGTTTGGGTCTTATCCAAAGTTCTTAGGAAAACTGCAGATAAATCAGAGTTCAGTGGCCTATTTCTGATGCAGCAAGAGTGAAAGAGTATAATATTCCAGATCTTCCTATCTGCCAGTGTCTCCCCATTTCCTAGGCTCACTTCAGAGTTCTGTCCCTTTACTGAAGTAGGCAGTATCTGAAAAGATTGGTACCTTTTAGAAGTTTGTTATGTTTGTCAGGAATGGTGCAATTGGAGGAGCATGGCCATAAACATGCAGAGCTAAAGGAATAGCCCTCTGAGTACTAAGTCTCTCAAAGTAAAGGAAAGCAGGCAATGTATTACTGAACACAGACCTATAGCTCTTTCTAGAGCATTTTTTTTCTGCACTTCACAGCTACTATTTACAGGAAGTGTAGAGATGACTCCAGACAAATCTAAAACTTTTTTTCTGTCCACCCTGGATAACACATATTGTTGCATTCTGGACTGAAATTGCACATTCACATTAGTTTATATAAAATAGATCAGCACACTTGGANCCCCCCCCCCCCCAGCCAGCTTCCTGGCAGCTATATTACTTTGCAGTCTCTGATCCTTGGAATAGGTAGGGTTACTCTGGACTTTGCAAGAGAAGACAGTTTGAAGGCAGCTCTAATTTCTTCAGGCAATAGGACATCAGTGAAGTCGTTCCATCAGTGCATACTGAGGTACAACATCTTGTTGGGCTTGTTCACATGTGTCCTGTATATCTCCTAAGCTGGGAGAGGATGTGATCAGCAACAGAAAACATGTGGTACATAGGCAACTCTAATGCCTTTATATACAGCCTCAGCTATGCAAGGGGAATTCTTACCTGGCTGCTTAATAGCTACAAAGGGAACAGAGCAGGACTGAAAGTTTGTCATCTGTTTGAAAGTTAGCAAAGCCTAGGCAAGGAAAAGAGCTGTGTTTCATACTGTGGTTGTTTATGTTACAGCAGAGTATTCAAATCCATTGTGAATTTAAATGATTAGTACACACTACATCTCCAGGTATCTCCAGCAAATCCTAGAATGGAAAGTATTTCCAACTGTTTCTGCTCTGCCAAAGTTAACTATTATTACAGCACAGAGATATAATACTAATTTTGTTCCAATGAAATTGGCTGGCATATGTGTTTCTGTGAGCCAGGCAACAGGTCATTACTGAAATAGCAAAACAAACCTGTTCACCATTCTTGTTCCAGCACATTGCATTTAGATTTTAAGATCATAACTGTTGGATAGCTCTCCTGCAATGATGTACAAGACCCACTCTGCCAGAAGCTATATTCTTTCATGAAATGACTTTGCTGTATCTTCCTTTTCCAGACCTATCTCAATATAACAAAATTTAACAGTCCTGCAGACAATGCCAAATATCCTTCATTCATAATTAAGGTGAAGGCAAGTGGTACAAATCTCTAATTATATTTTATGTCATATTTATTTTCTAGTGAATTATTAAGTAATGATTTATAGCCCAAATTCCATATGTGTACCTGCTAATTCAGGGGGAAAAGTATCAGCCCTTCATACTCATTCAGCTAATGGGCATTGCTAATTGAAAAAATGTTCTTTGCACATACCACTAACTTTCCAATCATTTACTTGCAGAGAAGTTTGAAAACTACAAAAAAAAAAAAAAAAAGAGCCATTCAGTGGAATTTTGAAAGGTGGGTATGGTACTATGCTGAGTTCTCCCTCCTCTGTGCAGGCAGCAGGCAGAAATCAGCGTCAGAAATATCCTGTCACCTCATATTAGTTTCTGCCAAAGTAGGAGGTTGTCAAGAAAAACAGAAGTTTGAAACCAGAGTTTATATCCCAAGCACTCTTTTTAATGCTCACTGTGCTTCCTGCAGGCAGGATGTTTTCTGCAGTGGCATGTCTTGATGATCCCACTGAAATGCACTAACCTCTTAGGAGCAGGATTTCAATAAACTTTTTAATCAAGGCTACAAAAATGTATCTGAACCTGAAAACGTCTCCGGGTTCTTTCACTGAATTGAAGTTTTCCTGCAAAGGAGGTTTGCCTCTCACAACTAAGGCTGCCTCCTGTGCTGGATAAAAGTCCTTGAAAGAATTCTTGCCCCATTCTGAGCCACTGCTTTTGTATAAGGACTGGTCCTTTGATAGTAGCAAAGAAAATTCCTGAGCACAATGAAACCAGGAAAAGCAGAATTAGAGACAACCTGCTGCAAGAGCTGCAGTCCCACACGCTGCAACCTTTCTTCCCTACTTTTCTTTTTTTTCATTTCTATTGTTTTCTTCCTAGGTCCAAGTAACTTCTCCTCCCAGTGCAGATTTTGCTGTGTGGACCATGAAGTCAGAAAGCTTGGTTTCTGAAATGCATTTTGGTATGCAATTTTGCATGTCAGAAAAATCAGTTGTTTGGGTTGAAACTACCATGTATTTTGATATGCTGACAAAGTAGAGGAGAGTCTGGAAATCTAAAAACATTCTGTCTTTTTCTTCTCTTTAGTCTTCTTTTTACATTTCTTCTTTTTACATTTCTTCTTTTTACATTTCACAATCTTTGGGGAGTTAATTTATAGTTTCTGACCTGTTATAGCTGGCAATACTGAGAATTAATCCTAAGCAGCCTGCCCACCCTTTTCACCACTCTCTAGAGTATCTGTGTAGACATGAGGCAGAATGGCTGCTCTGCACACATACACCCCTCTGTACCTATCCCTGAATATTAATTGGCACCTGACCACACGTGCTTTACAAAGCAGCTGTAAGGAGTGCTACAAGGATTGCTGCTCTCTGGTTCTCCTGAAGCATTTTGATCTGTTCTCAGGAAACCTCCTGCAGTTGATGTAACACCAATCCATCCACCACTGAAGCAGAGAAGCAAAGCAGAAATTTGTCCCTTAGTGTACATATACATACATCACGACTCTGACCTCAAAGCTGTTAACCAGGTGCTCTCCTCAGTTACATGTTTATTTTTCATAATGCATTTGGCTGCCATATCCACAATACCTAACCTTGGCCTCACAGCCACCATTGATTTTGGGCTGTATGATGTGATTATAACTTAAATTAAGACTGCAAACACATTGTAGACTTAAAGGAAAAAATAGAGGAGCGAGTATTGTTTTTACAACCTCTTCATTAATATTATAAAACCAGACTATTTAGTATATATTTTTCTGACTCTATAGTAATTTAAATTCCTATTGTGAATACTTTACAAGTGACTCAGGGTAATTTTAAGAAAGGAAGATAAAAGAACTGAATTTTTTAATTGAATTTAAAGAAGAGAATTAGTTCATAAAGTACCATACATTAACCTCATCGTCTACTTCAGGAGTCTAACCTCTAAATTTGATACAAAGGTAACCCGAATCCCCCTTGTGAGGACTATTCATATCCATTAATTGTTGCAATATAAGATACTGTAGGTTTGAGCTGGTTACCAGTTCTTCGGTATCTGAAACGTACTCTCAGCAGAGTGGAGGACACCACTGGGACTCATTTAACTCTGACTTTCACATTAATTTTGCTGTGCTGTGAAGAGCAAAGACAAAATCAATGTCCATCAGTGATTATTCAAGGTAAAATATCTAGTGATATTGAATACCAATGGTAGTGAGCATTAAACGTACTTAAGGATTGTGGCGTTGACAAAGCCATTTATTCCAGTTGCACTTCATTTTCAATGAGGCATACGAGTTTAGAAAAACATAACAAATACAATGAAAATACTGGACTACAGTTCTTGGCAAGTCAGATTTTAAATCAACAAAGCATTGTAAACATAAACTTTCTGCAGTGCACAGTTAGGGAAGGTCGGAATCATGCAAGGACATGATAAATCTCTGCAAAGAATATTTCATGACTGAGGGAGCTACCCTTTGTAACAGCTGTATTCATTTTGGCACTGGAAAGATGCTATTTTGAGATGCTCTTGGTTTACAGCAAAGTAAGGGATAAAGCAAACATACTCAGTACCTGTTAAAATCACAGTTTCTTCAAAAGATAGTGTACACAGTTTGGTCAACAGAATTTTTTTTCACTGTAAAGAAATCCAGTGTATTAAAAGGGCATAAAGAGACCCTGAGGAAGCAGATGAGTCCTTCCCAAAACAAAGACTAAGCTCACAACAATAGTGAATGCAAGCAGAGCAAACAGCCAAATGAGAAATGCCACTAAAAGGGTCTAATAAATGATTATGTGTTTGATTTTCTTGTTTCTCAAGCTGTAAGCACTATTCACTGGCTTTGACCTATAGCAAAACCTTGTTCATAAGGCACAGAGGAAAATGAAATAGGATTTAAACAAACAAAATCTTCTTAAAAACATAACCCACAGGGGGGACGGAAATATTCTCCTATCTCCAGTTTACACTTTGTCCTTTATTCTGGCATCAAAATCATTAACTAATTAAATTTTTTCTTCTAAGTAAAATTCCCACTGAATATTTATCTAATGTAAAGTACCTAATGATACTTTTTTTTTTGCATGTAGCCATAAAAAGACTAGCAGAATTTGAACACATTAATTTCTGCAGTTAAGCAGACAATAAAACCCCTACAGAGCCTCTTTTGTACCACAACTGTTTCATTGTTTGAGGTCGCATTGTTTTCCAATGCACTGTGTGTGCAGTACAAAGTACGGCCCTAATCCTACACTGTGATCTGCCCTAGCAGAAAATGCATCTGCCTGGCTGTCCAAATCACATCCAAGATGAGAATGTCTTCAAAGCGTTACAAGGTTTACTGTACAGATCTACTTGAAAATTGAGTTTAATAGAAGCTGAGTCAGAACCTCCAAATGCAGCTAGAAAATGACAAAGCCAATGAAAGTAAAAAGGAGAAAAGGCAGAGGATGACACTGGGATAATAATTGGCTATATTCAGGGAAAGATACATCTGCACTGAAATTACTGGCTACAGTTATTTGATGTTAATACTTTTTAATTGCTCATTTATAGGTAAAGCACATTGATATTACTGTCTCTATTTCAGATAATCAAACACAAAGCATCTTTCCCGAAGTGACAGTTAGTCTCCGAATCAGAACTAAGACCAGCTCTCCTGCCTCCAAATGCCATGCCCAATTAACTAAACCATAGTTCCCTACTGGAACAGAATCTGTGCTCATACAGGAAAATCTGTGTGCATGCTACTCAAGTAAATTAAAGTGCAGCTATAAATCTCATCTACTAGCTGCTGTCTGGCCAGCTGCCCAAATTAAGGCCAGAGGTGTCCTCAGTATGAAGGAAAATATTTGCTGCTTGTAAATTGATTTTTGTTTCTTCTTCCAAAGGAAAAAAAAAAACAAACCAGCCACGCATATCCAGCCTTTGCAATTTAAAATGTCACACAATGCAGCCTCACAATCATTGAGGTGACATTCTAAGTTTATCTCATGCGATGCATTGTAAGTTCAAGGGACACACCAAGGAGAGTTCAGTGACATGTTAATTATATCTCCAGCAAGAATACCCACTTAAAAAAAATGTTATGCAGGTGTATGCATCCCTTTAGAAAGACAAGAGGCTAAGGAGTTTGTTCTTTTGTTCTTTTTTGAGAAGAACCATTACATACCTCTCAGTAACCAAAAGAGGCAATAACCTTAACAATATACACTTAGCTTAAATCTACTTCCTGTAATAAGCCTGTAGAGTGTCAATAGAAATATATATACAATAATTACATTGATGACCCCATGCTGTTCAGCTAGGAGCTTTCAAAATGGAGATTAGTGGCTGGAGATTATAATGTTCAGGTTCAGGATGCGGCTTTTCAAAAAGTAGTTTTGAAAATAAATGCAATATGAAGCAGGTCCATCGGTTCAGATAATTTTGAATTATATATCTTCTGTGGAGGGAGCAATTGGACTCACCTTCTGTTATTATTAGTCAGAGCACTTACGCCCCTGATGCTGAAGAAAATTTCATAAACTCAGATTTGCCCAAGATTGATGAGCTATAATGTGCTTATCAGAAGTTACCTACTGTTTTGTCTTACATTACACATTTTTAGTGTTTCATTTTTCCATTGTCATACTAGTTTGTTAATGAAGATGGCCAAGTGGATCATGTCAAACTGTATTCTCATTCATATAAAAACGCAATATGTCACCACATAAGAAAAACAACTCTCATGCCAGTTTATTATCACTGTCATTATCATCTACATGGGTTTCTGTAAGTGTCTTTATCAAAAAGGTTTAAAATGGTTCTTTTGGCATCATCTGGAGAACTATATTCTCTCAGAAGCATATTTCTGTCCCTTTCAAGCTGATGAGAGATTTTTAAGTACTGGCAGCAATAAAACAAATTTCTTTCCAGCAAATGATCTCTACTGAAAAAAGCTTCCAAGCATATAGTTTCTCTAATGTTTGACAGTCATTCCTGCATCATAATGTAGTGTGAAATGTACTGTATCATAATATATACATACCTGAGACAATAGTTTTAAACTCTAGAGTCTGGAGGTCAATCACAGTTTAACAGTGGCAGCAGAGAATTTGGTGTGCCTTGTGAAACCTGTGTGAGGATTTAGATATATACTTGAACAGTTTACCTGTCCTGAGCTCTGTGTTGTTCCTTAGGTCAGCTACAGGGATCCTAGCTCAAAGATAAAACAATCTATATACCTACAGCAACATCTGCAGTACAGATACACTAAATGCAAGATGAACAGAGAACGCTGCCTTGAACCCCATTACTAAATCTTGTTGTATCACATTAGGAAGTTATTTGAGAGGGAGCAGCTGATGCAATTAGTCACTATTATTAATTTAATAAACTGTCCCTCAACTGCTAATCTTTAGCAGAACTGTCATTTGCCAACCAATAAAACATTTATTTTTACTCGGTTCCACCAATAAGACTGTACCCTCTGTAATGCACATCTTTAAAATTCCATTTGTTTCATTATGGTGTCCCCCTAGCGAAAAGAGCAATAATGTTAAAAGGGTTTTTGTATTGGTACTTATCTTAAACTAATACATATTTTGCTGAATGAGTGGGAATAGATTTGGATGTGACTTTAGAAATTAGTTTTAATAAATCGTCAGTCTCTCATTTCAGTGAAATGTTTGCCAGAGATTAATATTTGCTATCGTCAGTACTTGCACCACATCTCAAGGGCAGAATTAAAATGTACTTCTAACTCAAACCCACATAAATTGCAGGAATAATCCTTTCAAAAATAAAGAGCTGAAGGCCATGTCATAAAATGCCTCCCCTACTTCCTCTTTGCTGTTTTTCATCTTCCTGCGAGCTGAACTTTCTGATAAAACATCTGAGCACAGCCAGGAACGCAAATGAGAGAAGTAAACTGGAGAATCGTCATGACATTACTGCTACCAGCTGATGGAGTTTAACTGGGTAGATGCCCAGCCACATGCTATAGAATCACAGAATCATAGAATCGTTAAGGTTGGAAGAGATCTTCAAGATCATCCAGTCCAACTGCCTACTTACACCACTACTAAACCATATCACCCAGCAGCCCCCAGAATATTTTGTCCTTGGTATAGGAGTTGAATGAATGATGTTCTGAAACATTTGCTCAGAGAAAGTTCCCAAATTATGCCGTATGCCTGACTTTTTATCTGGTACTTGAAAGATCAGGTTAAGTCAGGTGTCAGTGAATTACAATGTTAAACACCATATACATGTCTCTTTTTTGTTAGAAATGACTGGATGCTCATTATTTGTGAGGCTCCACAAGTACAGCTTCTAGACAGCTAACATATATTTTACTTTATTCACTAATTATTTGCACATAAATGTTCCAGCCCAGATCATTTGCTTTTAACCATTAGAAGGCAGCAGAGCTGGCTCCTGGAATGTACTGGTTTCGGAGACCCTTCAATATCCTAAGGAAACATTACTTGATACAATATTTCTCTTCACTTCCTGCTTCTTATTCTGGTCTTTTTAACCTTGGCAGCCAGTGTTCCAGCACAGCTGATCCCAGTTTAACACCTGAGACAACCAGATTTATCTCAGCTATTCATACAACTGGACCAGACAGTTACCAGCTCATATATGAGATTTTTCCATATGGTACAATGCCTAGAACACTCTTGTGTTCAACAAAGATCTTGGATATTCCCTTTACCTCTGACTTTAGTTTTGGATTATTTGAAAATTACCAACCATAGCAAGGTCCAGATTTTGCTAGTATTGTAACAAATAGAGATATTTCAGGATTTAAGCAGAAAGGAGTGTGGATTCTTTAGTGGAACCCTAGAAAATATTTGTGCAGATACATTTGTTTAAGTTTGTAATTTTAATGGTGACTGTATTAATATGCATAGCCAGGGATCCAAGCAGTTATTCATAGAAAGTAATTTTATTTTAAAATTAAATGTTGAGGATAAGTTTTCTGCTAATCTAGTATGCTGTGACCTTAGCATCAGGGAGCAAGTCTGGAAAGGAAGAAGTGGAAATAGGTCTTTCAAGGCAGGACTGATACCCAGAGCCTTTCATCACAGTCACTGCCCAGTCATTTGCCACTGGGCTTCAGGAAGCAGGGCTCGAAGACCACAAGTGCTATTTGAGTACCATAGATTTGAGTCTTTTCTAGAGAGTCTTTGTTTCCACAGCTACAAGTGAATCTTGGCTCTGGCAGTACCTAGAAGAATTGTCTTGAACCTCTGAAAAGTAATACTGCTCCAGGTTAAATCAGTCCTGCCATACACCACTAAGACCATATTGCCAGCTTTGTTTGCAGTGAGCTACATCAGTGCAGGAAGGCTCTGGCATCAGCACCTCACAGCTTCTGTTTTTCTATCCCTGAAGAGAAATCTGTTCCTTTACCTCAATAGCAAAGTATGTAGGTAAGCTGAATAATGCCTGTTCTTCACAGAAGTATTACAAAATTATTCAAATACTCAAACACCTATTTTCACTCCTTGGATCACGAGTGAAATCCTGGCCTGCAGGAGGGCACCAGCAGGTCTATGGTTGTGTGGGTGTAGCAGTAAGGTTTCAGCACTAGGACTGGTGATACAGTGAATGGCTTCGCCAAGGAAATGTCACTGGTGAGGTCCAAGAAGCACTGAAACTTCACATGGGGATGGCTTCTACTTTCAGGCACAGGCAGTTGCCATGATGCACTTTGTGCCAGGGCTCAGCCTGTTTGCCAGACGAACATCTGAAGAACTCTTGGGTTTTTTAGACTTTTTGCACTCACTCTGCAACCTCATTTCATGCTGTGTTATGCCGTTCTACAAACTTCTAATTCATATAATGAATTACAATGTTTGTAAGCATTTCTCTTCTTGCAGGTAAGTATCAGAATTTGGTTTCTTTTTTTAAATTGCTACAAGTGCCAGATTGAATAAGCATCTGCAGGGATATTTTCACTCAGGGGACTGGACTCTCCTCTTTCCTCTCTGAAGAGGCTCTCTGTATGTCATCCTTTGTGGAGAGGCAGCACAAACCCTGGGCCCTTTGTAAGCATAGTTAATATCTCACATGGTGTACTAACCTTGAACACAAGGTTGCATTCGTGCTTTTACACAAAGACAAAGCTAGCAAAGGTGTCACTCAGATGGTTACAGAGGTTATGTAAGAACAAGTAACTTCTTATTTTACATAAAAATAAGATACGCATATTATGTGTTTCTTAAATCAGCTTTAAAATGTATGGTTCTTGTTTATGATTAGCATTATCTACAAATAATTTCTTTTTATTACTGACAGAGTATTTAGCTTTACAGAAAAAGTACTTGATACAAAAGGAAATAAGAAAACGGTTTCTGAGACTGTATCGCTGTTTGTGAAGCTCCAGAACACAAAGCAACAATAAGGAACTGTTTTAATTTGCAAAGAATTCCTTGAGTGATTACTTTGTTTTCCTGTAATTTAGATCTGCCAGCTTGGAAATGGCTATTTAAAGCTTTGTAAGGGTTGTCAGCATCATTTTAGAACTGCATAGCTTTATATTACTGGTAGGTGCTTTCACCGTATCTTGACTGTTTAAACCTCCTAGTTTTACTAAGCAACATAGATACCTTGGGATATATTTTCCACTTGGCTGAGGCTTGAAATCCTTTTCTGGTGGCATAAGTTGCCTGATAAAATGTGTGCCTATTAAATAAATTGCACCCACAGTTCAATGAATGGTGCAAAAATGTATATCCCTCAAGGTTTTAATAATAAAAAAACCCTTTAAATACCAAGCTAGCTTATTGCTTTTGAAATTCATCCAGGTTCCCTCATGGATCACATTTTCACAAAATGGACTTTTTCATGCATATTTTTAAATTTTATTTTGCCAAAGTCACATTTGCAACTGAAAACACATGCAGAAAAAATGTTCAGACTAGCTCTAGCTATAACATTGCAATCTAAATGATAAGGCCAGCAGTCTGTCAGTATCACCTTCAAGGCCTAAATTCATTTGTGATGTTAAGGAGGGCTGAATTTAACACTCCAAAAATGTAAGCCAGCACGATTAGTATCTATGGAGAAAGGACCTATCTCAGAAAGGTAAAAGGCCATGCCTGTGTTAGGTGGATCCCGTGGAGTTCTGATTAGCTAGAGGTGTTTGTAAAATAGTCCCTACGAATATTCCTGGATCATTTGTTTTTTAATGTTTGACAAGACTCCTCAGGAATATTTCCATACAATTTCATCCTACAAAAGGAATGACTCCTTTTATATACTCACAGATCATCTGAGGATATCTGAAGATGACTGAAATGCAGATTTTGCAAGAACCACTTGCAAAGTTCTTTAAAATTTTAAATTCTTAGACACTGTCAACATAGACTATGATACTGCTTGTCACTAACGCTTCTCCTGCCTTCCTCAAACAGTTAAACCCTCACCTTCTTTTTTACGTACTACTTCTACATATTTCCCAACAGAATGCAGCTCACATGCATCTATTAACACCTATATTTTTTTCAAAAAAATGCTGGGAACATTTTCATAGACTTCAGCAGGAGGAACCATATTACAAAACACTTGTGGTAGTTAGCAGGCAATTGAGCTTCCTGGGGTATTCTGAGAAACCAACTGTTCCCCAAATGGACATCACAAGTGAATTTCATCCTCAGAATTTTTTCATTTAATTACTGTGTCAGCCATCCCCCTAACCAATGTATGAAGAAGGGTGTCTTGTTATTTGTCTGTTTTCTAACAAAATCACAGCTCTCCTTCTTGTACAAATAATGCTATGGAGCCATTTAAGTGGTTAGAGAGGATGTCTAAATTATATCATCGTTATCTATAAGACAACAAATTTAATATCATTAGGAAGAAAAAAAATGTGGCCATGGTGTCCTATCAGAGACATAAAAGTGGAGAATTAACATCAATAGGAACTATAATTTACATATGCCATAATTTTCTGAGTTAGGAGACTTTAGTCCTCTTGTATACAACAGCACCTGAACTTTTGCTCATTTTCTTAGCGTTTTTTTTTCGTCATTAAAGCTTCCACTGGATGTCCTAAAAGAATGCTATGATGCATTTATAGGTTTGCTACTGTCAAAAATAGCAGACTCATTAGATACTAAAACACTGACTTCACTTTCAGCTCTGAACTGAGCTTCAGTTCAAACCAGATCTGGTCTTGCTTTGGCCTTATTTACTTATAGGTGGTAATACCATGTGATGTGACTGCACACATCTGTGTGTGCTGCTCTGAGATTTTACAATACAGATGGCAAAGGACCACATGGGAAACATGATGTGTTTTAAACCCAAGCCTTCAGAGATGACCCCCTGGCTCAGGGGATCAGTTGAGAATAGATTTTTGATACCTTGTATTAGCTATAAGCAGCAGAAAAATTAACAAAATTGGATAGTGCTTGTTTTATGAGGTTGTATGAAACTATGTCAGCCCAGAATCAACATCATGAAAGCAGTCAGATGCACACACACGTTTCCTTCAAGGCTCCCATTTACCAAAAAGAGGATGGAGAAGAGCCTGCACTAGCTCTTTACAAGGTACAGCAGACATCTTCTTAGGTTCAGCTTCTGTTTGATGGAGTGGACCTTGTGGCTGGGATTGTCACCCAACATTTCATCTGTTTGACCTTTTCTTGAGCTTTTTTATGCACTTTCTACTGTTCTACAACACAGAAGCAAAGGAATACTGGCAGTGGCATCTCATTTCTTGTTTGTGCTACACTGATGAGTTTGTTGTTTATGCTAGATGAATTCATATCACTAATCACTATTGATGTGTGGGATACAGTAAGTCAAGAATATTGAATGTCATGTTGCCCAACGATGAACAGCACTAGTTTGGTCACAAGAACAAAGTATCAGAGGTGCCCAAATAAATCCAGGACTGCTGGGGTTTGAAACAACAGAAATTAGGCATTTGTTTTGCTTGCTTGGCAGTAGATTATTGAAGTGCCTTACACTGTCATTGTCAGACACAAGACTTACATCTATAGTGGATGCAGCAGGAGAACAAGGAAAACAGAGAGTATGGCAGGACCTTGCATATCCTTGTAGAGAGATCAATTTTGGACTTGCTGCAACATCAGCCTCAAAGAAAGGGTGATCACCTACAGTTCCTGGGAGTACTCTGGGGGAGTAGAAAGAAAAGGGACAGACCATGTCCATTAACTACAATTAATGTAATAAACCACCCCTGAATTTGGTCAATTTTAAGTCCAGGTGTGTATTATTTTCCCTTATCAGTCTTTCATTCAAGCCATTAGAAGGAGTCTGTATCTTTCTTTCCCCACAAATGGAGATTCTACACAAATGTGGTCCCACAGCAGGAAACTACACAGTATAGTATAAAAGAACCTTTTATCAAACTTAAAAGGATTAATGCATTTCTTTCAGCAAAAGCTCTGCATGTCTCCCAACTCAAGCAGTTTATAAAAGGACAAGGATTTTGTTTAAAATGCAGGTAAAGCCCAATTATCCAACATGAAACCTCAAGCTGCTTGTTTGGGATCAAAATTGAAAGTGGGAGAAGCAGCCCCCTCAATGACATGTGATGGAATGTCAGTGCTTGTATTTTGTCGACAAGGAAGCCACTGGGAAAAGAGAAAGAAAGATTTTAGGTTTAACATCGCAAGCTACATTGTTTTCAGCTTTTGGGCCAGCATAGCTTAACTGCAACAAAGCACCATGTCCAACAGAGCCTTTCATGATTTCAATTTTAATAATGAAAGATGTGAACAGTTCTTTTTTGAAAATCTTTTACCAGCCATTTTTTAGTATCAATTTCTTGTCATTGCTATGGAACCACACCCCACAAAAGCATTAGGTGCTACAATGGTGGACATGGCAGAGCCGAGTGGCTGGACACACAAGCTCCAAAAAATCCTGTTACGATGGTTTCAGAAGTTCTCTCTCCAGCTGCCCTCTCCACTCCTCTGCCAGTTCACCACTCCCACAGCAGAAGGACATGTATGCCCAGCCTTCAGCCATTACAATGCAGAGCCTGACATTTTAGCATAAATCCACCTTTACAGCCGTACAAATGAAGTGTTCTGACTCAGGAGCTCTGGTGATGGGTTTAACACTAGTGTTTACTCCACCTTTCAATGCTGAAGATGCACCCCATAACAGAAGCAAATATATACTTTCTCTGCAGAAAAGTAGTTCCCAGGCCATGACACTAGCTTCAACTGCCAGTGAAGGTAATATTCTGAATAACACATTGATGTTTTTTAACTTGGCTTTTAATAAAATCAAGGATTATGTCACAATCACATTAGAGAATTATATGGATAAAGAACTGTAACCATAGAGTTAAAATCTTGCATTGACATTGAATCTAAAATTAAAAACAAATAAGACAAATTGTAGCCTGAACTGACTCCTACATAATTTGGAATTTCAATGCATTACTTGGCTGTTAATCAAAGTCCCCTTTCTTTTAACCTTAACTGTTTGAATATCTCTCCTGCCTGAAAGTCAATATGAGGCAATAGTGAAGGTCAATGAGAGTGCCGTGCCATTCACACCATGTCCTCTATCAAAATGCACTTGTTGGGAGTCAGGGAAATGAAACACTAAGTGACTTCAGCATAACTTACATTCTTGAAGTCACAAGATTTTTTTAATATATTTCAATTAAATCTGAAGCTTGGTGACAGACTTCACAAGTACCTTGTTAAGTGCAGTGGGGAGGTGGGGAGCTGAGAAATGTGTAACTGAGCTGGATAACTGACACAGTAAAAGCAGATCCATTGTCTTTGGGATGGAATAAAGGATATTTGCTCTCAAGAGGCATTTTATTGATAAAGGGACAATAATGTCAATATTTGGAAGTTAAACATCAAATAAACAGAGGCACAAACCCATTTGTTACCAGTATTACTAGGGCCGAGTACTGCATTTCCACTGATGTCTATAAAAATAGATAATGCTCAGCAGTTGTGATATCAGCCTCTATTCGGAATCCCAGACATAATGCTGGTCACAAGGAAGAGGCCAAGAGATGGCTCAGCTGCTCCCTCCCTATTTTTGCTATCCTGTATGAGGATGACAGAGGTGCTGACAATACTAGGTGTTAAACTGCTGGAGTACCCCAAATACTCCACCAGCAGTTTTTTTTGTTTTTCAGACAAAGAAAGCAATCTTCACTCCAGGAAATCTGAAAGGATACAGAAAAACCCACATGAAAGAGTGGGCTACAATACCATGGGGGGAAAATCAGGGTTAGTATATAAGGATAAACAAGGAACATAGTTTGTGCATATCCTGATACAAATCTATTTCAAAATGCCCTTTCTGTCACCACCAAAGTATCTTGCTAACCAATCAGCAATCCTCTTGTTCTATTACCTGTGTACACATTATTTGAGTATCACCTCAGCTACTGTCATTATTCATTACCCCCAAATCCTCTACAACCTGATGCTCCTCATCATGTGTTTTTCCTCTCAGCATCTGGGCAGGCAACCTCATCACCCACCACTACAATGTTTTGTGAGCTAGCAGATTCCTGATTCCAGAGATGAGGACTGGGGAGGGTAAGCCAAGGAAAGGATCTTACAAGGATCCTATATAACATGCCCTGCCTTCTGGTGGAATGTCACAAGGAGACTTACCAGCATGCATAAATTTTTTTTTAACATTTACAGTCCTGAATAGTTGTAGCATAATGTTTATGTAAAAAGTGAATTTACCTCCTGTCAAGCATGTTTCAAGGTTTTAATGGTGTCCCTTAGACATTACTTAAATGTGCTTATAAGTTCAGATGCTTAGGAGGTCTCATAGAGTGATGACTATACTATATCAAAGCGAGTTGAAGACATTCAGTATTTTTCTGTAAGACAATCAGTGGCTAGCATTACTGTGCCTGAAACCAATTTTGGATGTTCTTGTGCTAGGATTTCAGAAGTAGTTAAAAGCAGTCACCTTCCACCTCCCCAGGCCTTTTAAAAATCCTGCACTTTATAAGTAACAGCACCATAAAACCAATTAACAAAACCCACCAGACAGTCCAGCAGAATGAGACAGAACTGGGAGGTGTTTGGTTGTCAGTGTTTTACACATTTATCTCAAAAATCTTTCCAGATCAATAATGACCATGCTGACTGATCTTTCAATGTTTAGATATTCTTCATTGTAATTTTTTTCCATCTGTCATGATCATAAAAGGAAAAAGTAGATACTAAAAATTGTGAAAATATTTAATAATTGTACCTGGATTTGATGCATGTGTAAACTATAAAAAATAGGAACAAGCATACTCAAGTTTGAAAACCTTATCTGCAGAGAAAGCTTTTATGCAGTGAGATCCCATTATAATTAAACCAATCTCCTTTGGTTCTGCACAGTCTGCATTCACGTCCTCTTGGAAGAAGCATTTAGTCAATTAACTATTTTATTAACCAATTGATTTTTCCTGTTAGCCCTTAACCTCTTTGTACCTGCTAGGAATGGTTACGAAAGCTGAATAAATTGGTCTCTTTCATCTCTAAAAGGCAACAATAAATAATAAAACAGGTTGAACAAGGTTTCAGTGGGGAACCCAAATACGAATAAAAATACCTGCCGTGTATCATATAATATAAAATACTAACTGCTAGGAGCAGCACAGTATTTCAATAAATCACATTGTCAGACTGACCTTTATTGATATACTGTTTCTCAACTTAAAGGATTGACCCTGCTGCTTTAGGAAATCTTTTGTTGTGAAGGGCCTGCAGACTCATCACGTAACAAAAAGATTATTTGCCCACCAAAGGACTGCCTAAATCTATATGCTAAGCAGAAGCAAAAAGCCCCAAATACTTTAGGGACAGTTCACATTTAGGGATTTATTTAGCATCACAGGAGAACAAGCATGCTTTCCTAAAGTAAGTACAAAATGTGATTTATATTATTACTTAGTACAAAGTAAAAAAAAAAAAAGGGAGAATGAAGAAAAGCTCTTTCATTTCTAGTAGATAATAGACTGCTTGATTTTATGGAATGTTACACTGTGTTGCAGCTATGCAATGACAGTACAGTATTGTAAAATTAAATTCACCACATCAGCTGAAACTCAGCAGAGTTATTGGTTCCTTTGTAGCAATGGGTGAAATGAAAGACTAAGGAGGTGTGCAAAGAACACAGTTTTGCAGCAATAGAAAATATCTCACAGTAAAAAAAAACATGTGCCCCTCTAAAGAACTACTCCCTGCTTCAACGAGAACAGCAGAAACAATCTGATCCAGATCAGAACTGAATTTGTACTGCTTATCTAAAGAATCATCCAAACTATAATCTAGAGATTCTTTCAACATACAGTCAAGAGCTGTGAAATATTTCAGTCATATATACAAGATTTGTACAAATCAGTGAAAAGCTTATGCAACCTAATGTTCTTCATGAGGTTCCTACTGCCTTAAATGGTAAGGATCTCCTGGAAACTTTTGATCCTGTTAATTTTAAAGTTGACTCGTGCTGGTTTGAATAAAATTCTGACTCCAGATGCAGCTGTTCAATGAGGAGGGAAGTTGTATTGTTTTGTAAAACAAATAAACAAAACCCAACAATTTGGAGGTCTCTTCCTCTTCCTGAAGCAGTAGCTATTAACTTCTCTCTTTTTATCTGGCTCTGTAATGCAAAAGGTATTGAAGGCTGAAGGAGAATATATTTAAAGAATAGCATATTGAGTGCTCAGTAGTTTATTCACTGAGCAAAGATCCATGAAGACAGGTGATGAACCTGTAACTCGCATAATTCCTTGTGCTGTGACTCCTTTTCTGTCCATGTTTGTGGTGGCCTTACACGGAATAGTTATCTGGAAGCGACTGGCTGCTGCTTCTCTATCAGATGCTAGCATAATATTCCTCAATTCTTGCTATAAAATCTCTCTTTTCAAATAAAACTATGTATGGCTCTTCAAATAGGCGACTTTGAAGAGCCACTATAACAATGTTTTCCCTGCCTCCCACTTCTTTCTCTAAATCAAAAGTTTTGCTACATTCCATACAAAAGTATCTATGGCTGGGCTAACCTTCAGTTGATGCTTGGCTGTATTATCCCTCCTTTCCTTTTACTCTGACATCTTATATTCTGCACTGCCTCTGCATTGAGAGATATTGGCACAAATGTGTCTTCTCACTTCCCATTCTTAGTCTCTTTTGATGTTCCACTAACCCAGCCTTCTCCTACTCCACCTTTCCCTACTCTGCTTATCTCCACCTGTTTCTCCAGCAAAAATTCTAACACTTCCTGCTCCACACCTCTCCCCATGAGCCTCCCTATGCCAGTTGTTCATCCCATATAACTGCCCAGGCACTTCATGCACTGCCCAACTGAGACCACTGCTAATCACCCTCACCTTCTTTCCTATTTCAAATCTCATCTTCACCAACCATAAATTTCGCAAAGAAGACTGGATGATGGGGACAGAGACAACAAGTGTTGCATTTAAATACAAAATTAAAATGCCACCATATGGCACAATCAGATCAAAATTAAGTAAGATGTGCCAGGGTAATGTCTTTGCTTTCCCAGAATATGCCACCAATGATGCAGACACGCCATTCCCCTGTTGGCAATGTTTGATTTGGGTAGTAACACAGAGAAGAGCTGAAGGCAGTAGATCTGTTGACATTTTTGGATATACCTGTCATGCACCCTGCCTTCCTGGCCCCAGAACTCTACAGGAGAAACAGGGCATAATAAAGTTGATTGATTTGTGTTTGTCACTTATCCAAGTGACTTTCATTTTGGTGTCCCTCAATCTTGCTTTTTCATTTTCATTTGGAGCCACTGAAATTTCACCTTCCAGAGAATCCAAGCTGTTGGACTTGTCATCTGGTTCAAAATGTCTACACAGCATGAACAAAATTTACTGTCCTCTCTGCAAACTGTTTTGGTGGCTCTAATAGAAAACACAGCAATCCCTCTTTTATGCTCTGCTAGGAAACAATCTGCCTTTTTTTTCATGAGGAGAAAAGTTTTTGATAGAATTTTTGCTAGCTTTATATAAACCAGAAAATCCTCAAAAAACAGCATGCAGTCAACAGTACTTACAGTGAATTTGAATCATTGAATGTCCTTACTATAGTTTCCCCTTAGATTTAAACTCTTTGTTAAAGCAAAACTTCAGTCTTTTAAATTGCCAAGGCTAAAATGTGGCACAGCAGTTATGACTCATGAAGCACTGTGCTCATTTGAAGTGTTAATGTCATCAGCACTATTTTTTTTTCTTTTCTCACCCTAAAGTTCACTGTCCATTGAAATGTTTCACTAGTGTATCATCTTGTGTCTCTTAATCTGCAAAACAATTGCATTCTTTAGCAAAACTTTTCTTCTATGACATATTTTTTAGAAATTTTAAGGCCCCTAAGTTTTAAGCAAGGAAATGGATTTCTTCTCTCCTCATCCCAGTCCCTTTTTTTTTTTTTTTTTGGTTGCAATTTTTTATATAAATTATGTGGCTTGCTGCTGTCACCTAGAAAGGTCCCAATGGGAGACCCAAGGTCACTAGTGGCTGAAGAGAGACACTGCACAAGTAGTTAGAATGAAAGAATATCCCACTGGGGTTTTGGACTTAGCTTCTTGGCTCCTGTGACTTGAAATAAATGTACCATCACTTCTGGAGCCACCAGCCATATTCTCTCACTCATGAAGCTAACGTTACAGTCAGACATAAGCAAGGGAAAAGTATAAAAGCCTTTATAATTTATTTTATAAATAATGATACTTTGAATTCTCTCTTCTAGGAACAGGATGAAAATTTTTACTTGCTTCTACAGAGCCTGAAATTTTACACAAGTATTTTAGGAAAGCTCTCTGCTCAACAATTTATTGTAGAGATTTAGGGATACACAAAGTGATATGCAAGGGGAAGATGAGTTAGCAAAACCCCCAGATTCTCATACAAGCTTAACTACTCTAATTCAGAATGTGTTTTACTTTTTATAAACCTTCAAGAAGAATTTGGGGTCTTTCTGAGATTTCCACACCCCCCCTCCCCCTGGTTGCAGAAGAGAGAGACTGAATTAAGAGATCTTGTGTTTGGAGCCCTTAGATTAAAGTCTAGGTTACCTTTCAGGTTTTAGTACTGATTTCCCTTGTGATTTTCTGCATGTTGATGAAACATTTCAGTCTCTACCCTTACAAATGGGATTAAAACATGACTGCTTTACTGGGCTATTACAAAAAAACCCCATCATTGGAATGGCTACTGTGCTAGCTTATGAAAAAAAGCCACAAGAATACAAACATTTCAGCAAAAAGAAACATCCTGAATGCTTCTCACATGGGACACTTGCAGCCATCTGGGAACTGACCACAAAACTTCAGTCGTTCAGAGTAACTTAATGAACTGTTTACTCAGCTCAGTCTCACATGGTTGGGAAGAAATAAACAAAAACTCTTCACAAAAATTTACAAGTAGAATAAGCCATGCAGAAAACTAAACCCCATCTCTGACCTCCTACACTGCCCACCTGTAAGCCAAGCTTGGCTCATGCACTTTAAAATCTAAAGATACAGAGAAAGAAAGGAAGACAGACTGTAGATAACCCGCTTAATTCTCTCACTTACAAAATGAAAGTGTTCTCTGTACCTTGCTTAAACCTTTTATCTTTAACAGGCATTCAACAGAGAATACACTCAATTAAGTTTGACTTTACCTGTTATTAATGGTATCTTGGATAAAATGATTTACCAAGCAACCAAAGAATAACTGAATTTCAGTTCTCCAAAGTAATAAAGTAGAAAGCCATCACTGAGATCTGCTACTGAAATGGGACTGGACAGAACTTCTAATGTTCTATTGAGCTGACAGGTCTTCAGCAGTGGTACAGTACTGTATGATGGATTCAACTGGACATGAGATATCACAAGCCACAGTCATCCAGTACAATATGAATCTTTTTCCATTGCACAATGGGGTCCTCAGAAGCCATCTGTCAAAGCAGAAAACTGCAGAACATTTCTCAACACCAATACTTAATATTTAGGAATCAACAGTCTCACAAGAAAGTAGTTTCTATTCACTCACTGGATCTGGAAGAAAGAATAAGTAAAAAAATTCTATCTGTCCTTTGGGTCCTGATGAAAAGTGTGCTTTCTTAACAAAAACCTCAAAAATCTATCTACTTCAAACAGAAATCTCGAATTGTTTGAAACATCAAGGCAGCAGTCAAAATGAGATCCCTGGGAGAGACAACGCACGAGGTCAGAATGCTGCAGCTTCAGAATTTTCACAGTGGAAATAAAGAGAGCATCAAGCTATGTGCTACACCAAAAGTAGCAGAATTAAGGACTACATTATATCCTTGGCCTTCATAATCATTCACAATTCATTTTAACTGAAGTTGCTTGCAGATAGATGGAGAAGAGAAAGGTAAGTGGCTTGAGGGTCTGAATGAAATCACAAAAAGCAGGAATTAGTCTCTTACTAGATCACGAAGTGCATCTGCTTCTAAATTGTGCAGGGACAACTCTGCTCCCTAAAATAATGCTGCATTTTTTCCACTGGTTTCCTAAAGATCTCCGAGGTGTCCTGACTTTTGCCATTTCTGTTTTTCCTTTAAACAACGAAGAACTGAAACAGTAAAATGTGGCTTTTGTGAATTGTTACTGATTTTGTTTTAGTCACAGTGTTTCTCTGTCTTCTTGGCTGTTGCTGTCCTTACCTTCTTACCCGTATACCTCACTAACTAGACAAAAATTCTAGACAGATACGCAGACCTTTGATCTTCCCTCTGTTCCAAGCATCAGCAGCACACACTTCACTGTTTAGATCGTTATAGAAAGATCACTGGGAAGAACAAAGATTAAAATAAAGTATTGCAATGCAACCATGTTCCTTACTGTTATAAACTCCACTCTGCTTGTAAGCTGGGAATGCCCCAGGAGAGACGCAGCCCCAGGAAAGCAGCAGCAAAAAAGGACACTGCCCACTCTCTGGAGAGTAACTCTTTCTGTCAAGTGCTCTCTTGACTAACGGCCATGGCTGTCATAATAAATCATCTCACAGATAAAGACAGTTTATTGTCTGAGATACTCTGACCTCAGACCACAGACTGCTAGATCAGACACAGACTGGAGGTCCTGTCATGTTTGTGCATCATGGAGAAGAACATAAGCATTCATTTGGAGAGTGGCACAGCTGGTGTGTACTGGATATGAGCCTTTGCCATTTCCATGCTAAGAAGTATTACTCAGAGGTGGGATGTGGGACAGGAAGTCAGACTGCACATAAATTTTAACACGTTGTCCGAATATACTCACAAATAGGTACAACCTAGATTTTATCTGTTGTTGGCATAGAGATCCAGCTTGCTCACAGGGTAGTCCCTAGTAGGACACAACGCTTCTCATCTCTAGGATGTAACAATGAGAGGTGCTGATATCTGCCTCTGAGTACATCACTTGTTAAAACTGATCCTCACAGTGAAAAACCTGAACTCTAGGAAAAGATTTTTCTATAAACTATGGATACATACTGAGTTAAGTGTAACATGGGACCTTCTAAGGCTGAGTGACAAAAAATTATAACGGATCACTCTGTCTAAAGTGTCAAGAGCACTAATGTTTGATACTTGGAAATCATAGAAGGATAGAAGTTGGAAGGGAACTCTAGCAATTGCTTAGTCCAATCCACCTTGCTCAGAGCAACATCAACTAAACCAAGTTGCTCAGGATCACGTCCACTTGCATTTTGAGTATCTCCAAGGATGGAGATTCCACGACCTCTCTGGGCAACCCATTTCAGTGCTCAACAGCAATTGAATCATAGTTTACAAAGGTTAGAACAAGTACCCGCCTCACTTCATTTTCTGTCCCTACATTTGATTTCATGTTCTGCCAGATCAATATATACCTCATTTGGGTCCTGTGCATTCAGCTTCTGTTCCTAGAAGTCAAGAAACTGTTTTCCTGTGATTTCTCTTTGCTTGTAAGAGAGCACACCTTTGGCAAACATTGATCAGACCAGTACTTAGAGGCAACATACTGTATCCTTCAATTCACATCCAGACTCTAAAATACAAATGCCTGAAGAATATGCTCTGAAAGAAAGTACTGGGAGACCATGCTGAATGTATTTCAGTTAAAAATACATACATACATACATATTCCTACAGGTAAAACACAAATAAGAAAAATGGTCAATACATACATTAATCATACATGTACTGAAGTTCATTCGCACAAGTAGTCCCTAGAAGCTCAGTGGATTATTTAGATTTGTGAAGTTATACATCAAGTATTTCCAAGACTAAAGCCATAATTTTGGAATTATAAAGTCAGATTATCACTCCGAACTATTTCATCCTTTATTGTGGGGAAAGTTTGTCTTTTTTTCTTACTGTTCACAACAGCCAAAAATGTAAAGAGTTGCCAAGGGTAATTTTTTTATTATCTAGTTTATTCTGCTCCTCTAAACCAGCCCACATTCTCCCCTAGCTTTTACTGCTCCTTTCTAAGTTAGCTAAACTGTTTAATATCTTTTGAAAAATGCATACAAATTCACTACAGACAATTACATCTGACAAATCAGCAAAACATTTTTGCATCTCAGGACTCCCAAACAGCTCCACTGTATCACCCTGTGAATATCTGTCCAAATTCTTTTAATGAGTTTTTAGGACTGTGGGAATTCTAGGTCCAGCAATTCATTTCACATAGCTTCAATAGCTATCAGATGGTTGTGATTATCCTCTATTCTGTGCTGAACTTGGTAAAAATTTGAAATGATGAATAAGAGCTATAAATCCCTGCACTTTCCTTGACCATTATATTACTTTTAAAAAAAATAAATCAGTTGAACAATGATGTATGTTGCCAATGTACCCAATCTATCAGACATTTGACTCTGCTCTCAACTGTAAAGATAGACTGATATCAATTTTCTTCCTGTCAGCAGCTCCAGTAGATGATTCTCATGCATTCAGTTCCATTCACAGAAGTCAGCACTAGGTTTGTTAATTCTGATAAAATCTGCTCTAATTTTGTGAATTCTGATGTGCTTAATTTATGTGAAATACCCCTGAAGGATTTCAGAGAATCACAATTTAACTGAGATCAAAGCTCTGGCAGGCATTCAAGTAAAGTTGGATTTGAAACGACAAACTGTGGACCATAAGACTTGAGTGTGACTACAGCTCTTTAGGATGCTGAACGAGTTTCAGATACAAATCCTGTTCATGCTTTGATCATGCAGTAAACTGCTGCATATGAGTAAATAAACTGCATCAGAGAAATGTAAACTCCCAGTATACTTTCATTGAAAAAAATAATAGACAATAGTACTTTTACGCCAGAGATCACCAGAAGTAACCTTCTAATACCAGCTGTATAAGCACTGATCATAGGCTTACATATCACTTGTAAATTGTACTATAGCCTTTTGCATAAAGCACTGGAGTACTACAAAATAAAGCAGCAAGGATAACCATATGTAATTAATATGTTTGCCTTCTCTTGAGGATTAATAGATTCCAAGCTATCGGAACCTTGACAACTGTCTCTAATTCAACTGAGCAACACTAGTTTGCACCTGCTAAGGATCTGACCTTACGTAAACTGTTACAGTGCACAAATAAAATCCCTAAAAGCATAATGTTCTTCTAGTCAATCCACATCATCTTAAGCTGCACAATTAAATAGGTCAACCTCAGCAGTTTGATAAAAGACTTCAAAAGATAGTGTCATTATGGCTTTGATGTTTTGAAGACCTGAACTGCATTTGTAAGTGAATGCATTGAAAGCATTAGCTGAAGGAAACAGTGCCTACCATGACAAGTAGGAAAAACAGTAAGAGAGTCCATAATACCTCCTTGCCCTCAAATAGAAATGCTTTCTCATTTAGCTAGGAAATTGGACTCATAAACCTTAGCTAAGTATGACCTTATTCTTCTGTCTGTCATCACAGATAACTATTGTATAGAAAAGAATTGTAGATCTGCAGCTCTTCATAGTCGGAAGTGCTTCTTATTATTATATCCATTGCTCTTGAACTAGCATATAGATTTTGTGATAGTATATATAACAGTACCAAAAAGCTAATTCAGTGCTCTTTGTCAGCATCTTTTACATGCTGACATCTAATGTAGTAATTCTATCATAACCAGACAAAACATGCAGACAGGTCTCAGAACCAGTTTAAGTTAGTCTGTGTTTCCTAAAAGAGAAGATTTAAATATTTCTGTAAGGAGTCCCTGGTTCCTGCAATTTACCATTTCAGGAGACTATGCAAATAACTTACTCTCATCCCACTGTGACTGGCAATTACAGTGATACAGGACATTTTTGCTGAGAAAATTACATTATGGAAAGAGATGTTACTCATGCAGTCACGAGCAGTCACAAATCAGGCTTTGGTATTCCTGTTGTAAGTTAAAATCACCCATCATCTTTGTCTTCCTAAAAGTACGTTTGAGGCTTGATTTTTGGCTTCAAAATGAGTCTGAAGCAGGAAACATATACTCCTTTGGCCAATGTTCATAGAGTCTTTGCAGCCAGGCAGCATCCACCTGTTTCCAGAGCAAGGGTACAGTACTAAGGCACTGGAACAACATTTGGAGCTGGATAGTGTATCTTTTCCCCACTCCACCTTGTACCAGATTTTCTTATCTTCATGAAGAAGCAAGGACCTGGCTTTACTTTAGTGATTTTAACAAAACCAGATATGAAACCTTGGAACAATCATTGGAAATGTGAAGACTTACTCTCTTTATTTCACCTATCTGTCTTATTTCTATGGCTTGCCAAGGTAAAATGGTCGCTTGAAGCTGCCTCAAAATCATTTTGCCTTTTCATACTTGCACACGGCAGGGCAAAGGCAGATTAGGTTCAGTGACTAATAGACTCCTGCTAGTAATTTATCCTGAACCCTTTCATTTGGGAGTACTTCCTTTCCTGGAATCCAGCTCATCAGACAGTAAAAAACAAACAGCTTTTGTGCTTAGCCGTAAAAACAGATCCCAGTTCTCCAATGCAATGTGCCTTGTAGGGACATTTCCACCCATAACAACATGAGCAACTGCAGAATTCTAAATTAGAAATTATTAGCCACTAGAAAAGATTTAGAATCATACTCCAGCAACACAAGTTTGCTTTGTAAGACTCACATGCTTGTATATATAATCATATATATAATCATTGCTCAATACAAGTATGATATTTTTTTTGCAATTTTATGATGCATTATGTACACGTTTCTAAGCTGCTGTACCCTTATTATTAGCAATTTTTAAAAATATAAAGCAAAATAATTGAGTTTTCAGCCCGTGCATGACTCACAAAAAAAAAAATCTGGATCAGTTGGGAAATATTTAAAGCACTTGAATATTCAGATTATGAATTGCATGTATTGGAAATGTGGTTAGCCAACTGCAAGGCTGCAGAGTTATCAATTTCAATATGAAACAGTTTATGTCCTATTCTAAGCAATTTTAGATGAATAGTAACATTGGCAGCAATCAGTCTTAAGTAGCATAAATCTCATCTTACAGGCAATTACATCCATCAGCATGGTGTCTTCAAAAATCATCCATGATCTTCCTGACTTTGGTTGTAGTTATAATGATTCCTCCCACTGGAAATTAATACACTGATTTTTCTCTGTCCATTGTGGGCTTGTCAACAACAGGAATATTTTCTGAATGTATAATGGTGCTGACTTACTCCCACCATACTCATGGCATCATTTTTTGCAAAATCAATAGCAAGTTATTTAAAATTACTAGTTCTCATCCACTACTAAGCAGTTTTTTACATTATTTTAATGACGACTTAGAGCTTCCTTAATTGAAAGCTTTATCTTCCAGCCCAACAGGTAGCCATAAATCATAGGAAACATTATACCAGACTAGTCCAGCACCACTTGTAATAGGTCTGTGGGTAGCTGCCACATGTTCCATCACTGCTCAGTTTCCAGAGGCCTGAGCCTTCCCAGAACCCATCACTCTGCTGAGTGACCATGTTTTACTGATCTGTTACAAATAACACTCAGAAGTATTCATAGTAGTATGTAAAAAATACAGTAATTTGGGATTCCAGTCATTAAGGAATCTCCAACCCTTAGTGACTGCTGTCATCACGGATGGTCTGGCAGCCATTTGAGCTCTGTATTTGCTGAGGATAATCATAATTCTTCAGGGAAAATTTATACACTCTTTAGCAACTCTGGACCTCCTGACTATGCCCCGAGGCAATTAGGCTCTTTATAGTGGCATCAGGAGAATTCCAACAAGACTTTTTCCCTGTTTCTTTTTCTTCCATCTCCCCCTGTATCTCCTTTATCTCTTAAGTGTATGCTAAAGAGAGGAGCTATAATCACATTATGTTTGTGAAAATACAAATGAAAGAGTTTTCTAAATGGCAGACCACCCATCTCTTCCAATAACGTTTGGCAGGATGCGATAGGAGAAGAGGCGCACAGGGTATCCTGCGGCTATCCTGGAGGACAGCACTAAGCTTCATTTGTTCTTTCGACATGTGTCATACAAACCACCAATATTCTGACAGCACAGAACTGCCTGAATGCATGCACACAAACTGAGCAGAGTACAACTGCATTTCCTTCTCTTTCCTAATGCTACATCATTATCATAAAAAAAATCCTATGTATTATTTTATATAAAATCAAAAGGATTAGTACATAAGTTGATAAATTTTATGAAGACAATCAGCAAGCTCCTATCTTTACAATCAGTCCCACTGACACAGAGATCACTAAAGTGAATGAGATTTCCATATACAGCCTAAGAGTCTCTATCTTGTGCTACTTTATGATTGTACCCACTCAGAAATCAAGGGCCTGGTTCATGCAGTATTAACCCAGGATGAAATCCCACTGGAGTTTAAAGTCATTTTGCTGGCGCACAGACTGCAAGAATGTCAGTCAGGGTAACTAAATATACAATGACATGTTAAATGAAAGACTTCTGAATCTGTTACAAATGGATTTTCCCACCAGAGTAAGAAAGAAAAGTCAGCAGCATTTTATTAGATGCCATACATTTAAGCAATTTGGGTTTGGTTTCATATTCCTGACATTTTCTGCATTCAGGTGTGCAACACTATACTGTCACTGGTTCTCCCCCATTTCTGCTGTAATTTCTCTCTTCTCTCAAAGGCACAGGTGAGTTAATTAAATAATTAAAGTCAAGATATAATTTTATAACATCTCCTGCTTCTTATTACAGAACAAGATGCACTGAAGTTCTGAAGGTATTCTAACAACATAACAATGCTCACTTTATTAACTGAAATATCTGTGCTTTGTACACATTTTAA
Source organism: Aegotheles bennettii (assembly GCA_013398125.1). Taxonomy (NCBI): domain Eukaryota; kingdom Metazoa; phylum Chordata; class Aves; order Caprimulgiformes; family Aegothelidae; genus Aegotheles; species Aegotheles bennettii. The sequence continues at coordinate 2,567,949 of VZRW01001045.1, read as the reverse complement.
AGGAAGTTGATTTTTAATAGTTTAAGAACAACTTACCTCATTGTTCAGTGATTTTTCATCTTTAAACATTTTTTCAACTACTACATCGTACCTTCTTTATATTAATGATAGATAAAGGAGGAATGAACATTATCATCATGAACTAGTATTATTTTTAAAGCAATGATGAAAAATACAGCATTGAGAAGACACTTTTAAAGAAAGATTGAACACTCTGATATAACTAGCACTGCACTGCATTAGCACTGGGTAAGTAAAATCAGAAATATGATAAAAGACCCAGACAGAGTGGGATTTTTTTTGAAGTGTGCACTGAAATATATTGATTAATGCCAGATTCGTCTTGCATAACACCTTTCCTGAGTCTGTGCAAATAAATGCAATAACAGACAGAAAAGTCTTCAGAAATAATTAGAATACAATATAGATCAGGTATTAAAGGACTGAAAAACACACACACATTTTGATTAAAGCCCTACAGGTTTATCATGATGTATTGGATGCCTGAATAGCAATTACTTCAATCATTATATCATTGTCATATCTCACTTCTACCATGGCTTCAGAGATCACATGGGACAAACTGGAGCAAGTCCAGAGGAGGGCCATGAAGATGATCAGAGGGCTGGAGCACCTCACCTATGAAGACAAGCTGAGAGAGTTGGGCTTGTTCAGCCTGGAGAAGAGAAGGCTCTGGATGCCTTCCAGTACCTGAAGGGGGTCTACAGGAAAGCTGGAGAGGGACTTTTACAAGGGCATGTAGTGATATGATGAAGGGTAAGGGTTTTAAGCTGAAAGAGAGTATATATAGATTAGATATTAGGAATAACTTCTTTCCTGTGAGGGTAGTGAGACACTGGCCCAGGTTGCTCAGAGGAGTTGTGGTTGCCTCTGTCCTGGAAGTGTTCAAGGCCAGGTTGGATGGGGCTTGGAGCAGCCTGCTCTGGTGGGAGGTGTCCCTGCCCATGGCAGGGGGGTTGGAACTGGATGATCTTTATGGTCCCTTCAAAACCAAACCATTCTGTGATTCTAAAAACAGGAGCTGCAAGGCTCTTAATCCTTAGATGTTTCCAGTACTAGGCACTCCTGGAAAGAGGAGCAAGATTAGTATAGATATAGCTATATTCTGCCCTTGCCAGGAGGACTTTCTGAATTATTATTTGCTGGAAGTTTTTAAAACTACTTTTGCCACACTGAAATTGGCATTAAAACTCACTGGGACAAAGAGTTCACCTGAGACATTGCCTAGTTTTACTGAGCCATATTTACAGTTAGAAGGATGAACAAGTTATGCAGTTGATGCAAAAATTTAAAACATGAAAATCTGGTTTATTTAGTTGAAGTATGTCCTCTATCATGATCTTAGAAATATGTATTTCTTTATTTACCTAAGGTTTGACCTACAGACTCACATATTTTTTGTTTTTAAATATGTGTAGAGAGGTGTCTTTAAGGTGAACAGAGTTTAATATGATGAAATTACAAAGATATCTAAATATAAACTCCTTCTGGTAGCTTGGCAATGACTCCACTGAAACTTTTCTGATAAAGCATGCTAGGAGTGACAAGTACACAAGCAGGACTTTTGGTTTATGTCCAAGACAGCACGGTCATTCATAGCCTGAAGAAGCTCCTCTGATGATAATATTGTAACTTTGTGTCATATTTAATCCATGCATTAAAAAGGCTCTGCATAAAATACTGAAGACCTTCCTGGAGAACACAACAAGTAATATATCATTCAAAGGGTATTCAAGAAGGAAAGTGGGCAGTGATGGTGAAGAGACAGTAATTGGTTTCCCCTGTACCTGTCAGAAAGCTGCTTGGTTGCTATATATTTAAAACTGTTCAAGTATAAACTAGATCATAGGGGACATCTATACCTGGATGTTATCGACAGCTTTGTATAGAACATAGAATACAAATAGTAAGTTTACAGAGCTGGCAGAGAATGGAATTACTGAGGAAGTCCTATTCAATCTAGGTTATTAAATTAGCATATCTAAAAACTTCAGGAAGGAAAACTGTATTTTACAAAGTGATACAGGGGCTGAGGAGTTGACTGCCTCTGTCCTTACCTGTAGCTCTTAACTTCCATTTGCAGTACCATTAAAAGAGAAGTTTTACCATGCTTCAAGAGTTTACCTTAAGGGTCAGTACTGCAACGTAATTACAATATAGCAACATTCTGCAGAACTGCAAACCTACTTTGCAAAGGGGTGTGCTATTACAGGCACCAGTAACCTCACCTGTACACGTGAAAGTTGCAGAATTTACCTGTCTTTGAGCAGAGGCAAACTGGACCAATTATTATAACTTGTTCCTGATTTCTCTCACAACAACAAACTGATAAAAAACAAAATTATTCATGAAGCCTAAGGAATTACATCTCCTGTACTGTTTAATTTTTGGCATAATAATTTTACATTTATCTTTTCCTCTGGATCCCTGCAGAAATTAAATCAACATTTTTAACTGCCTGTTTTAACTTTGCCATAATAAAAGAGAAGAGTTATGGCTAAGCTCTGGAGCATCAAAATCAAATGTAATATTGGTAAAGCAATTTCTCTGAAATTTGTAAACAATATATTGCCTGAGAAAGCCTGCTGTTGTTAGTAATTTTGGACTAAGTCCTTTATAGCTGCTTATTCTAACATGGCGCTTCCATCCTGTTAAAATGTCATACGGATAAAGGAGTAAATTTTGACAGCTGTGACAGAATTATCATTGCCAAGGAAATCACATTCCTGGTACTCATATGTTTCAGTACATCTATTTTGCTTTGTCTTTGGCCTTGCCTGAGCTAAAAATTACCTTCTGAGACAAGAAGGGAAACACGGAACAAAGAAAGAAACAAAACATTGTTATTCTCTTAAATAACTTGATGATTGAAATCATAGCAATAAGAAGCAATCTTTTAGGGTTGTTATTAAATCTATTGTTCAGATTTTGAAGGAACACAAGGCTTCTCTATTCAAGGACATGGCCAATATGCATTTTATCTAGGCATATTGAGTTATAAGAGGGTTTTGCTATACGTATGTTAGACAAGAAACTCTATGGAAGATTGCACTAGCATTAGCCACTCAATCTGTTCAGCCATGTGCAAAATGGATATGAAAAACCCCAAATAATATTTGCAGTATCCTGAACTTTTGGACTGGGGGAATTGCCATGCTGGATCCATCCAATTTCAATATCCTATCTCTGAGGAATGCCAGTATCCAAAACCACAGAAACTGCAAGGGTCCTGCAGTGGACAAGTGTAACTTCATGCACTGCTTCTCCTCCTCTTCAGCAACAGAAAACTGAAATAGCAGGAAAGACAAAGAGTGGTAATAACTGTTATTAGTGCTGGTGTTCACATACTGCCTCGCAGGGTTCACTCCTGAAGATTACTTGATATAAAGGCCATGTAAGTTCCACTGATTGAAATGCTGATTTATGGGCTCTAAAATACTATCCCCAGAAATATAATATCATAGTAAGTACCAGTTATAGTAGCAGTGATAGTATTAAAGCAATTCCTCTGAGCAACTGGGAAAGGGGTTATAGAGGGAGTAAAGTGGTGCTAAATATTTGAATCAGAGCTACCAAATATGTAGCAATAGTCCTAATTCATGATAAGGCTGTGTTTAGAAATATGCAACATCTCAGGAATCCTCTTTCCTACCCCAGCTATTTTGTTGAATGCAGCCATTTATTTTTGGAACTAGCAAGATGCCTATGGATTTGTCATGATAACTTCCTGTGCTGTATTTGTGCTGTGTTTATACTGATGTGACTAAATGGATATTTCTTTTGACTCTCTGGCTTCCAAAACTGTCATATACAAGTATTTGCAAGGTCTGCAAATCTTGATTAATGTCCTCAGATTTTGTCTTCACACAAAATTGTACTAATTCATCTGTTCTTAAGTTTTATAATTTATACAGTAACAGTATGGGGTACAGCTCAGTACCCCACCATCAGATCTCATCCATATATCTTTATACCCAATGGTAAAAAGATCTTCCTTTCCCATACCAATCAATCTGTGTCCATTCATTGGTGGTATCTGTTTATACAGACTAAAAGATATTCACATCACTAACAGTGCAAAACCTGTGTGTTGACCACTGTGTTCTCTTTGGTCAATCATGTAAAACACCAAAGTTATACTGTGGCGATGTTCTTCAGCCTTATGGCTCTTTGACAGTCTCTTATTTATGAGCCCTATGCTTCAATGTCTAATTTACAATCACTGAAATACTAACATTAACATTGTCTTTCATAATGATTACACTTTTTCTGCAGGGCAGCACATTCCTTTGAGAGACGTGCTGTTTCATCAGAGATGGCTTTCCTGTTGTTTCATTGAGGCACTTCATTCTGTTCTTGCCTTCACCCTTTACCCCTTCCCCCCTTTTCATACAGAAGATCAAAATAAACACAACGTTGACTCTACCATTTCACAGGCATGCCCTAGAGTACAAGCAGCAGCAGCAAAAAGGCCACAAACATGTGGCTGCTTGTGAAATACATGCCCTTCTCAAGTAGAAGCAACATTTGTCCATTCTTTTGTTACAAGAATAGCCCCTTTGTCGACTAGCTAATGAAAATGTTACAACTGACAGTCAAAACTTAAAAAAAATAAATGACAAAGGCCTGAAGGTAAGGTTAGCTACAGAAGTTCCTTTATATATGAACTGACCTAGGGTCAAAGCTGCCATGGTACTTAGGTATCCAAAGCTAGATGGTGTGCTAGGTATTAAAACTACTTGAGTGCTTCTATAAAACTTACTAGGCATTCATATTGTGTTAAATTCCTAAATACATGAAAAATCTAGTCCCTGATAGGCAAACTGCATCATGCATGAACCTGACCATACAGTACATATAATGTAATAAATGTTGCTGTATTGTGGCACACATTATCAGCCTCCCTTTAATTGCACACACGAAGCCCTGCAATTGCTTGCAGCATCTATTTCACACTTGCAAGCTTCACTTCACACTTCGGCTGTTTGTGCGAATGTCATGCTCAGTCAATTTGCATTTGTGAATGTGGGGTTTTGCATGGCCAAACAGATGCACTCAACACCAATTATGTTTTGCAATGCTGATGCCAAATGCTAATGTTTTTAGATTTGAAAAAAACACCACATATACTACTTTCCCCTTTACACTGTCCTATATAGAAGACGAGGCAAACATAACATTTGACCTGTCTTAAAATACTTCTTAAAAATGAACCAACTCTCACAAGTATCAGTGGGCTTGTATCAAGTCTGTAGGATGGCAGTTCTGTCCAAGACTGCTGTTCCTCTAGTCAATATTTGTTCCCTTTGATTTTTGACATTGTTTGCATCAGGTAAAAGTGATGTTCACTGAATAGTAAAAGTAGTATGTACTACACAAAAAGCCTCAGGCTGTTTCTGTTCGAAAGATTTTCTAGCTTTAAACATTGACAATATCCTGCCAATGGTCCTTTAGCTGCTCAAGTGAAATATAAACAAGAAATACACACACAGTTTAAAATCCTTGAGAAAGCCATAACTATACATTGATATTTGTTTCTTTGGAGATTTTATTACCCACACACCTCTACTTAATCCTGGTGATTTTACAACAGCAAAGTTCATGATACTGTAGCTAAGCTATTGCCAGCACTTTCACAATTAACTTACTTTTACCGTGACTACAAAGCACCTTGCTCATCTGAAACTTGACACAGAGGCCTCACTCTCTTTTAATGGCTCCTCAAGTAAACCCTACGTCTGTATCTTGTGAACTCCCAGCTCTGTGAGGAGTAGGCTGAAGGCCTTATGACGATTTTGAAACCCTTCCACTTGTTCCCCAGACTGAAATACACATATACATGCAATTAGGTAGCACATGTAGTGCAGCTGCAAGGTTTACTGAAAGCCTCCTACCTGTAATGATGAACTATTAAATGGTAGGGATGAACTGGACAGTGCTGTTCTGCAAACCGTCAGTGTCAGACTCATGCAGCAGTTACTGCAGAGCTGACTGCTGTAGACAAAAGGGTTATGGCTGGTACTCTCAGATGTCTTCCAACCCACTCATATCCAGTGAGGTTTCTAGATGTCCTAGGTAGATGTACAAATATCCTCAAGTTTTGGAAAAATTTCCGATGGGGAAAAAGGGGACATATTTAATAAAACTGCAGTCCAACAGATAGCATAATATGGACAGTCCTACTGTCACATTTAAAGTAAGGTAATCTTCAGCTGTACTTAAGATCTGAACACTGTACAATTGTTGGCATCTACACAGGGCTTCTATCAGTCTAGCTCATTTTTATCCCAGGTAATCAAATGTTTCACAGTTCATTCCCTGTGCTACCCTAACCTACCCCCTTTACCTGAATCTGGGGCATCTGAGGTCTCTGTTAACTCTCCTCTCCTATACGTTACCTAAAAGAACAGCAAAGTGAAGATTCTCACCACACTATGTGACACTGACCTTAGAAAGAATTGCTGAAGGGGTACAGGCAATTAGGAATCTAGTTTTTAACCTGATGTTTGAGACAATAAGCATCCTTTTTAACCTGTCAAGAATCAACAGTAAAATCTTTTAGAATGTTCATTACATTATTACAGAGAAAATAACCAGCCACTGGTCTAATTTCTATAGACATTTAAGAAAAATTCTTGCTTTGGTACTAGAGACAACATTTTCATTGGTAACAACTGAACAAGTTTTGCCCCTAATTTTTGCACATTTTGTCCGATTTAAACCATACTTTCCTGTTATGTGTTTATAAACCATGCTTTTAAATATATATAACTACTAGAAAGACTGGAAGGATTCAAAAGTTCTCCTAGTTGATCAGATTAGTTACTGTATAGTTTCAAGCCAAATGTAATTAATTGGTAGCAATATTGAGGAAATTTTAAGAGTTTTAAGAGTCAAGCTACTTTCACTGTAAGTTAAAATACTCCCTGCAGTGCAGATTCAATAGCTTTCTCTCTTTGACACCTTACATGAGCAGCAGTACCACAGTAATCCAGGTGCTCTAATGAGTCGGTGGGGGGAAAAAATGAACTCCTTGAGACTCCACTGTGAAGTGATATTGCAGTGGCCTACCACAGTCATGCTGAGACAGGTTCTAGATAAACAAGTTGTTTGCTATTTGCTGCAAAGTTCCTGCAATAATGGCAACTAATTCCAATTTAAATCGCTTTCATCGTTTCTGCTAAAAATATCAGGATTAGAAAATGAATTTTACAACACTTGGATTTTTGTTGTTTTGTGTAGTCGTCTCTTGCAGTGGGACACATTTTTATATTGCTAGTAGGACAGTTAACTGGGGGTCAGATTTACAAATGTGTATTGGCCCCTAAAGAGAGAGAAAGTAGTCTCAGAATTGAAAAGTGTCTTAATGAACCTGTTGCTCTTCAGACAGCTGATGGAAAGGAGGAGCTTTTCTACTTCTGTTTGTACCCTAGTAGTTCATCACATCAAAAAACTTGGCAAGTCAGTATCCTACAGCCCTTCTTTCCATGTGATAATAGTTTTGTTAGGAAAAGAGGATAATATACTACACTGTGGTATTTTAACTTCTTTTTCTGGTCCTCTCATGTTGGCTAAATTATTTCTTTGAGGTTAAATGAGCTAATTATGCCTGTATCAGAGCTCTTTGAGAAGCAGGAATCACTTTCTGTTGTTGTTGATAATTAAATGAATTGAGCTTCATTTTCGGTTTGGGATACAGTTCCAGGCATTTTTCTTTATTGTACACAGTATAAAGTGGTAAAAATAATTACAAGTGATGTTTTATTGATGACAGAATGGAGGCAGCTTTTCAACTGTGGTGTAAAAGGATTTGTAAATTGATTTAAATTACTGAGTGGAAGAAAAAAAGAAGGGGCATCATACCCCTTCTACTCATCCCTGAACAGCTTTAACACCTTACAAAAGTTAGAGAATCCATAGAAAATTCATATGATATTTAGGGAGGAGAATGTTATGAGAATTCCTTTCACAACTATCATATGAGTAAAATGCAGATTTTTTTTTTCCCTTTAATTTCACTCGTCATGTGCATATTTTTCCCTGTGACACTTGACAGAGTGGAACTATAAAAAGCTGACAGCTTTATACAAAGGTCAGACATACTGCAGACAGCACCTATTCTTCTCCTTGTCCCAGAAATGATGCCCTCTTTGATTTGAGAGACACTGTCTGTTAGAATAAGAAAGCATTTCAGTCTTCATGCTAGTTCTGCTCCGACTGTCTCCTGACCAGAGAATATCACCTGTATCAAGTTGTACAAATATATATATAGCACAGAAAGGCATAGGGCTCTACATCAGGGATTAAGCTATAACCTCTGAAGTCAGTAAGAGCCAAGAGGTGCAAAAAACATGCAGCTTTCACACAAACTTAGCCTCTGAGCTGGGACCCAATAGCAAAATTCTGAAAGTCTACTTAAATGCATATGTATCATTCATTCTCTCTTAGGCCACTTCAACAAAACGCACTTTTGTTTCAATCATCCTTGTTGGCATTACTCATGCTGTGGACAGAGGGAGATTAATTTTAATGTAGACATTATCTCATCATGTACTAATCACATCTGTATAATTTCTTGTCTGTCTGTAAGGCTTGAATCAAAGTCTATTGATACTGATGGGAAAATTCATATTGATACCAATGGGATGTGGATCAACCTAGGCAGAAACTGCACTACAGTATGAAGATAAATCCTGAGTACAACTGAATACTGCATGAAAAGATGTTTGGGGAAATAAGAGCACAGGAGGGAGCAGCAGAATCATAGGATGACCTTTCTCGTTAGTGACTGAGTAAGAAGTAGTCAATGAGATTGAATGTTGTGTACTATCTCTGTGGGCAAGCCACGTACTGCATTGCTTACTGTTAGTTTGCTACACTTGAACACTTCCAAATCCAAAGTAAGCCAATGAGAGACCTTGATTCCTTGTGTTTATCTTCAAATATTTATGCCCTTTTGCAAGTATTTTCAAGCCTAATGAAAATGTTTAAATCTCTCCTCATTTCAAAACCAAATTTGAACACAGAAAAACCACATAACTGATACATATGATTGATATTACCTGACTAGAAGAGCATATGTTGTAAGGATCAAAAGAGGAAGTCTCAAGCAATTTATCTCTGGCACTCTGAGAACCCGACATTTGTACAGAATTGACTTTCTTCCCCAAACTGTCTAACTTTCACTCAAAAAAACTGAGCGCGATGTAGGTTTCCATTCTTATGCTGCCAAGGAATCATTTACTACCCAACTTTAAATTCCCAGATGCTACAACAATGTAATATGTCTATGAATTGGCAATGACCACTTAAATCCAGGCTCTTTTTGGCACTAGTATTTGACTAGCTCTAGCTGTTGTGCAATTAGTTTCATATTCTTTATTTTTAACACATACAAAAATACATTCCTTTTTGACTTCTAAAATCACTAAGATTCTCTTTAACATTGGACACCAACTTTAAGGCAATTAATGCTTCATTTGCAGTTCCTTCTCCTGCATTTAGAGTTATCAACTGTAGAACTACTGAGAAATATGCTTCTCTAGATTATAGCTGTGTCAGCTACGACAGTTCAAAACAACAACAAAAGACCATGACCCTTTCACTAGGGTATGCTGTCATATTGGTGTTTGCTTCTCTTCAGGAAACAACAGGTGTTGAATACATAAATGTTTATATTGGCATAGTGTACTATTAAAATAACTCTTTAAAAATCTGAATCTGTGAAATGGTGATTTTTGTGGAAGGGTCCTTCATGACCCCAAAAGTAAAGACTTATGGAATATAATAGAAAAGAAATCTTTCCTTTGTATGCTCGTATCTAGGTTTGCAGATAGTCTCTTTATATAGTTATATTGCCACCTTTATTAAAAAAATCAGACACAGTTATTTGCATGACTGAGAGATATTTTCCTTTTACTAAATTATTCTAATGGGACTTGGTAGAGATAAAAGTAAACTGTTGAAATATTCTGCATGGTTAAGTCTGCTATCTGCAGGTAATATTCATTCGCTAAGATAACATTTTTAGGGTTTGGTACCTAGCTTCTTAAGGGTAAAAATAAGCCTTTATCTGTCCTTCAGGATTATTAACAGTAAGTGATTTCCACATTAACATCAACAGCAATAATGAAGATGTCCTTTTCAATTCATCCTGGGGAACTTTGAGTGAGAACTGTTATTTGGTGAGGCTTCATTCTTTAATAGAGTCCAAAGATAATTGGGTATTGAAAATTCCATCTAAATCAACTAAATACATCTTTCGGTTACCAAATTAATAATTTCATTGATGCCATCAGCCTTCAGTTTTCACTCCATTAAATTCCTAAATTCATGTGAGAATGGCACAGCAAACAAATTAAAATGAGTTTCTTATAAAAATGAGAATGATAAGATTATGCCTTCTAACAAAGCAATTTAACTCCAATAAATTATTTTTAAATTATTAAATGAGGCATTGCATTAACTATAGAAGAGGAGCACAAAAGGGCACTGGCCTATAGGAAATAAGACATCTATAGACCTCTATAACCTTAGACAATTATATCTGTAATAATTGGCTCATAAAACTTTATGGCAACTTGTACAATATTCCTTTTTCTTCAGATAGCATTCTGATCAGCAGAATGATTAGACAGAGAGGAATAGAGACTTTTTTTCTCAGGAGCACATGGCTAGATGTTTTCAAATAGCCTCTTGCTGCTTTGCTCAAGACAGAGCATTAGAGCAAAGTGTTACCTGTTCTGTGTGGAATATTAAATCACATTTAAACTACATCACGTTGCAGTAAGACAGCTTAGTGTCAAGGAGTTCTGCAGAAAGAATTCAGGATACAAGTCAAGAAAATTCCATAACTGTTTTCTTTAGACTAGGTGCTCAGTACATTGAAGGTTTGAACCTTTAAATGTCAAGTTTGATATGTTGTCTCCTTTTCAGTTCTTGTTCCATCAACTTCATAGAAGGCTAAAATTCTGAAGAATGAGAAAAACAGAATACCAAGAGACTGCAGTAACACCATGATTGCAAAGCAGTGTAAGTAACAGAGGTTTTTATATACTTCCTGAAAAAGGAATAAACCCTACCTCCTGCTTGTGGTGCAATCTATCAATAATGTACAAAAAGCAAAGCAGAACACTGAAGTGTTTCACATATGTACTAGACCTGGATGTCCGCAGAGGTCTATTAAATGAAAACAAATTCAGCCCTTCTACCTCATGGCTGTCTTTGCACAGATAACTCCCCCTCCTCAATCACACACACATACATATCTTTACCAGTGCCTTGTTTTCCCTACCTTCTGTTCATTTGAAAAAAACAGAAATAGAACTATGAACCATATACTAGAGTTAGATAAACATTTCATATTCTATTTGAAAACCCGATGCAGTAGAATGTATGCAAGCTTTTTCATTGACTTCAATGAAGTACCATGCCTTAGATAAGAGAATTGCAGTGAAGTCAGATCTACCCTCTGTTTTCAGGAGATAACAGGCACATATAGCCACTACCATACTACAGCTTCCTAATGAAAGCCTTGTGGGTATGCATTAAATCCTTCTCAAAGATCCTCTGCTTGCCCCCTCATAGTACAATGAACCAGCCTACTCTCAATCCAGAAGCCAGAACCCCTGCTGATTCCAGTAATTCTTGCTTCTATAAGCTAAATCCTTTTGTGGTTTCCCTTCACTCTCCATTCTACACATTCCAGCTAATTTTAAAATTAAAAAAGTACCAAACCAGGCAACATTAAAGAACCAGAGGCATGAACTCTATCCAACAATGTGAGTGCTCTTTGAATTAATGCACTACAGGGTTTAGATAACCATGATTTCTTCAACTTTGATTTCCCAGTGATGTCCAGAATAAATAATTGCCTTATTAAAGGACTTCTGAAGCCAATAGAGCAAGGTAGAAAACACTGAAGTCACCAATTCAGCCTTTGATTCTGTCTGACAGAAAATTAAAAATTAATGAAAAGAAAATTAATAATAAATGCATTCATGGCCTTATTGGAATTCATGACTCTCTTGCCAACATTAAACACATTCAACCAATTGTTCCTCTTAAAGTAAAATAGCATCAGAGTTGCCAACTGCTCAAGTAGTATCAGTATACTTTTTTTCTTGAATAATAAATAAAAAAAAATATAACAGAGTACTGCCTGACTTGCAAAATCCTTAAAACTAAGACTTTTAACAAAGTCTTTCAAGAAAATTATACTTTCACATTTTAATGCAAGTGTGAAAATGAAATTCCGTACTAATGGCCCTTAAGCCAAGCATGAGTTTGCCCACAAGCTCTTACCCTCTTCCTTGCAACACAGTAACTTAACATCAGCAGGGTTCTCAGAGTTACTGCCTCCTCCCTCACCTAAAGGACACAGGGCATTTTAATAGATATGTTAAAATAGAAATATCCAATTTATTTGCCCTAGCCTTGTTTTCAGGTGACTGAAGCTGTACAGGTAATTAATAAATCCTTCTTGAATTTCAGCTCAAACACACGGGGTTTGACAAAGTTATAAAACTGCAGCTCCCCAGGCACTCAGTTCCTAGCCTTTATTGTTATAAGGGGTTATTCATACCCAAGCACATGCCTTTGGATTTGTACTTTTTGAATTTCATAAGGTCCCTGTTGGCCCATTCCTCCAGCCTAAACAGGTCCCTCTGAATACAGAAGGACTTCTACTCTCTAATGTACCAAATGCCACCCTTTCCAATTTAGTGTCATATGCAAATCTGACAAGATTTACTCTGTCACTGAGCCCCTTGTTGTACTCCATTTGTCATGAGCATCAAGGCAGAGTATGATCCAGTAATCACTATGCTTTGAACATGATCACCCAACCAGATTTTTTACCATCAAATTGTCCACCCAATCAGCCTATATAGTCCTAATTTGGATATAAGAATATTCTGGGATAAAAAGGACACCAACATCATGAAGCAATTGCTTTGATTATACATCTCAACTGCCACTCCTAGGAAAGCAAGAGTTAATTCACAGAGACAATATCACACTTACTATGAAAAGAACACTTTTATCAAAATGGTGAAACTCTCAGACAAGTTCAAGAGCTAAAAATTACAGAGGTACTTTTCTCCCTTGTGTACTCTCTCATCTGCATATTAAAACTTTCTGACCCATGGCAGGATTCAGGCAGCTCAAGGCGGTCAGTTCAGTCTTTGCTATTGAATTAAGGAAGAGTCATAACTTAGCAAAGAGTCATAACTTAGCATCTTAAGAGCAGCCAAGGATCTGAAATTCTTTTGAGCCCAGCATCCTCTTATTGACTATGACCAGCACCAGATACTTAGACGAGAGTTAAGCACAGCTATCGCAGACAACTCTTCTGCTTGTCCCATCTGCAAACAGATGAAGTTGTTCAGTTCTAGTAACAGGGTTTTTTTTCACCTTTTCTGTGATCAGACTTGCCACAATTATACACGTGACCTCCAACCAAGTTGTCTGCTAAGTCTGAGAATGAAAGAAGATATCCTTTAAATTGCCAAAATTGGAGAGAAGAAAGTGTTACCATTTTCAACACATATTTGGGAAAATGAAATAAAATAAGATTGGGGAACTTGGCTTGTAAAAAATAACAGACAGTGAAAAATAAATGGCCACGGGTGCAGTTGTGAATGATGTCAGGGTGACTTTGGTCAGGAAAGCGCAGATTCCATTTAGTTCAGGGACAAAAGTGAGAGTTTGTTCACTACAAGTCAACCTACTCTGGGTCAGTACAATGTGAAAGACAGCACAGAAGTAGTCCTTACTCTTCATGGATGCACAAACCGTTCTCATAAAAGCAACGTCGAGCTTTGTGTCTATGCTACTTGATGTTGTACAGCTCTGCATAGAGGCAATAGGATCCCGTGTGCCAACCATCTCTGCTGCAGCTGAGTTTTTCCAGAGGCATTCCAAGCTTTAATCTGTTTCTCTGCACAGGGTTGTGGCACAGAAGCGATTATCCAGCAGTTCTCAAGAGCCAAGATTTTTTGCTGTCTTAAGAATGGGATGACATTCTACAAACCAGAATAATACTGATTTATGAGGCTGAAATCAGTAAACTTCAATCAAGATCAGTAAGTGATGAGAAGGAATGTCTAACACAGCAAGTCTTTTAATGTTATGCATGTTGCTGTGTTTTAATTAATAAATGACATTATCTACTATTATCCTTTCAATATACTTGTTTGGTTAGGGTGGATATTTTATAACTACTGATAAGATCTAGACTCAATGGAAAATGAATACAAGGCTACTATACACTCTCAGTCTATTTCATAAGTAATTTAATGCAGCTGATTCCCTGGAAACCAACTTGTAAAACACAAGACTAAAACAAGTCTCAATCTTTCATTAGGGGAAAAAAAAAAAAAAGAAAAAGAAAAAAAAAGTCCTGGCAAAGTCTCTTTCTGCACAGCTGGTGAGAAAACTGATTGTCTAGACCCCAGCACCAAAGCCTCAACACCACATCACAGGATATCCAGATCAAGTGTCCTATTAAGTTACAAGAGCCTGTGACAACCCCGCTCATTCAGGAAAATTGAGGAGTGCCACCCTGGTGTCAAAGTAAATTATGGTGCCATAAAGAAATGTAATGTTAAATTAACAGCAAAGAAATAAGGTAAAAAGTGTGTCTGTTATTTAAAAAGAAAAAGCTTTCTGCAGCTCGGAGTAACAATAAGTACATATTTGTATATAAAAATAAAGGAAATAATCTTTAAGAGAAGTACATTTCTTATCTTTTTGCAAGTGGGTTTTGATAATTGATTTAGTATTTGGCTGTTGGATCAAATTCATTAACAAGATAACTCCAAAAATTTCTGTGGCTTTTTCACAGGGATAAATTTAAACCTAATGTAAATATATCTGTTGATTTCAATCGGTTTTGGATCAGAACATCTATACAAATTTGCAAAGAGATGCAGCGATGTCTCATTGGGGCACATTAGCTTAAACATTCTTGTCAAAATCATACACCATTTCCAATCCGTAAAATTAAATAGGAGCTCATAAACTTATAAATATGTTTATTAGTCTTTCAGAGACAGGCACAGACTAGTAAACATTTCCAAGCCTGCATCCCCCTAGCCCCAAGGGTGTCTTCTTTAAAGAAGTCATTGATTTTTGTCATCAAAAACCAAGTATTCAAGTAACAGTCTCAAACACAAGCTGATGGTAAAGTACCCCGGATTCCCAAAGGTGCCATCTGTAAAAGGATCATTGATTTTGACCTTTTGGGTGGATTTGTCTTTTTTCCTAGTGTTTTATTATGTGCATCAATAACAGGGAAGGCACAGACAAAATGAGAGAGGGAAAATATAACTTTTCAGAGATATGTGTTTGGACTTCTGCTAATAAAATATTTTTGCATTCAAGTATTCCACTGTTAACAGCTCCTAACCAAAACAAAAACAAAACAAAACCTAAAACAAAAATACCCCTGAAAAATGAGATTGTTTATACCAATAGTTGGCTAAAAAAATATTCCAATTATCTGTTTTTATCAAAATCCTTAGGACTTAGCATCCCTCATGCATGGCTTTAGTAAACATATCTATATCCATTACCCTCTCCCCATATGAAAGCATAGATCTTCATTTAGGAGGAGGAAGCTGGGATCAGATTCAATAGCCAGTTATTTTTAAAAAGAATTTAGAGAAGCACCAGTAAAACCAGGCCACAACCCTACAGGAAGAGGACACTGAATTTGCCCTGTGCTATCTTATAGAAACAATTTTTTGTTGTGAGTCCCAGTTGGTGTGTGAAGTTAAAATATGGACTTGTCTGGCTGCCCTACATCTCAAACAGGGTTAGGAAAAGGCTGATATTCTAGTTTTGCACCAGTAGAAATATTATGTGATGTCTAGACTGCAGGAAGGGCAGCAATGTTAAAAAAATAAATCTGCTTATTCTCCAGCACTCCAGATGAAGAAAACAAAGAGGAGGCCATCACTTCAGTGAAAGCGGCCATGCCAGGATATTTGGAGACCATTTCACATGTGGGATGCTGAAAATAGCAAAAGTCATGTCCAGTACAGCTGCTTATTCCATCTCCAGACTGGTAAAATTCTATGTGTAGTGTGACAGGATTGTCTTTATCTTCTCCCAGCAATGCAGCCAGAGAGCCAATAGAGGAAGAAGCATGGAAAAGTACTTTTACTGGTGCCAGACAAGGTTTGGCAGGGGATCAGAGCAGGTAAAGCCATGGCCTCCAGCCCTGGTCAGTAATACCAGGGAGGACCTTCAGATGCCAAGCTCCCTCCCTGCATCAGCAGTCTGAGCCCAGTCAAAACACTAGGGCTGCATTTTTGCTGCCACCTGTATACCACATATTGCCTTTTTTAATGAACTTCAGAGAGGCAGGACCTGCAACTTTATTTTCTAGCTTAAACTAAGCCATGTCAATATTCTGTCACAGCTACTCACATGTATCTGGAGTTATATTAAGCATAGGTAAAGAGGGAGTGCTTTCTC
Organism: Aegotheles bennettii; assembly: GCA_013398125.1. Classification (NCBI taxonomy): domain Eukaryota; kingdom Metazoa; phylum Chordata; class Aves; order Caprimulgiformes; family Aegothelidae; genus Aegotheles; species Aegotheles bennettii. Next base: position 2,551,446 of record VZRW01001045.1, on the reverse strand, counting down.
CAAATGTGGAGCCATGAAGATAAAATGCATGTGATTTGCCCCATTAAACAAGTTGCATCTGTTTGTCACTCTACAAGCATATGCTGTATATGAAAAATGAGAAGTGTAAGCTACATCCACAGTAGCTATCTGTACTCCAGCTGTGAAGGTTTATACTTGTATTCCTTTGCAGCTCCTACAATGGATTTAACTAAGAGCAATTTTGCACATTAGTAAGAATTCTTCTAAACAAAACAATCCTTTCAGTGAAAATGAAGAGGCTTTGAAAATGATTGCAAAGTGGATTAGGATCACTTATGGTAGATAGCTGTTGACAAGATATTGCTTGTGATTACCATGAACATACATTGGTAGGTGCCAGAAAGGAAGCTCATCATTGAAATGATATAGACATTTCAACATATGCTCGAACAGAACATGTTATGTCAAAGAACTCCTCTCATTTCAACAAGAAAATTTCCTTTGGCTACCTACCAGAGGACATTCAAAACAGCCCAGTGCCAAGCTGAGAGTCAGTTACCCATATGATTCTAATCCACCTTGGAAAGAAGCAATTGCACCTTCATGCTAAGCATTTGCACACAGTCATTTACTCGTGCAACAGATGTTCAGTGATCAAACAGTTTTGGTGAATACACTAAATATTAAACATCCCTCGCTCTGACTCTGTTTCATTCTTTTTTATAAATGGGTATTACATTACAGGATTATTGCCCTATCCTGTAGTAATTAGGCTAAAATTTACCTAATGCTCATGGGATCTGCAACAAAGGCTAAAAAGGGTTTCATACAACATTTGCTCCCATATTTTTTACAAATTTTGAAAATTGTTTCTCCAGAAAGACAATTGCTCTACTGTCCTCCCTCACTGCTGTCTGCTCTCAAGTTTAAATGAACAAGAAAAATCCACTGTTTTGCAGGTCTCTTGGTCCCCATACATATGCAACTGAATATGTATTTTATGTACTCAGCTGAACAGAGAACAGTCTGCTTAGATTTAACTATTTCTACTTCTGCAGAAAAGTGTCACTGCCACCATTGTACAGATCACAAAATATAATAAAGCATTTTATTTGGGAATGGTTTTGGTTTCATATCGGCGTTTTTGATGCCTTTATCTCACTTATTTTTAGCTTTAGATGATCTGACTTTGTCAGATAATTCCCACAGCTGCCTTCCAGTGCAGAAGGCAACAGTAGGAAGTCAGGATGGGGAAAAGTATGAAAGTAGTCTCAAAGGAGAATTCTTTATGCAATCCACACTTTCCCTCAGCACCCTTTTGCAGTCCCACTCCAACTGCAGTGCTATGCTTTGGCTCGCTCCAAATGTGGATCTTTACCATAGGTACAGGCTAAGCCCTAGCCCAAGTTCCCTCTCATTCAGGCTCATTTAGTCTTACACATCTATGGTTCCTTGACTGGCCTTGCCATTCCCCCATGCTCACCCCCTCACATAAGTACTCTTAAGCTCATTTCTGCCTCTATCTAGTTGGCCCTTACTCTTTTTGTTCAGTTTTTTTGGGTTTTTTTTGTTGGTTGCTTGGTTTTGGTTTTCTTTTTGCTCCCTACAGAGACATACCTGTTTAAACTGATGATGAGGTTAGTTCAGCATATTTTGTTGTCAGTTAAATATAGTGCACAGTAACCAAACTAAATGACATTGAAGAAGCTGAAGGACACTAAAAAACAAGCCAGGCTTTGGAGAAAAAAAGAATTTGGGGGTTTTGTGGGGAGAAACAACCTATAAATTTGCCTAACACACTTCTATCATATGCTGCCATGGTCTGCCAGGCACTGAGAACAAAATAGCTGTGTCTAGATTGTACCAGATTCCAAAACACAACAGTGCTTCCAGAAAGAAAGCAACATGGAAGCATGAACTTACTTCAGATCGATAGCAGAACTTGGATTCAAGACAGAATTAGCAGTAACACAGAGTGCTACAACAGCCACAATGCCAGAAAATCACTGGGATAAGCCATCAGAGTTTGCTTTATCCTGGCACGACCAATCCTCCTTTAACGATGTTGCTATTGTGTCTGTCAATGGGTGGTCAGAAACTAGGGGGCACTGACCAATTAGTGGAGTCCTCATCTGGCGGGGTGTCATGCTGTGTGTTTGTCCTACGCACTACTTCATCTGACACTCAAAATGGGATTCATGTGGTGTCCTGGCAGCAGCTCTGCCTGAGGAGCCAAACGGGAGCCTCCCCCTGGGTAAGCCAGCAGGTGTTAAGTGTATGCTAAACTGGTCTCAGCTGGAAGCCACTCAATGTTAGAGGATCGTCTCGCATATCCAGCATAGTTTTCTCAGCATTTAACTAGAAATACAGAAAGAATAATGCCTCTTTTATCCATTTCAGCCTATCATTAATAACAAAATTAGTTTGTCTCCCTTTTAAGGCATGTTCAATAATATTGCAAATTTAGAGTAAGCACTAACTGGAGCAATTAAATCAGTTCAACTTCCTGATTATAATAATAATAGTACAGAAATCACATGCAGAAAGTGAATTCAACATGCAATTAGGTACAATGAAAGACCCTGGTAACATAGTGGTAATGTTAATAACATGCTTATTCGTGAAGGGTCTGTATTTTGAGATCTGATGGGTCAGCCTGTTATTTCCCCTATTGGTACACCAGAGATTAAACAACACATTTACTAACTATACATATTTACAATGCTCTGCATTTTAGAATTAAAGACCAAGGTATTCTGCAGTAGGCAAAAATATCACACATCGCACCAAACTTAGTTTGTGCCTCAGCTTTCATTAACAAAGAAGTTAGCAGTGTTATATTTCATTGACATATGGACAGATAATGTTGCTTTTTTCCATCTCAGGGAAAGCAAGAGGTGGAAATAATCTTTAAATAAGCTTTTGGACAGTTAACACATTGTTCAATAATGGAGAATGCTGATTTCAATAACGCTTGGGAATATCCCCTTATGGATTGTTTTTCAGTTTCAATTGCAACCAAGGATGTTACAAAAAGTTGAGGTACACATACAAATGCTCTGACTATATTCTCTGATAGCTGGTAGGTATGGATTTGAAGTTGTGATGGAAAGTCCAAAGGTGGATTATCTCATCCATTTACAGAAGCAGCCACGTCACTTCTTTCAGTGGCCTGAAAGAGATTCCAGAATTTTCTGATGCAAAAAGAAGATTCAGGGGAGAGAAAGAAACTTTGCAAGAATGCCTACAACTATCCATACAAGATACGTTTTATTTTAACAAATCTGAAATTACAAACAAAGGAAACTCTGTGATGGTGTGAGGATACTCTGTTGTTTTTTCAGGGTCAAAAAGTGCATGTTTAACATAAATAGAGTATTAGGCACATAACAGAGTCAGCTCCAACATCAACACTCCTGATGACATGGTGCTGGGAAACACAACAGGGTCCACAAGACCTGTGTCTGTTTAGGAAATCAAGGGGTACCATAACTACCTATACATGTCCTGTTCAGCTTGCTCTACTTGGAAGGTGAAAAGCGCATTACTTTAATATTAATGTTAATGTTCTTTCCCTGAATTTAAATAAGGTATTTTAACTGTTGACTGGGAGAGGATAAAAGCAAGCATGTACACACTCCATGGATAATGAAATACTCTCAGAAGCTGTTGAGGGTCAAATTATTGATGTCATAGATTAAGAAATAATTCTCTCAAAATATTTCCAATTGGTACACTTTTAATGGCCGTAAGACCATATTTTGTTGAATATGCACCTGAAGTGAGTTTAAAATTAAATAGTCAAGCCTTTGTTCATCCTTCCAAGCCCAGCCTGAACTGTACTGCCTCCTCTTAGCTCTTTTCCTAATGAAAAAGCTCTGTCTCCTGTCATTTTAAAAGATGACAATAGAAATGGGAGGCTGGAAAACAAAGGCGGACAAAATGCATTAGCAAGAATGTCTACAAAACAGTTGTTAAAATGAAAAGCTTTTCCCATAATTGAAGAGTCCTGGCTGGTATCTCTATGCAATGAAATGAAAAGAGAGGGCAAGTGCAGAGACAAAGAAAGAAGATCTTCATTAGGAGTATTGTCTACCACATGGTTCCTCTAAACAAGAACTTTCTAAAGGACTGACATTTCCATTAAAAGTGCAGGCAGTTTGCTATGAAATGACATTCAGTTTTAAAGGCTCAGCTTAGAAGCAATTTAGAGCATGAACAACAGCTTCCAGTGCCATCTTTTCATTGCTTGGTTGGCTCTTTACATGATAGCATAGTTGCCACATGAACAATAAGGGAATGCAATTATCACCAACAAAACCCTTTATATGCATTAGGGTTTATTATTTACCCCACAGCCACTTAAGACTGCTTAGGAAATCAGAATGTGCATGCATGACATTTAGACCTACATTAGTCTCTTACACACTGACAAAATGGATGAAAAAGAGGCTTCTGATGTCAGGATTCTGGCTCACTGTACAGTAAAAAATATTAATATAAGCAGCAGATAGTAAAATAACCTTCCTCTCCCACTTTTCCTTTAGGAAAAATGCACGGGAATAGACTCTAAAGGTAATCAATTCTTCTAACTTTGTGTTTCCCTGTTCCCACTTCATGTCTACACTCAGTGCCATTCTGAATCTGTTAGCACCAGCAAGAATCTTTTAAGGGTTTTCATCATATTTAATAGGCAGGACAGGGGAGCTCTAAATTAGCTCCCCAATCAAATTTTTAAGTAAGACTTAATAAGCCTACTGACTTTTCAGGAGTCATTTAGTGCCACTTCCCTTCCCTGTCTTGCTGTGACACTCAGCAGCACTTGAGAAGTGACTGCGCTTGCTTAAATGCTGAACTGGAAGCTGATTTAGATCTCTTCTCCTTCCCACTCCAGCAATTCAAACTCACAAGACTAAGGACAGTTAAAAAAAAAAAAACAACAATAAAAAAAACGAAAGAAAAGTTACCAGAAGAGGGAAGAAAAAAACCATTCTTCTAAATTTACAAAAGTAGCTTTTTGCCAACTGCACATAGTTCCTCTTTCTCTCACCTAACCTTTGAAACCATGGAACCTCTCTCAATATTTCTAAGGATATAGTAATATTGAAGTATCACCTTCCTTTTAAATGTACTTTTTATCTTAAGCCTGATGGGAAAATGGCTGGAGTTCTGCGATCTTTTACAAGTTTCTTGAATTATCTTGTGAGAAGCTTGCTGCAGCTCTTTTTATTAACCTCCAGACCTTACTATTTAACCACAAATAGATTTAGGTCATGCATATTGAATTGTTTTGATGACAGTCTAGTGTTTAATAATAAACTCTTCTTCAGAAAATTAAACAGTTCCAAAGCTGTGCTCTACAAATGTGGTTTTTGAAAGAGCACCATATGACAACTCAGATGGGCAAAGAAACCACAGGACATTAGCAATGCTCAGTGCAGAATCTTTCTACATTGAATAATTACTTAGAGATTATTATGACAGAGATAACAGGATATAACAGAAAATAAAGAAATAATAAAGTATCAAATAGTCAATGCCAGGCAGCTGGCTGTTAAAAGGCTACCACCAAACAAAATCAAGAATTCAATATATACCTATCAAATGTTTCTTACAATTTAGATAATCTGATGTCCTTTATGGAACTTTATTGTGTAAAGACAATGTAATATTTATTGGTTTACCAATCAGTCCATCTAAGATTTGTTTTTTCCTCCTTTCTATTTACCACAACTTTTTTTTTTTAAAATTTATGTATGTATCCACTGAAATATTTATGCGAGTTTGGTCCAGAGGGAAGCAATCTTGTTTTTGCAGATTGTAGTTGGTGCTCTGAGACAACTCGACAGAGTAAGTAAACACAAAATAAGAGAATTGGTTTTGTGCGTGCTTTCCTCGGGCACATGCTCCCCACTTGATTTAGTATTTGGAATTTGGTATTACAGAAGTGCTAGCAGCTCTGCTGAAGCCAACAGGAGTGAAACATTTGAAATGTCATGAAGATCTTTTCAGAGATTACTGGTTTTGTTCTTTATCAAAGGTGATAGAAGCATTTATTGTCTCAAACATAATAAATGGATTGGGTTATCCGCTACATTGATCTGAGGGTCAACCACTTCCTTTGATATACTATTCACAGTACTTGATTAAAAATGTACCAGTTTTGAATGTAATAAGGAAAATGAACTTCCTTGCAAAGATTAAAGCCAAAAGATAGCTTCCTGAACAGTAAACATAAGCAGAAACCCAAGTATTTTTTGAGAAGTGAATTATTTGGAACTGCGACACTCAACTGAGCCTTTTACCACAACTTTGTCAGTGGGGATCCTCTATTGTTGTTGATATATCCCAACAGTGCAGTATTTTAGCTGAAAAAAAATCACAGAGCTCTCTCTAGTTCTAGATCATCAGCAACCCAGTTCTCACTCCCCAAATCCATATCTGTTGGCAACATTACCAAGGACAGATGCAACATCACCAAATACAGTGCCACACATTAGTGAATGCTTCAAGTGTAATCTACAGCTTCTGTGACTAGGCAGTGTGACACATCCTATTTTATCACCACTGATTTATACAACTACTTGTGTGGGTTACGTCAGCCTATAACTGTCAGCCTGATAATTTCTTTGAATGGTAAGTTTTATGAAACAAATGTGTTACAGAGGAAGACTATGCAAAAAATAACAAGGTTGTTTTCCTGTTGCACAGGCCTTCAATAACTAGAATTCTGGGTTCTAAATCTGAAAGTATCAACTACATCAATTACATTTATTAACATTAATATCCCTGCTTCTTGATTGAAACCCTCACTAAACTGCATCTGTGGAATTTTCTTTACCTTGCAGAAGCTGCAAGTTGTAAATAACATCCTCTCTATTTTCAGCAGCAATATTAGTACTTTTTTTTTTCTTAATCTCTTTCTCATCCCATCTCATGCACTTTCGTCTTGCTTCTTTCTCAAAACTGACTTCACCTATCAACCTTCTATGTTGCTGGTTCACTTATTCTGATTAATCCTCCCACACTTCACCCCACATCTCTGCTTATGATCCACCAACATTTCCTTCACTTTCACATCCTTAGTCAAATTTCAGATTACTTCCTTTCCATCAAAGCAAAAAAAAAAAATAATTCTTTTGCTTTCTTTCTGCACTGCCCTGGGGATTTCTCACTATTCTTCCCATCAATCAGATTACTGTCCATTCATCTTTCTTCTAACATATGTAAAGTGTTATGAAGTTTTGCCATTTGTTCATCCACTGATTTGTACATTATGCAGTGCTACTTTTTCATTCTGACAACAAAATTACTTGATAATGCATCACTTGTTTTCCATCTTAATTCAGTAGCTTCCATCTCTTCTCTGATTTTTATGATGTCCACACAATACTCTTAATTCACACAAATGGATGGATATGGCAGGCATTCAAGCAGCCTCCCAGGGAGAATTCAAACTCTCTCATATGGCCAGAAGAACAAAAGCAGGCAGCTGTTGAAAAGGTCATCAGGAAAAACAAGCTGCAAAAATAGCCCCATCATTTAACCCATAGTAGGTTTACCTTTCAGTCCCTTCACTACACCCGTGGCACATCTTACCAAGCTGCATTTTTTTATTTTTCATTATATGCATAGCTTTTCCTGCCTACACTGTAACACTCCTTTCTTGTGAGAAGCCGCCTGACTTTTATATCCTTACCCTCCCACTAATGACAGCCTTCCCACTTTGTGACTTTTCCTCTTCCATTCAGTTTTGGCCTTAATAGCCCTAAATATGAAATCACTGACTCACAAATGCTTTTGCCCTCGTATTCAAATACATTTCTTATGCTCATGCTTGGCAGAGTTGGAAGGAAAAAAAAAGCAAGTTAAGCTCTTAATTTCATCTGCCTCATCTTCTTAAAAATTGATTTTTGCCCACAATCATCTCTTTGCAAGACTCCATTCGCCCACAGTCTGGCCCAGCTCCTCAGCTGGTACGAACCTGTTCACAATTCAATCCAGTTCTCACACACTAGGGCTCTTTCCTTCAGTTAGAGCTGTTATTAACAATAAAACCTTTTGCCAAACAAAAAACTAGAGAAAAAAATAAATTAAGTCAACAGTACAAAGAGGCAGTAATGAATGCCAGTTTACATGCTATAATATTGTACCTTGCCATATGTTCAAGTAGCTTTCCTTGGAGAATTCCATCTCTCTCACACGGACAGAAGAATGAGAACAACAACTGTTGAAAAGGTCATCAAGAAATACAAACATCACAGATGGCATAGGTGAAAGCACTGCAAAAAAGCAGAGTACAGAAAGAACATGTAGGAGTATCATTCCCTAATTGGCAGTACTGAGATAGAAAGTGCACTTGTACGCTACCTTTATTAATATTAAAATGACTATTGCAAGGATACCTTACCATGTACTTGCCAACTGGTCCTTTTTCTAATAGAGAGATGAAGCAACTTATCCTGTCACTGACATTCTGTGCTGAACGTTTCTCCTTTTCAGTAGGTTTTAAGGAAAATTGAGTAAACTAGCAATTGCACAGGGGCACTCATGTCCTGAAGAGGAGTTCTCTCTTCAGAGAAAGTTACCTTAGACTTCAAGGTTTTAAAGTACAGCTTCTGTCCTAAGCAGGAATAAATACATTTCTTGTCTCACTGATGTTCAGAGACCCTCCATTCCTTGTTCTGCCTGTTAAAGAAACTCATGAAGACAACAAATTGCTTCACCAGTTTCCTCAGTGACTCTCTTAGGTCAGATGATTTTTCTTGCATAATGCGAGGTCATTGAATCACATTTCATCACAGTCAAAAGAAAAATATAAAGAAAAATATTCACATACCATGACTAAAGCACAAAGTGAGTACAGACACTGTTAAGAGTAGCTGGTTGAAAGTCCAACTTGTTAAAACCAACCAACAGAGTGTTTTCTCTAAAACTGATGTTTTTTTCAGAGAGCCTTTGGCCACAGAAAAAGAAAACAAACCAACTAAACAAGCCCAAACACCCACCCCCCATACAAACAAACAAACAAAAACTGGAACAAACACCCTCAAATAACCCTTTGCTACTATAGGGCAGGTATTGGATACTATCAAAAACTCAACAGTTCTGAGACATTGTACTGTTTCCCTAAATATAGAAAGAATTGTGATAGTTAAGACACAATCATAAAAAATGAAATACAAATGTAGAGAGTCAGAACTATCCAATTAAAGAGCAACTTTTTCCATATACCACTACAGAAAATGGTAGAGTAATAGTACGTAAGGGTATGGACAGAGTAGGTACACGAGCAATTCTCCACATTTTTTCCATAGGCTAGACTTGACACAACTATTCCTTTAAGATGGTACCAACATTGATATTATAACCCCTAAATCGGAGGAATGCCAGAGCAGGTTCACCATCCTTATCTTTAAGCCAACAGAAGTTGGTCCAGTAGCTACAGTACCAGAAAACACTGGAAGGGGCTAGCCCTACTCAAGATCTCAAAATACAGAAGGATGTTATAACCTGGGACATGACTCTCCTTCATTCAAAACTGATAATGGAGACTTCAGAACTTCACCATTCAGCATGGTACTGTGCAAAGACAAGGAAAAAATGCACTTGGAAGAAAGGATCACAGCATCACCTAAGGACGGACCAAGATCGTTCAGGCTGCTATAATCAAAAAGAGGATGGCAATGACTCCTCATACTGAGAGAGAGAATTGCTTAGCCCAGAGACATTCACTATTTGCAGGAACTAATCACAACAAAATTGTGATGATTTAACAACCATTCTTTTAGGAAGGCTGCTAAATGCTAATCTGCTGCTCATCAGGATTGTTTTCTTCAAAATGAAAGCCTAAGAAAGGCTTAGGTCAAAAGGAAAGCCGTAAATAAGCTTAAAAATCAGTCTGATTACGCAGCAAACCAGAAAGCTTAAGATAAAGCTTTTCAAGAAAGCATACAGAAATAGTCTAATGTTAAGAGCTTGACTACACTAGGAAATTACTGAGCAAAAATTATGACATGAATGTAACACGCACTAGCAATTCCTCACTAATTTACTAGGTGGAATATGAAGGGTTTTGACAATCCATGGAGTACATTAGGACTGCTGATGAAATTCCTACTACTTGCTACGTCCCCCTCCAAAGAACTTGCCAAAACCAGTGAAGTTTAACAGTCCACACAACAGCTCCTTACTTGCTGCAGATTGGCATGTTACCAACATACCTGGCAGCAAGTTTGGTAAGTTCTTCAAAGTCACTATGGGTCATGCTGTGATACAGTAACAACAGAGCCAAGTGCATCACAGAGAACTGGGCCTAGTAACTCTGTCAGTCTTAGCATTTTGACAGTGACTAATAGTGGTTAATAACTGTATTTTGTTACAAGAATGCCTTTTAATCTATTTGTAAAGTGGATTAAGTAAAGGGTACTCTAATTGTGAAATAAGAATATCCCTGTAAGTGTTAAATAAGAGTGTTCAGAAGCAAAGCTATTGCAGAAGAGTACTACAGGATACAAATTATTTTTAGCTTAAAATATGCAGAATACCAGAGAGAGAAGAAAAGTGTAAAATGCCCATACAAATGAAAAAAAACCAACCAATTGGAAATAACTCTTCCTAATGACTAGATTGAGTTTGCCATAGTATTTGTGTGCCCTTTCAGACAGGAAAGTTTCTGTATACAATGTATTGGTCATTGCTCTAGAAGGGCAGGGCTTGCAAAAGTAAAAAAAGACATTTTTTATCTAAAAAGGCAGGGGGCTTTTTAACTTCAGGTTCCCTACCTGAAGTTCTGGGACTTGAAAGAGAAAAGGCATTTTCTCACATTCACTTTCATTTTCTTTCTCCCCTTTTATTAATAATGAGCCGTTTCAGAAATGTGATCACACTTCATGCACTTTTTCTGTCTTCACCTTTACACACATTAATAGAAGCCTTCTATCAGAGCATGGCAATTCATTTAGCACCATCATTAATTGTTTACTAGATCTCTTAATTGTGACAGAGAGACTTTCTGAGCTCAAGGGACTACTGCAGTTTCTTAGCTGCACCAGAACTGAAGAGCAAATCTGCATTATAAATATGGCTGACAGCCCTGTGGACGGTATGTCAGATGGCATCTCACAGAAGTAGAACATTGTTGGGTCTGGATTCAGAACAGCATGTGCTTTGAGTGGGGAGAATGGGAAAAGGGCAGAGAAAGGCAAAAAACATTGTGCTGTCGTTGGGAAGAAGGTGGAAGGAATGACCAAATTTACACAGGAAGGGAACTGAAGGACAAAAAGTCTGGAAAACAATGTGTTGATTTTAACGCTTTTGCCCACCCACCACCTTTCATATTTGCTGTTTGTTTGTACTACCTTGGTTATTCTGATATATTTTCTGAAAAAAAGCTTATTTTCCCTATTTTATTTAGTCATTAGTCAGAATGAGTTTTTTCCCTCTGGCTAGGGCAGAAAGGCTGATGCAGAAGGATGCTAGCCTTTGCTCTACTGGCAGCAATACCTAGTGTGCTTTCACTCCTGAGAGAAAGGCTGCTTCTACCCATTGCATCTAAAGTGCTTTTGGCCTTTCACTGGGGCATGGTCAACACAGTCCAGAACTAATTTATACAATGCAGTCAGCAATTACAGAAACTACCATCAGGTGAAGGCTGAAGATTCCAATTTCTGATTTCCAGTGTCTCTAAACACAGAGATTTAATGAAAGCTTCCAGGCTATGACTCAGGTGTTTTTTTCCTGTTGGTTCCTGAAATTTTAGAGTTTAATAAATCAATTACAAAGATAATCAGAAAAGTGTGGTGAAATTCTAGTCCTCAGTGACATGGGTAGATGACTAGCCAACGGAACCAGGGTGATAGGAGACTTTGAACATGTACCTAAAATTTCCCTTGGCATTTTGTAACCTATTAAAAAAACAAAAAAATTACACATAAACTATTTAGATAGGAAGTAACAAGAGCTGCCAAGTGGCTTTGCTTCTTTGGTCTGCACGAAGACTATCACTAATTATTACCTTGATATTGGTGTATAAATAGAAACTCAGGTTAAATTTCTGAGAAATACGAAGTTAAGATGCATTAAATTCCTGCATCAACAGGAGAAAGGAAGTCATAGAGCAGAATGCCTCACAAGCCATAGGTCGGGTACAGACTGTTGCAGTATTTTAAGACTCCTAGATCTCTAACCCAAACACTTCTCTGTCATAACTAAAGAGCATACTTTTAAAATGTACTTTGATTAGAATGCCTAACATTTGCACTTTTACTTAATTCCCCTTAATTAACAGTGTGAAAAAGCTTATAACCCAGAAACTGCCAAAGCCCCATCCAAACGAGAACAGAAAAGAGTCATCAATGACATTCATTAAACAGGCTAATACTGATGGGATGCTAACATGATACATGCATGAAAGTGCTCAAGTGAAATTTATGTGCTTTGATCTTACTTAAATTGTTAAAAATGTTATGTACCTTTAATGGCTTCTTTAACATCACCTTGGTGACCTTGAATAGTTTTTAAGCAAAATAAACACCTATGACCAAACTATTGGCTGTCTTGTGGTTCAGCTGCCTTCCATGCTCAGCACTGGAAACACTAAAAGAACTCCACTCTTCATCAGAAAGCAAAAAGAAAACTAACAAGAAGAGTGTAATAGACAGTCCTCTGAGTAAAAATATTGCTTGGTCTAAAAACAAGGGAAAAGGATGCTTGACAACATTAAGAACATCACAAACATAGACAGTGAGTCAGTCAGCAATCTACAGAGGACCACAAATCAGATACAAAGGAAATCAAAGAGATATCAAGAAAAGAAATATTAGCATGGGTGAAACAAATCACACAGCACTGTAAAACTGACAAAAAAAATCCCAAACTAGACAGGGCAGCTGGACTCGTCATCCTCCTATGCACTGTATACCTAAAGAAAATGGAAGTAAAAAAAATGTAGTAGTAAAAACTGCAGGATTCCTGGGCACTTTGGGAGTATGGCTTTAGCTTCATGACACAAGGTGCAAGCAGATGGCAAATCACGTTCAGAGTGCTCTTCTTGGTCTGCTACTTCTGAGTATTTGTGAAGTTAAACCTGGAATGCTAAGCTGATGTTACTGACTAGTGGAAGGACTGAGAGCCTGACTCAGATGACCACTGTCTCACATGCATGGCTTTTTCTATTATCTAAATCAGCATAAGTACATGTGTCCGACTGGGTTTTCCTACATAGCCACCAAATCCCAAAACCCTTCCCCTCCACCCCCAGGGTGCTGCTCTATCCTCATTTCAACAATGTCTTTTAGCAGATTCCTTTGCCTATTTGCATTTTAGAAAACACTTATGAAAATTCTTCAGTTTAGGCATCAGACAACAATGGGACTTAATCAGAGATCTAAAAATAAGTCAGTTTCTGCTGGAAATAAGTAGAAGGTTGAAATGGGGACTTTTGTGCACAAGTAGTCTTATGAAGGCATGGCAGGAAAAGTTTGACCAGCTGTGCTGCACAATATGTTAAAAAAAAATGAAGGCTGCACTGATCTGCCTTCTCCTCCTGTGGAAAAGAAGGGGAAGGTTTCAGAACGGACAGATTATTCTTGTAGTAAAGTGCCCTTTATTCACTCAGAAGACACCCAAAGGGGAAAGTTCAAAGGAGGACAGCAGGATGAGGTGGGAGAAGGAGAAAACCTCTTTGACATAGAAAAACTTTGTTGTATTTCTTCAATGAATAAATTTTAATACTTCATTTCTAGCCATAAAAAAACAGATACAGCAAAATGTACCCCCAGCAGTAAAAGGCACTGCCCTATTATCCTCCCACTGCACACATTTAAACCAAAGGGCAAATAAATGTTGGCAAACAGAAATGTGATGACATACAGTATTTTCTTTGCTACAGTAGCTGGGAGGAGAAGAAAGTCCCCCAGAAAGATTAAGAACCAAACATAAAACTGATCTTGAAATTCCTATTTGTTGATGCTCCAGGGCAGGTACTTTTTCAACATTACACCTATTTTTGAAAAGTACCTGCCTATTGGGGCACCTATGCTACTGAAAGCTAGTCTGTTTTCAGATACAGAAACAATGACTCACTTGGTAAAAAAATAAATTAACCAGTGCTCCCCTGAGTAAAACAGGTATTAGACATACAGAAAGTCTTCAGGAAAATTTCTGTTGAAAAATACTATTCAATTTGAAGGGAGTTTATCCAAAAGGGAGGGAAACCGAATGTATCTAAAAGGATCTGAATTTTAACCTCAGGAATGATTCCTCATTTTGTAAGCTTTCTAAACTGCAGACTGCAAATCAGGAGGAGAAGGATTAAACTCTATCTGTTTGCAAACTAGATTACTGTTTTGCCTTAAAGGTTCCTTTTTGCTTTCCCCTCAATGATTTTGGCATTCAAGGGCTAAATCTTTTATCTGTGGTACATATGCAGGCTGGAATAATACTAGGCGTAATAGATATAAGATGTCCTCACTGGCATCATTGTTAATTCGTAAGAAAACTTTCCTAAGAGGGGATCTTTTATCTGATGAGTTTTACTAATTGTATTTATTTCAAATACATTTAATTCTTAGCAAAGCCATTGAGGTTCTGCTTGCACTTTAAATTTGCAGGTTTACTCTAAAATGCTAGGCACATTGAGATGAATCAAACTCATCTGAGCATGAATGAAATGTAGTGAGAAAGTCCCTTCTGGCATCATTTCTGAGATTAGTAATTTGTGAAATTGTGGTGATGCAAGGGAACAGCATGAGAAAGCCATTTCCTTCCCCTTTGTCCAGTCTAAATGCAAATCTGAACTTTCTTGGCAGTTCATTTGCATATTAATGCATATAGTATTCCACTCCAGAGATCACTTCAGATTTTGTAAATTAAGTTGGGTGGGTGGGCTGAGGGAAAGGGGTCATTTTTGTCATACTAGCACAAATATTCTTAGATATTTTACCAAAAAGACAAAAACCAGGCAATTATTTTACTTGTCCTATCTCTATTTCAATTTGCCAACTGGACCACTGAGGAGATGCAGAGGATAAAAGGCAATGGTTGACCAGAAGGAGGGAAATGCTTCATGTCATTGAAGAAGAACAAACATGATGAAATTAAGAAAGGGTAAGAGTGCACACCAGTCTAATTAGCATTTCTTCCTAGTAGCTTGGGAAATGTCAGCCACCAGTTGGTGGCAAAATAAAGATGTAATGTGAGAAATAATGAATTAAATTGTGGCTATTTGCATTGAAATGTTAAGATAATGATCTGAAATTACTATTGTAAATATTCCCCTTGACAGTTGAAAATTGGACTTAAAGCTAATAGTACTTTGGATGAACTTTAAGCCATGAAATCACTTTTAATGCTTTACACTCCTTTTGGCTATGACAGTGCATTTCAGAAAGTTAATTTACTTCTGTTTTGTTCAAGCTGTTTGGTAATTGATGCATACATCATGGAGGTTTTAATGAACAACTACAGGGACTATTTACCCTAGTCACTAAGTATAACTGAAACACTTGATTACTACTCCTGAGCTGAATAAACCAATAAAGTCAAGCACGACAAATATATTTGGCTGGGGACTGGAGGAGGAGGTGAGATCAGTAAGGATCTGTTTAGATGCAAAGAAAAAGGCAACATTTTCAGAAAATACTTGAACATTTCAGATACCTCTTCTTGCATTAAGCTGCAATTTATCGTTTTGCTGTTAGCATTACAAATCACTTAGAATTTACGTCTGCGTGTCTACAAACTAGTACTGTCAAAGTAAGGTTAGCTGACTAAATGGAAAAGCAGCAGATATCTTCACAACATCTGCTGTGTAAATAGCTTTCCAGTAATAGTGCATTTAAAATGAGGGTTTATTTCCAGACTACAGAGTCTAATTACATTGTAACATTATTTTTGCCATAAGGCATCTTTTTATTTAAAGATAGATGATGTAAAAGATTTAAGTTACACAGAATTACATCATGCTCACAAAAAGTGTTTTTGCACAATTAAAAGGAATGCTGAAGACTTTGAAAAGGCTTCTGAGCATCTAAACTGAGATCTTCTTAGATCTCTCTGATGGCTCTTGCTTTCAGAGTGTAATCCTGGAGATGTCTTGAAATGGGCAGTGAAAAATGGATACACTTCAAACTATCACAAGTTTTTCAGATGGAACTTACAGGGCTGATGAGATTCAGACTACCAAATCTATATTCAGTATACTACTCCCCCAAATCTGCATGAATAGTCAAAAACTGCCTTTTCTAACTTCCATAAAATTCTGCCCTAGCCTAAGTCCTGCCTCTTTCCAGCTGCCAGTAGTTACAGCTATTTGTGAACTTTCAAGAGATTGGTCTGTAGGTCCCAGTCTCAGTCTCCTGAAGTAAAACAGCTGTTTGTTTTCATGCACCAACTCTAACATCAAATTATTGAGCCAAAATATCTTTCCTTAGCTATAAGGATCAGCCACTTGTTGATCATCCTCCCTTTGTTATTAGAAATGCATGTTTTATATTGAAAAAAAATAGAAAAATAAAAGCCAGATACTGTTAGTACTTCAAATTTAAATGATTTTGTAAAGAAAAAAGGCCCTGCAGTCTGACTCCTTGTAGCTGGTGATGCTTCAGGTGTTAAACTGTTAGTTCTTTTTCTGGATCTGTGCAGCTTTTGTACAGCATTCTTAACTGGGTTGCCAGAGACCTGGTGAAAAATAAACTATTGAATCATCTTGTATTTCATATATGCTATGTTATATTTAGGGATGTAACTAAGCAGAAATGCTGTCATTGTATTTGTCACACATTATCCTACTGCAGGAACAGTTAAGAAACATTTTCTTTTCCAGCTCACATTCAGAGTCATGTGAGTCACTGCATTTCTAGTCGTCCTAAAACTTCATATTTTAGCCTTTCTGTATTATTTTTCTGGATAAATAAAATATATTTTCCATCTCTACAAAAATGTCATTGTTTAGGTAGCACAAAGGCCTTATCAATTAACAAATATCCCCCACTGGGATATTTTCCCAGTGCGAAACCATTAAGCATCCCTGGGCACCTCTCTCAAATCATGAAAGCCTAAAAATGGCATACAACATATAGCCAAAAACCTGGAAGCAAGAACTATAGTATTGACAATGTAAAAATTTTAAGGTGTAGTGTAACACATTTGATACAGGCTTTTGGTGTCACCTCAGCATCAAGATTCCGTATTGTGGGTATATTTTCTGCAATGCAAATCTGTGTAAAGCATGGATAAATTTGAGACTTCTGTAAATGATGTGTCTCAAAGTGGAGTTATTCAGAGGTAGAGCCTAAATGAGAGCTATTTGAGGATTTGGTCAAAAGTGACATGGAACCCAGACGGCTGAATGAGAAACTGGGGTGGAGAAGATTCTGTCTTGGAGCCATCTGCCCTGCCAGTCTACTTCACTTCTAGCTCCTGTTCATCTCAGTTGCTGCTTCTACACTCATCTCCATCACAAGAAGCATAGAAAAGGCATGCCAAATAGCTGCATATCCACTTACAGCTTTGACGCAGTGAGTGAAATGCTTATGTGACAGACTTGCTAAAGATCTGACTTTTGTCAGCTCTGTGTTTATATTTATATATTTGACCAGAAAAACAAAGATGGGAAATGCTATAAATGTGAATACAAGTTTGATCATACACTTAAATCTCCCGACTTCCTTCTTTTGCCTCTTACTTTAGCAGTACAGCTTTGACATTTGACTGCCTTGATTTTTAATGGTGGGGAGGAGGAGGAGAGGGTGGGGGGAAAGAAGGCTGCTTCTTGTTTACAGTGTTACTATTTAAACAGTTTCAGTTAATCTTTGAAAAGCACCTTCCTTTCAGGTCAGTAACATGACTGCAGGCCAAGTTCCCATCTGTGCTTTACTTGTATTTGCTGGCTGGATACAATTTTCTACTAGGCCTGTCTAAAAAAGAAAGCAGTGCAGCGTGATAGCTCTTTGCTAGCACGCATCTAAATGTAAGTTTGGTAACCATAATATCTCAAAAGTTTCAGTCACATCGATGTAATTTATCCCATATTCTAATTTTGCACACAGACAAAAAGTAAAGCCTCAGTGGTAAAAGTCAGGATACTCAAGTTGCACTGCAAGTACTTGCCAAATAAATCCCAAAGCATTTCAAACAACACAACTCTGAGGCATCCAAGAAGAGAAAAAAAAAAGTTTCTCATGTAACTGAACTTTTCTTCTCCCCTTTCCTGCTTCACTCCCACATACATGCTCCAGCTAAATGAACTGATGACTTCTATTTTAACTTGTCCTTTCTCCTTATGAAGGAATACAAAATATTTCATCAAAACATTCTGAAAATTCCTACATTACTATACCACTATTCTGAGGCAATTCTTGCTACACAAAGAGACACTATTTCACAAGAGACCCCCACGTGTAGTTAACAATATCCTCAGACAGGAGGTGTTTTGAACTACAGACAATGCCTCAGTTTTCAGGCCTCTTGATTTCAAAGCTTAAAGTCCTGAGATTTGAGCAATGTAACTGAGGAAACATGGAAGCTTCCCTACTCAGTCTGTAAGCAGACAGACCTAAAGCTACTGTCGTAAATTTCCCAGATCCACCTTCATTCTGTCATGTTTTTCCAGTAGATATTTTACTTCGGGGGAAAACAAATAACAATTTCACCAAATTCTGCTTGCTGAAGTTAAGATTATCTCTAAGCTATATTAAAACTTGGGGGAAAAAATGGTTTCAGTCTGATACTGAAAAATGCCTCATCTTTCCTTCCTTACCCTCTTGTGCATATTACCACAAATGAACCAGCCAAATCAACGTGTGATCTTTGCTTCATCTGTAGGTCCTGTCCTTCCTCTCCAGAATGGAACTGCAAGCACTGCGATATCAGTATTTTTGAAGTGGCCCTGCAACTCCGAGAATGGGGGAAGAATATCTTCCTTAATTGGTAGTGAAAGTGAAACCAGAAAAGGAAGAGAATTTGGGGTGACAACATTGTGCAGCAGACCTAAAAGACACAGAAAGTTGTTCACAAGAGAATGCCACAGTATGTCTGCAGCAAAGCATACAGCAACAGCAAAAGAAACAAAGCAGAACAAGAGTTGACAAGGAGAGGCTGATGGGACATTTTGGAAGGCTGAAGACAGGTTGCCTGAAATGCTGACCTATTCGATATATAGGTCAGCCTGCCATATGTAATGAGCTGTTGCAGTATGTTGTAAAACTGCTGCAAGAAACCATTGCTATAGCTTTATCTCCCTCCTATTAGGAGTAAAGGTCAGGCACAAGCTCCTTCTGTTGCTCTTGGCTGTTCAGAGTGAAGGCCATGGAAGGAACCCATTACAGAATAAAAGTGAATTGCTTCAGGCTCATAAGTTGCATTGCCAGTGGGGAGGCATATTTCTAATAAAAAAGGTCTGGTAGTAAATAATTTAATTTCTTGGCTGCTCCTGCTCTCATTTTCACATGGAAGTTGATGTTTTAAGAGCTTTAAAATTCAGCTCTGATCAGGAAATAAATTTAGTTGTTTGAAAAGCAGCTGTTTGAAACACCTTTGTTAACCTTAGCGGAGCTTGAAATCAGCCGATGACAGAGAGACAAAAGTGTACAATTCTCTGGTTTTGGGGGTTGTTTTCTTTCTTTTAAATAAATTAAAACGAAATGTCCTTGTCATTAGGATGCTGCTTCATCAGTCTTGCTAGGGCTTGCTACAGAAGGACCACCTATAGGTCTGTTAACTCATGTTAGAGCCAGGAAGCCGTGGTTCTACCTGTGCTGCTCTGTGCCGAGTGGTTTTAGGAAACCACTCCATTCTCCTGTGCTTTTGTGCCTGGTCCTGTTTTAGGCCACCAGCTCTCTAGGGAAGAGACTGAGTTCATTTGCAATTTTGACTGGTTTATGTAAACTTGTGTAAAAATGAATGTGTCTAACATTGGGTACTGTTATAGGACATAAATATCATAATGAAATAAAAAATAATTCTTACATTTTGATTCCCAAATACTAGGCTATGCTAATTGGAGGAGGGGTGGGGGGTATATCTGGGTATATTCAAACTTCAATTTACTTGTCTTTTACCTGTCCTTAGAGACTTGTTTTACTAGACCATATTCTGCCCCATCTCGGATCTGCAAGATATTAGCCTGCTAACACAAGCATTCTCTATAATCACCCCTACTGCTACACTACTCCAACTTCAAGCTGGGCACTGGTTTGCTGGATTCAGAATCTGAAAGGAAAGAATACTTGTTAGCTGTGCTTGATGTATTTTTACAATGGCTGAATGTGGTGCATTATTACTGCAATCAGAATGTTACTTTCAAATATTCATGGAACTGCATTATTTTTTTTGTCTTGTCCAATAGCTGAGATTGATAGATTTTAACAGTCCCCCTTATTGATCTTGTACATTGTACCAGCCTAGTTTATCGACCAATTTAATTTTAAGGGGGCTTATGCACTCTATAAAAGTAACGTAAATTAGTACATTTCTTGTACTTCATAAAATCTTCAGAGGCCAAACATTGCCATGAAAAGTGGTTACATTCTACTGAGATTATTACTTTGAATATGAAAGGGTTTAGGAGATATGTAAAGGTTTTAATGAGCTGCAAATAATAGGACCCTTTGCATCGCAACATAAGACTGAAAAGCAGACCATATTAAGAAAAAGAAAGCTTAAGTAAACATAAAAATAGTTTAATATATTTTCTTCATGTGCAGTTTAAGTTACTTGATACCAATTTTAACACAAAAACAGATTTGTGTGACTAAAGAAGATCACTTATGCACTTCACTGTAGGCATCCCACAGCTAACCTATTTTCCCAAAGTGACATAAAAAATTAGTAAAAGGAAATCATGCAGTTTTGTGATATCATGCAGAGGAACAAGTGTTTCTGATATGTTTAACAAAATTAATTAGAATGAGACTGGCAGAACTTTGCTGCTTAAGAATGGATTCTTAGGTTCACAAAGTATGCTGTGTTTTTCCTACTTTCCATTCTAGCATAAGTATTCCCTGTTTTGTTGTTTCCAAAAACATTAATATCAGCATCAACAGTGGGTGGCAGGAAGTGGAAGAATCTCATCTAAGTCATTTCACACTCAACATTTTGTTCATGCCTAGCATTCCATTAAGTGTCAGAGATAATACTTTAAATATAATCAAAAGAAGGTAGTTACTAATCCTGAAAAGTATAGAATTGGGCCATTCTTTACTTTTGTTAAAAACAGAATGTGATTAAAAAAGCTTGTAGGTTTCTCTGAAAAATTGTTACAATTTGCAGGAAAGTCCGAATAGATAAAGAGAAGAAGGAACAACAGGAAAAAGATTAAAAAAGAAGTTAAAAGATATTTAAACTCTAATTTATGAAACCAATGCAAAGCCTTTTCAATTCCAACTTTGTCTTAGACTTTGGTTTGGATGAAAGTATTTTCAAGTCCTTAGTGTATCTGACTTTGAATCAGAGTTCTGAGATTCTATTTCCAGCTCTGCTACTACTTTGCTCTGCACTTTTAAACACAATGTTTCCATTTCTGTGCTTAATTTTCCTTCCTCCTTTACCAATAATGCAAACTCTGTCAACTCACAAAGCATCTTGGAACACAAAAATGAGAGCAGTGACTTATGGTACTTCTAGCCCTGGGCTGCAGTCATACACAGCAGTACATTGCCTTTTTAATTTGTTGAACTTACTTAGAGATACACGACTACTGCAGTAATAGAGTGACTCAGTTATTTAAACAAGTAATGCACAAGTCACCTATTTTGCGTGATAACAAATGATAAAGAATGATTGAATCAGAATTTCAGCCTCAGATAATTATAGACTCTGCAGTCAGCCTCCAGTAAAGCTGTTGATAGGTACATACAATCCCCCAGCTGTTCAGAACTGTGCCTGTATGCTTTGTAATAACTGTTTTCGTTGATAGCATTCAGATTTTACTTTAGAACATATTATTATACCAGAATAAAAGGCTAACTATTTTAACAACTCCTTCTTTGCACTTTAAACAATAAACATTTTTTCCATTGTTGCAGATGTACCTTGGCTTTTTGGCATGTACAGTGTACGTACACAAACTCTTAACTACCACATATATGTGATTAAACCTTCCAAACAGACAGTAAAGTACAAATACTGCTACAAATAATACATAGCATCTCTTTTGATTTTCAAATAGCTGCTTGAAAACACAGCTGAGGTGCTTACTAAGTTATAGCCTCCTATTTTCTTTTCAGGTGACAAGCTCTTAACAGTACTTCAAGAACGTATTGTGAGGAATTTTTGAGACAGCTAAAAAAAATCAGTAATTTTTGAAAGCAAATGTAGAGTAACATTAATAAAGTAAGCCATTCCCACATTTTTTTGTTTGCATTCTTTCAATAAAAAGTCATAGAAGAAAAGATTAATACCCATCAAGTCCAATGTTGTGCTCCCTTTCTGATTTTCTGATCCTTTGAACTTATCATAGAATCACAGAATGGTTTGGGTTGGAAGGGACCTTAAAGATCACCCATTTCCAACCCCCCTGCTTTAGGCAGGGACACTTCGTACTAGACCAGGTTGCTCCAAGACCCATCCAAACTGGTCTTGAACACTTCCACTGAGGGGGCATCCAAAACTTCTCTGGGTAACCTGTGCCAGTGTCTCACCACCCTCACAGTAAAGAATTCTGAATATCTAATCTAAATCTACTCTCTTTCAGCTTAAAACTGTTACCCTTAATCCTATCACTACCTGCCCTTGTAAAAAGTCCCTCTCCAGCTTTCCTGTAGCCCCTGCAGGTACTGGAAGGCTGCTCCAAGGTCCCCCCAGAGCCTTCTCTTCTCCAGGCTGAACAAGCCCAACTCTCTCAGACTGTCTTCACAGGAGAGGTGCTCCAGCCCTCTGATCATCTTTGTGACCTCCTCTGGACTCGCTCCAACTAGCTCCAACTCCAGCTTCACCCACCTTCCTTTTTTCATGTCTTGTCCCTTTCCCTAGGCAAGCTGTTCTCAGTTTCTGTGTCCCTATCCTTTTCCAGAAGGCGGATAATTTTCCTTTCACAGAAGCTGAAATGGCAGTATCCAATAAGGCCCACAGTGGATTTCAGAAAGAGGACAAACACAAACTAGTCATGTCTAGATATATCCTCCCTGCCTCCTTTTATCAGCAGTTAGTGGACTTTCTATAAGCCCACTAGGGTTCTGTCAACTTTAAAGCCTGATTCAGAAGCTCTACAGCCCTGATGGACTTTTCCTCTATGAAATGGTCTAACCCTAATTTATACTCTCTGCCTCCACAACAACCTGTGGCAATGAGTTCCACAATTTCAGTACTGCTGAGCAAATGTACAGCTGATAAACATAGACATGTTACTCATTTTAATGCAATTACTATGCTTGTCACAGTTTGGGAAGGTGTCCTTAAATGCTTATGGGATTAGCCTGACTTTATAATCTAAGACATGCAAATTGGCCTTTATACCAATGTAAAGCCCATTAAGCCAATGGAGTTTCACATGGACGTATGGTCTGCCCACACAGATTGAATTACAGGTTGAGGGCTGTAATTGTAGCACACAGCACATAATTACCAGAATGACACTCTCTTTGTTACCTCTGAACACTAAGAATATTTCCTATACTAAAAAGGTTATCCACAAAGATAGTACAGCTCCTTCACAAAGAATAAAATGAAAAGCTACAAGAAAGCTGTAACCTATTTTAATACTTCCATTTGTCATGAAATGACAGAGAAGTCAAAACTTCAAATTAGTAGAATAAGGTAAAAATGCATATGCAACTTCACAGTGTCTGGTAGTCACATTGTGCAATTGTACTCATCAAAAGCTATCCTGACAGCTTTTTCATACTAAATTAAAGGAAAGTATAATTATTTGTTTATATTTGGAAGTTCTAAGAATTCTGTGTACATATTTCATTTGACTATATCACAAAAAATAATTTATTGCAACTACCTAACAAAAAGCTCCCAAACCTGGCTGCTTCAATTCCTCACTCATTTCCTTCAGAATGTCTTTTTTATATTGCCGTAAGATTTCATCTCTCTAGCCCTGTGCTGTAAACTTCTAGACTGTAACAAACCTGAGCCTCAAAAATGTCAAACACAATGAAAAATGGAAATTACCATACAGTAAGCTGGTCTCAGAGCTCCTCTAAGACTCACTCATTCTGGCTTCTGGGTCACTGCCTGAGCTGAATATGCAAGCTTACCACTACGATCCACACTGCTGTTGATTCTCTGTGCTAGAGTGAAGTTCATAGGGTGAAAAGCATCCACCCAATTCTTTCCCTTCTCTCCTCTTTTCTCCTGCTTCCTTAACAAGAACGTAGTATAGAAGCTATAAATATGTAAAAATAGTTACATTTTGAACAACGTCCATTTTTCTTAGTCTCGACCATAAGACACACTTGCTAAGGACTTCTATGAAAATGATCTGGGAATATATTCTTTTTTTAATTTAAGGATTACACTGACTATAAGCCAGGCAAGGAGAGGGTCAGTGTCTTTAATCTTCCTATGTCAATGTCATGACACAAATACAGAATATGATAAATGCCTTAATATTTGCTTTAATGGTAAAGGAAAATTCCAAGAACTCTAATAAAGAAGATTTGGTCTGCTATGTCAGCTTTAGCAGCTAAATGACAGAGTTTTCCCCACAGTCCCATCTTAACCTGCCTGGGGCAGGCAGTAGATAAGGGAAGGAGAATATTTTCCTTTCAGCCTAAGCTTCTATTAGAAGACAGGAGGCAAGATCAACCTTTTGGTAATTGTAAAACAAGAATTCAAAAGCAGCTTTTCAGAAGAACCTCAGTATTTCCTCAATGCTCTTTCTCTTTCAAGATCCTTGTGGCCTCAGTGTCTGTCCCAACACTGACAGAGATATTGCCACAGGAGATGAAGATACGCAGGAAACTGATGTGCTAAAGAAATCAAACTGTGATACAGACAAGCAGAACAAGGTGATTATATCAGGCACTCTGATGTTACACTGAGCTATTGTCTAGGAGACCTAAAAGGAGTTTTATTTTTATTTCCATGCTAGATAGTGTGATATTTTTTTGCTTACTCTGGTAACCCTAAGGCAAGTTCAAGTGCTTAGTTAGAGAAATGTTCCTTTAAAAACCACAGTTTAGTTCAGCTCTGTTTTCCAGCAGATCTTAACTCTAATAAGCAGTAAGACCAGATGCTTTGGTGGTGTAAGTGACATTGTTTCAGTGAAGTTAAGAGAACTGAAATGATCCAAGATCCCAGCTGAGGAGCTGGCTGCACACATGGAGCCATCATTAAATTACAGGCAGACAAACAACAACCAGCAGCCTGAAGTATATGGATTCCTACTGGTTCCTCATGACTGCGTACATGTATTTGCACATGTTTTGACACAAGCTTAGATTGGTCAGAACAATACTTAACATGATTTCAGTGCACACAGTTATACGTTGTAGATAGATGTGTCCTGCTGTACAAGCAGCTCTCTAACTCCCAGTGACTATACAGGAACAATTAACTCTGACATGTAAGGTTTTCTCACAGTGTGTGGGCACTTTTAAATTATTGATAGTGATTTGGAGAACACAGAACCACGAGCAAGAGTGCAGCTGTTTCAGTAGCTTTTTTATGGTTAAAAAGGCAAACAAATTATATGTCTTCAGTGACAGACTACGGAGATCAAAGGTAATTTACCTTCTTCAAACTTAAGGTTTTAAAAAATAATAAACAACAACAATTTTGATATCATCTCTTAAATCAAAGAACAATGAAATTACCTGGAACCCTGCTGATTAAGAAAACTGATTTCCCAGAACAAAAATTAAAAACTATAATTTAAATCAGACTGTGCTTTTAACAATGCTCATGTGTGAATTTCATTATTATAATCCAACTTCATCAGTTCAGCAGTTCTGAGGTCCTCAGTGGTGCATGCAATCAGAAATACAGCAGCATCATGGCATGCATGATAGTGTAATGCAAACATATATCCAACTGATATGACTTCTGTGATTAAAAACATTACAATATAAAACAATCATTGAGAGTTTACTTTTAATTTACATTTTAATCAGCTTTATTTTAATCAGAAAATTGTATCTAGCAAAGCTCATTAAATGACATCTATAAAGAAAAAAACACCTACTACGTGGGTAGTTTTCACGTAAAGTTTAGAGTTGGTTTATGGCCAATGAGCAAGTTATAAGCAGAAAAACCTGAAAAATACTAGCCATGATACAATCCCATCATTAAAATCTCAATGTAATATTTGTGGTAATACTCTCTAGTAAGCTGTTTATGGCACGAAAATCCATTCCGCTGACATCAAAACATTATCATTATTGGGAAATGCATGACTGTATTAACCTGCATTTTATTTTTCTTTATAAAGACTGCCAAAAAGATGGACCTTTCGCAGTCTTTAATAGTATTTTAAGGCCAATGTCTCCGTGTTATTTTTCACCTAATCTCTGCAAGTCTAGAAATAAACTGGCTGGCTTTCATAAGATATCTTAATGAAGAGGTGTCAGTCTAGAGAGAGGTATGGGAAGACTCAGTTTGGAGCAGGGAGATGAATTGAAGCCTCCCATTTCCCAGGAAAATTCAGGAAACATCTCATGCTGCTTGGCTTTACCTGTTGGTGGTGGTAGTAGGGCTCAGTGGAAAGTATGAAAAGGTTTAGTATTATTCTGATGCTCAAGTTGAAATTAAATGCTTTGTGTAGATGTTCATGGAGATGTGGCTAGTGATGCCTAGCATTGTTTAGCCAACTTTCAGCACTGTAATGAAACAAAACACAAAAAATAATGCTGCGTGTCTCATGAAAATAGAGTTCTTTCCCAAGATGGCTAAACTTGGCAAAGAATGATCCCCTGAATACCAGATGTTAATGATTCTGCAGATACTATTGTTTCTACCTACCCACTTAAACTGTGGGGTTGGTAACAGTCTTTCATATTAACATTGCATTGGTTTTGATAGATATGCTTCTGGGACTGAGCTCTTAAATTAACACTGCGACCATTTCCCAGAATTGCTGCAGGGGAAGTCATTCTGGTAGAGAACCTGAGGGATGGAGAGCATCTCATCTGTGCAGCTGAGAAAGAGAACTACCTACAACAGGTCATAGCCATATGATACAAAAATAATAACAGTTACTGTTTAAAACTCTGCATGTTAGTTCAGAAGCTGGTGGTGGGTTAAGACTGTGCACATGATCAACTATGGCTCAGCAATAAGCAATACCTTGCCAAACTATGTAATTGATCACTTCAAATCATGTGACAATAACCTAATGTGTCAAGGGAAGTAAGCTGCAATGCAAATTATTTTTCACCATCTGTTTATTGCATAAATATTTTTACTCACTCCATTAGTTACCATCTGCAGGATGATACCAGTCAGTTTATAAAACTTTATGTCAAAAAGCAAACAGTGCAATGGAGCCAATTCACCATCACTAACTCCTTTGCAATATTCATACAGAATTAATCATAACTGTTCTATTATAAAGACATGATTCTATCAATTCCTAAATCAATGGAATTAGAATTTCTTATTTAGTAATTCAGATATCTAAATTATAAAAATCAGACATACCGTTAAGCACAGGTTAGTTTCACACCAGATTTACGCCATATCTGGTTGCAATAAGTTAGTAATTTTATTTACATACTTAATGACTCTGACACCCCGAAAAAAAAAAAGTTACACCACAGAATTAAAAAAAAATATTTAGATGGCTTAAAAAAAAAGAAAAGAAAAATAAATCACTGAGTTACTGTAACTGCATGCATTTTAGAAGGTTGATTCAGAAACTGCCCTTGAGAAGGCAAATTATCTGGACCATAACTGCTTATTCTTTTAGTGTATTTTTTTCCAGACCTCTTAGCCAATTTTGATCATTTATTTCACTGATATTAGTTAAAAATATGCTTACTTATACCTGAAATACTTTTACAATTAAACATTAAAGTTTTAATATTTAGGTGATAACAAAATGTACCATTTTGTTCAACCCAACATTTTCTACATAGCTTGGTAGGAAATACTGAAAAAAATGTTCTTTTTTGGAACAGAAAATTCTAATATACTAATTTTCTCATGCAGATACCAACATTGTTCCATAAGCCTTAGAAAGGATGTTTATGTAAATGGTTCACAATAAAGATCTGGAATCTACAGGTATCAGGAACATAGTATTACAGGAGCACCAAACAAATTATTAAGACACATGATATTACCATAAGATACATATAAATCCTTGTATAGTATGGCATTAGCCCTGTCTCTACTTCAGTGCAGAGTACTGGTGAAATAGATGCTGGATTTCTAACTGTTCCTGGTAGTGAGGTGCATTTTTTGTAGAAGCTTAACCTTCCATTAATGCACACATAACCCAGACAAGAACTTAAGCACTCAGTTTCTCCCTGCTCTAAGTGAAGCTTTGCCATAATCGTAGCATGGCACTCTGGCTCGGTCAGATTACCATATTTTGAGAGTGCTAAAGGAGTACATGCCAGTTCATGCCATCCACTCTGCAAAGAAGTACTTGCAGCCTGCTTACCAGCGGCAATAATCAATGCAGATGCAGAACGAGTTTTTTCAGCATTCAGGTAAAAAGTCCCCATGATCAGAGTGCACAATGCTTCAGACAGAGGCCTATGACCCCTCCTTGTATTTTATACCCACAAATTAGATTACTGACTCTGGTTCATAAGTATTTAGGAAATCCTGTCCTTCTTGTGAGTGCACATCTATTTATTTGGTGATGTTTCTGAGGCAACACAGATAGCAGCAAAGCTGTGATTTTATAAAAACACCATCTACCTTCCTGTTTCCCCATGTCATTTCCCAACTACCTTTCCCTTCTTTGTTCCCAACTGCTTCTCTCACATAGTGCAAAATGTGAGAATATTCCAGATAAATTCAACTCCCACTACAAACAAACAGTGCATACACAAATTGGGCAAGCGCACACCAGTTGTCTAACACAGAGTTGTGAGCCAACAGTAGAAATTCACTATACCAACATCTGGTCTGCATATTTAACCTTCATTGTGTGCGTGTGTCTGTGTGTATATAGACACACATTTTTTTAATAGACTATATATGGATAGTTTTTAAAGAATAACTAACAGATCCAAATAGAGAATTGATCCACATTGATCAGTAATGCAAATTTACACTTTGACTAAAGAATGAAGTGTTTGCAGACATACATTAAATGACTCCAAGGATCTTTACAACTCATTATGTAGAAAAAAAATAAATAAATCTATAGTTAAATTATTTAAAAGACTGTAATTCTGGTATATTTACTAAAACACTCTCTGGAACAGTTGCAGCCATTTTGCAAGTCACAAATTTTGCAAGAAAACAACAAGCAGATTTACATTTTTTAAAGGTCTAAAGGGGTCAGACTGGTTCAGTGGTTCTTGGAATACATAGTCTGCCGCTTGCCACTGCCAGATCCAGCTCTTACCAAACAGAATAAGAAAGGTGAGGGTGACTGTTTTATGCTGCTGACATTTACTATTGTTTAAGTGCATTTTAAATGGGAAAGATTAGGCTTTAAAAGAGGTATCAATGTAAAGCATACATAGATAGTACAAAATATTGAAGTACAGATGACCAAAGGGAACAAACATTAAAACAATAAATTAATCTCTACATCTCATGGAGGCTCATTAACCAGACAATTAAATGCTGGAAAGTTCTCTCACATTCTCTGTAGGTCAAGAATTGAAAGGTGATTGGATAATGAGGGAAGATGCAAAATAGAGTTAAAAGAAATAAGGAAAACTGGACTTCAGAGGGACTGAGAAATGAACATTCTGCAGTTGTAGGAAAAACGTGGCAGCTTAATGCACAGCAGCAATTAGTTTTGTTCATAATGAAGAAATACATCATATCTGAAACCCGGATCAAAAAAATCACTTAACCACCTCTGTAAGTTCAAGTCTAAGTAAGCCTCACAATTCATTGAGACTTTTTAACAAAAAAAAAGAATTAAAACCTGAGTAAGTTCATGAGGAGACTTTTTAGACTTTTTCTACCTAGCCTTCTTTTACATCCATATATTGCTGGAATACATAGCTCTTACTTATGGCATTGAATTCACCAATATTCAACATCTCCTTGGAGCAGTATCATTCACCTTAAACATCACGTTCTTGAAGATGTCAAGATAAGTCTGTGAAAACATATTTTCTTTTCTATGAATGATTTCAGAGACAAAGATTAATCGTAATGTACAGCAGTACCATGTAAAAAAGAAAAACCGTCTGATATACATGGTCATAGTTGCACAGGTAAATGATTTCTTCAGGTAAATTAATTCTAATCAAGGGTTCGGCCACTACTGGCATTCTGATTAACATGGTTCATGGTTCATGAACAGAACAAGGTTAGAAAGAGATTGTGACTTAAAAATAGTATCTAAATGTATACGTTTTTTCCTCCATTTGAAAACGTTAACTTGTTCCTCCTCAAGATCTTCAAATCCCTTTTTGCATGACTGACTTATTCTAATTGATACTGATTAGTTAAGATTTATGACAATATTAGATGTGTAGAGTACTCCTCTTTGCAACTTCCTCTGCACGTTTTCCATTAAGTAGGGAAACCAGTTTTTAACAGCTTGTAACTTGCCATTACAAAATTCCTAAACTTCAACTCGCCCTACTGGAACTTCCTGCCTGAAAAAAACAGTTTAATTCCCAAATAAACAATTATCCAAGTGAGTTCTGTGTTGGGGTGGAGGAGTGTTTTATTTTCACTGATTTTTATTTGTTATTGAAACTCTTTCTCCATACTAAATCTACTTCTAAAAGAATCACATTAAGGAGGAATAGAGGATTGTGATAATGTTATTTTTCTGGCCTTGAAAGGCTATTCAAAAGTTTTCTACAACACGATAGAGGCCAAACTGAATTGGATAGCGTGTAGGGGGATTGCCACGTGGTGCCCACACTTCATCTCATTAATCACACTCTAACCTTTCAAGCTGTTCGGCACCCTCTCCTCACACATTATGGCCAGATTTTTCAGCAGAGCGAAGGCTGAGGAACCAGATGGAACCTGCTGGTATCTGCTTTTTCACTACCCAGTGATTTTATCTCCTCGACTGTTTTTAACCTGTCAGAGATGGCAATCGCACACCTCCAAACCACATACACAGGAAGCTTTTGCTGGGTTCAATTTATTAGTCCCAGATCCATTAAACACCGAGCTCTCTGCCCTGAGAGCTGGACTGAGGTCCCTCTGCTCGGCAGCCTCTGCACTTGTCTCTGGCACCGCGAGGATTTGGCAGCCCTTCTAGAAAAATTGCTGTGGTGATGAGCGGGGGAGCTGCTCGGAGCTGATCAGTAAGGAATGGGAACCTGAGGCACTTTTCCCCCAAGGGGTGTACAGACTCCCACTCCGCAGTTAAGTCTTGGTGAAACCTACAGAATTAACTCAGGAAAACAACCACAACGCCCAAAACTACCTATTGAGCCATTAAACAAAATCTCTGAAGATGAACCCTTACCTGCACGCCCATAGAGCGGCCTGTTCTTGCCGCCGTGCTGCAGAACAGGGTGCGGGGCAGGCAGCCGCCTCAGGGACACGGGACACGGCACTGCCCTCCCGCCTTCCCGCCCGCTCCCTGCTACCAACAGCAGCGCCAGGCGCCCCGCTCGCTGCCGGCCTGTGGGGAGACCCAGCGCCCCCGCTCCTCCCGCCATTTCCGAGCGGGGTGGCCCAGAGCCGCCTCGTCCTCCTCAGCGAGCCGCGTGTGAGCGATCCGAGCGGCTACCGCGACCACAAACCTCACCTCTCCCAACACCTCTCGCTGTTCTGAAAGGCGAAGCCTCTCGCTGCCTTCAAAGGGAACCCCAGGAACCGGCGGGTGTGAGGGGTCTCCCCAAAGCAACAGCGACGGCCCCCGCTCCCCTCGCGCAGCACCGGGTGCCCGCGCTGTGGGGGGCAGCGCGCGCCTGTTCCCGCCCTGAGGCGGCTCCTCTGCTCCCTCAGGGCCCCGCTCCTCGCCTCAGGGCCCCGCTCCTCGCCTCAGGGCAGCTCCTCCTTGGCAGCCGCGCCCCGGGACGGGCAGGCACGCAAAGCAAACAGCGTGGAAATGCAGCAGGGAGAGAGGTGAGTGAAGGGTTGAGAGACTCCTACCTGTGCGATTGCTGCAATTAGTGCAGCAGTTACTGTGCATAAAGAAGCAGCCCGGCTCCCTTTGGAGCTGTAGCCCTGCCAGGCTGTGGGGTCTGGGCCCCGCTTTCTTCCTCACCAGGTGCTTGGTTACTTCTGGCAGAACTACTCAGCTTTAATGGAGAAAGTAGAAAAATGCATCTGAAATAGGCTCCTGTCCCAGGAGACAGCTGTGTGTAGGGTTGAGTAGGCTCCATGACACAACATTCCCTACAATAACACCCATTAATCAGGGGCTCACAATCTTCCTGTTTCTAATTAGTGTTCAGACATGGCTTCAAGGTAAATGCTGTTTTACTCAGTCCTGCCCAAACTTGGTCCAAGTTAAGGTGCAACATCAAGTTTAAAATAAAGATACAGGAATTTTGGGGTTCATTCCTCTCCAGGATCAACTGAGCAAGCTTTCGAGGTCACGATTGTGAACTCGGGGGAATTTTGGTGCTTGAGGCCCTTTTACAAGTCCACCTCTTTCCTGGAATCTGCCACCAAGGCCCTTTAGCACAAGAGGTTTACAGGTCTGTGTAACATTGTTCATTTTGATCCTAACATCTCCTTACAGATACACAAGGGGTTAACTGAGAAAAATTTTCCTCATGGAGGAGAAATGTGAATTGTGAAACAAAATGGACAGCCAGCTTTTTAATTTAAGCATAACTAATATTAAGGTGCTAAGAAGAGTTTGATTAATAAGAAACAGATTTAACCAGTTATAAGACATGGATTAAATGTTCTTTCACTGATTCCCTCAACCAACTTGCTCCTGGTGATTAATTGTAATGGCGTTTTACGTGTAGATAGATTTAAGCACATGCATAGTCTTTTGAAAGATTGGAGTTTAAATCATGTGGAGAGGTCAAATTACTGTTCCTACATATTTATTCAACTCCAGTTTATTTTGCCATGGCATCTAATGGCAAGGACCTAAATTTATATGTTAACTGCAAAAGCAAAGATTTTGAACAGAAACCTGTAAGAAGTAACATTTGTAGAGCTGCTGTAGACAGTTCTTTTTTATTTAAATAGATGGGTCAGTGACCTCCATCATCCTCATATCTGTGCCCAGTTTTCCACTGTGCAGCACAATCCCTTGATTGAGAAGAGCTATTTGAAAACTCAGCCGGCTGAAAAATCTGACCTGCTGAACACTCTTAGGTACTTTATAATCAAATAAATGATCACATATATTCTCTGCTGGCAGTTTATGGCTGTGATTGCAGAACTGCTGAATATTGTTAATGTGCCTACAGTTCTGTAATGAATTGTTTCTTCAGTTTCTGATTTACCATCTTTAACGAGTTTATTTTACTTTAATATTTTTCAGGACTGTAATCAACAGTACTCCAAATTTATTCCATAATGTTGCCACAGACTACTCTTGATAAGCTTGTTTTTAGCATTTGTAACTCTTATGTTGTATTTGGGACTTTTGGTTTATTTTTAATTCTGGATTGTTACAGCTGAGTTCAGAGTTCATCTTTCAGTTTCTGCAGGGTTTCTCAAATATATATGAATCTAAAAGTAATATTAAGGTATTTTTTTTCAAAATATATACTTAAATATTGACTGCTTTTCTAGTCCTTTATTTGGTGACAGTTTTTCAAAAAGCACATAATTCTCAGAGCCATGAACCATGAATTTATTTCAAGTTGCTCCCCCGTTTTGGGTTAGGCAAACTGTTTTTAGCCTGAAATGTAGATTTGCTGTTACTCTGTTTGTGTTCTTATTCTCACAGCGTTGTAGCAGACGAACAAAGTCACAAGCTATACTGTGGTGGAGATAAAATGGCAACGTTAGCTACTTAACCAAAATGTGTTAGATTTGTGGATGAAGCTGAGCTATACCTTTGAGCTTCATCTACTGTTTACCTTTCACGCAACTAGGACAAGTAGAAAGGCTTTAAAAGACAGTCTTTTGGCTTCTGTAGAGCAAAATGGTTAAAGTAATATTAAAAGCTCTATTCTTTTCTTGTTGAACATTATGATTTACCACTGGAAGGAGCTAGAGTAATGATGTTGAATTACTGAAGAAACCAGCATAGGGCTAGCAAAACGGTTAAATAATCTATGAGAAAAGGGAAAAGGGAATCAGAATCTTACCTGAGAGAAAGAAAAAGGAGTCAGTTATTTTCTGAGATGCAGAGAGCTGTGGTTCTGATTTAGAAACTTATGTATGAAACATGGGTCATGTTAAAAGAAAGTATGATAATTTTAAAATGGAAATTATTTTCTTCCCTTAAAAATAAATTATCTAGGTGGAAACAGAGGGAAGTTAGCAGAAAGGAAAAGCCACTTGGATAAAACAGATTGAGTCTCTCGCTTGGTAAGGCTACAAGGTCTTATTACCTAAGTAAGAAAGTGACTCAGTTTATTAAGCAGATTTTTAAATTTTGTTTGTTTAAAACTCATCATTTTCATAGGGATGATAAAAATTGATTGATAACTTGGTAGGAATAGAGAGCCTTCTATAAGGTCTTTTTTTTTTTCTTTTCTTTTTTTCTTTTTTTCTTTTTTTTTTTTTTTCTTTTTTTTTTTTTTTTGAGGCTCTGTATAATGTGACTGAAATTTCATGCTGTTTAAATGTTATTTGTCTTGAAAACTTTTACCTGCTTGTCTCACAAAAAAATGTGGTTTTAATTTCTAACCCAGGGGAGGGTCAGATGAGGGTATGCATGTGGTTAGGAAAGCTTAAAGACTAGCAAGGTGTTTATTCTTTGTATTTTATTGTAAAATGCAGGAGATAAACGTTTATTTTAAGCAGAGTAGTTTTGATATGCAGCAGCATGAAAATTCTGGACAGAGTAGCAGACTCTGACAACACAGTACAGAGAGTAGATTTGTTCTGACAAAACCTCTTAAGCAGACATTTTCTAAAAAGCAAGACCTGCACCAGTTGGTGCCACAGCCCAAGCTTAGCACAAATGCTCAGCAAATTATAGCAGAAGACAGAGCTGGCCTGCAAATGTGGACTACAGTCAAGAGTAGAAATAGATGGTGTTCACAGGGCATAGTGTAGACTTGTTTCAGCAACTTTTAAAATTGCTGGCAGAACTCATGTTAGCTATATAATTAATGCCATCATACATATGTGTAAGATAATGTACGTATGTGATTTTACATTAGGGTCTCAATCACGTAAGCCTTTTCTCATCAGAACTTGATACCTGACATTTTCTTGTTCTGTTGTGATTTGAATACTAATAGCATACCGAGGCTTGGTAGCTCATTTCTCATGTTTCTCCATCATAGTAGGTTTGGGGTTTTTCCATTGTGCTGTTTTGTTTTGTTTTCCCCAAAAATTGGTATTACTGTAACCTGACTTGTAGCTATGGCTAGGAGGGCCATGTAATGTCAAGAGCCAAGATCAGCATATGTTTAATGATCTCTTTCATATTTGCTCCTACCTGTTATTAGGATAGCACAGTTCCTGGCTATCGTCTTTGTTCTTGTCTTATAGTATCCTTAGGCAAAAGACACTGATGAAGAATCAGTCTCCTAAACCAATTACTATCCTGTCTGGTCTCATTCAAGAACTAGTGATGAGCTACATACCTTTATCCCATCCTAGTCTTCATTATTGATGTTGCTATAAAAGTTGCTTCACACTGAATGAGAAGTGGGTGGTGGAGTTTTATGCTTTGGTGATGCTAATGGTTATTAAAATATGAGGAAAGCCTAGGTGATGCCAGGTGATTTAATGAAAACATCTCCCTTCCTGAAGAATGTTGCAGGGGGTCTAACCCACAGAATGCAGTGTTAAATCATCTCTTGATTTACAAGTCTGATGCAAATTCTCTGCACAGAGCCTACTAGTAGTTCCCTGTTTTGTGTTTCATATTGCTGCTTGCAAGTCTCTTTTCTGCCTTATAATCTATGTAGCTATTTGTGTCCCTACAGCGTAACCCACTATTTTCCAGTTCTAATTTCATTTACTTACACACTATATAAAAGGACCTCAAGGACAGCAGGAAGGCGGGCGCTTTGCATTTAAAAGCTCTGTTCCCACATCAGCCTGATACATCTGACACCAGTGTCTTCTGATTCACTCCCATTCCTTGTATCTTGACAGTTGCTCAAGCACAGCATTTTGTTGAAGTTGCTCTTTTAAATTAAAGTATTTCAAAGCTGTGACTACTATCCTGTCTTAAGAACAAATTTTTACAATGGTTGGGATTACAGTGCTATGGCTGTTGACTAATGATGCAGGAAAAAAAACCCCTCATGTCCTCTGGCATTTCATTTATTTGTTTTAGGCTGATCCCTTTTCTAGCTCTGTAATTTTACTGGGATAGCTAAAAACATTCACCTGGAAAAGCTGCACCCAGCTTATTTTAGACTGGTTTGGGTGTGGGAAGGTGGGTAGGGAGGGGGGTTAAACAGGCATGTATTTTTCTATACGCCTCTTTTCTGGTAATCCTTGGTAGTGTTTATCTCTACTTTCATGGAACAGAAAACTGAAAGCTTTTAGTTGTAATAGTACAATAAAGATTGTCTGAAAGATGTTGATTCAGAAAGATAACCATTTTAGATTATGGGATTCATCAGAAGTCACATCAAAATATACTGACAACCATATTGACTGGATTGCCTCTTCACAATTTATTCTTTTTCCAGTAGGAGTAGCCATGTGGAAGCCCTGCTAGCTATTCTATAACTAAATCCTACACACTGTATGGTATATAAAGGCTATATAAATACAAAATCCTGTATGTAGCTTATCTGGGACAGAGAGCTTCCTCAACAATAGACTGTAGGAACAGCTGATTGTTCTTTGAATTAAAAACAAACAAACAAAAAACCATTTTAGCTAGGCCCGCTCATTGGTCTGGTAGACTTTTCTTTCTTTTCTTTCTTTTCTTTCTTTTCTTTCTTTTCTTTCTTTTCTTTCTTTTCTTTCTTTTCTTTCTTTTCTTTCTTTTCTTTCTTTTCTTTCTTTTCTTTCTTTTCTTTCTTTTCTTTCTTTCCTTTCTTTCCTTTCTTTCTCTTTATTTAAAATTATTTGCAAAATTCAGTCTCTACTTATAAGTAGTTACTAGTCGGGATGGCATTTTCTACAAAGAGTCTAGAAACTTAAAATTTATGCAGCTCCATCTATTAATGAATAAAAATGAACTAGAGTTTTATTTATATGATAATACTGTTTGATACAGAAGGAGCAATAATTCACTGCTGCATTTTTAAGCATTTATTCAAAGCAAAACAAGTAATATTTGTAAGAATGCAGCATTTGAGTAAATAATGAACCTCAATTTCAGTCCTAAGTATGAAGAGAGTTATTTAATGCTATTACTATACACATGCATTTTATACCTGGACTTTTCCTTCATGCTCTTTCACAATCTATACTGAGCTTAACCAACAGAGATATTATTATGCCAAAGCTGACTATGTTATCAGAAGTGTATGCATCCATTCACAGTGAAGTTGAAAGTCAAACTTCCTTCACTCATAAAACTATTGATAAAGTGGCATGACTAGCAGGTTAGTTCTGTAGACTTCATGTGAAAAATTAATCTGCAGAGAAAGAGAGTGTGTGGTAGGAATACCAGAGATCTCTATTTTCTATTCAGGTATCCAGAAAAAAAAAAAAAAAAGAGTATAAAAAGAGAAAGGTAAAGAAAATGAGTTATCCACTGGGGGAAGGTGCCATACACTTAGCAAGAAAGTTAAGAACAGATAACACACCATTTCAAAAATTCCAAAGGCAAAGTGAACCATTCCATTTTCAGGTGCATGTGGGAGAAAAGTATATGAATAATGAATTTTATATAATATTTTTCCCATGCATTATTGAAACTATTAGTGCTGACTACAAATAATCACATGCTTTTTTCATTTCCAGTTTTGTGATGCACTTAATATCATCTGTTGATCCCATTAGTGTTAAGACATCATATTGGATGTGTTTTACAGCTTACAGTAGTTCGGGTTTTTTTGAAACTTGAGATGACATACAAATATTTTAGGAGATGATTCATTACAATATAAATTTTTTATATCAACATTCGTATGTTTAAGGGGGAAGGTTCTTTCCCTGAAGGAATGAAGTAAAAATAGAAAGCATTTGCTGAATCATATTTTCATAAATGCCTGAGCTTAATAACACAGCTCATTACTTTTGTGACTCACCTCTTACGATTTTCTTGAAAGCTCTATTGACTTCAGTGATATCTATCACCATGTTAAGACTGGTCCTTAGTACACAGCTACAACATGGTTCACATGAAGGTTTCACAAATAAGACGCATCATACCTTATGTTGAGCACCAGGGAATCAGTGAACCAGTAGTTATCAGAGTGACGTATTTCTCGCAAGTAGCTGACCCACCTACTGCTTCAATTAAGAACAAAATCCCAATGTGGATGACATCACTGATAGAATCGATTCCATCATGTTAGTGTCAACAGAAGTTTAGCTAGGTACTGCAGCAGGTTTAGGATTTTGTAGTCTTAATTTTAAAAAAGTGCTAAAGGAGTATTCCACAATGTAAGTAGCAAGAACTAACAAGTGAATTTTTTATTCATCTACAAATAACATTCATATGAATCAGCATATTAAATATCTGATTAATGTCTGATACAGGGCTTTTTTTATAAGACTAGATCTAAAGGTATGTGAATTTAGAAACTACTTGCAGATGAGTTAAATGCAGTGCATTTAAGGGTAAGGGTTTTGGATACAAGTACCTTCACAAAATCTTTAAGAATGGAGTAGCATTTGTGTTAAATCCCCCACCGTAGAGTGTTTAAGTAATGAAAAACATATTAATTCTGTTATAATTTGTCTTTGTACTACGAGAAGGTATTTGAAAATTGGCAATAATGTGAACCTACTGTCAGAAAATAAGCATGCATGTTGCATCAATGAAGTTTCATAAAGCCCAGGGATCCCATTCATCTTGTTTCATTGAAGACACTTGATTATTTCTATTGAATCAGTGGGTTCCTATGCTGTAGTTCATGCGAACAATAAACGAGGAATGTTGTAGTTTAAATGTAACTGAAATTCATTATTGGACCCCTTTGGAAACAACACATTGATTAGTAGTATTTTTTTGTCACAAGTCTTATTGCTTGAGAAACACTTCTTTTATTTCTTTTATGAAAACAATCATTCTTGTCTTTAGTATATCTAAAAATTCTTTTGACCCTGTACTTTAGTGACCTACTCCTATGATTTTATTGAAAATTGAAATGCACCATGATCCATCAGTTACTCAGTCTTCATTCTGTATACATGAAGGTCAATGATAGAACCTCCACACAACATTAAGAATTCGATTCATAGTTTTCTTTTCCACTCAAATAAGAATTTCAAAATTAAATAAACTTACCACTCTAAGCAGTATCGAAAATGCAATTTTAGTTTGCTGGAAAGAAATGAGAACTTCCTAGAATTGTTTATTACCACTAATACTTAATTTCTTGAACAAAGAATGACAGTTATTATTTCTTCCACAATGTTTTCTGCATTCAGCCTCCATTATTCTCTCTGGGTTTCATTTTGAAATGAATCATGATAGTTGCTCAAGTCCAGGATTTCCTGAAATCAAAGAAGTGAGTATTGTAGGTCACACCCCTCAGACTTGCAACCTAGAATCTAACTCAGGGAAAGGTCTGATTTATTGTCTAAAGCAGGAGAGTTAGTCTCTCGATTCTTACCAAAAATAACAATTTTCCTTTACTAGCAAATAATTTTTGGTGATTTGTCTATAGTGAGAATTATATTATTGATACCTGTTATTATCAGGCTTCAGCTATTCAGGTAAGCAATTGTTTAAATCAATTACAATTCCATGACTTCCAACCCTGTTCTCTTAAAAAAAACCAACCAACCAACCAAAAAAAAAGCCAAAACCCAAACACCCCACAATTACAGTCTGTGAAATATATGTGAAAAAAAATATTGAGCACATCTTGTGTCCTTAAACTTTTTCTTTTAATATTAATTTGGGTTTTTTTCCTGCTGACAATCTACTTCATTATCATTTCTAGAGTTCTTGTTAAGAATCCTAGTTAGCATCTTTGCAGGAAATGTTCTAAGGGGAATTAAATCATTGATTCTAGTTGAAGCAAGTTGAACCACTGCTAATTTCCATTTATGCGTAGACTCTACCTCTTCTGTACTCTGGCCTTTGAAGTCTTGCTTTTTCAGACTCACTGTTAAACAGAATTTGAAGGAGAAGTAGGAAGGGCTAGTCCAGGTGAAGTAGTATAAGGAATGTGAGTTTCCCAGGGCTCTGATGTGACTGTGCCCAGGCCTTCTCTTACCATGAGCTCCCCAAAGAAAATCAAAACAGGGTAATGTGTATTTTTAAATAGAGAAAAAGTACTAAACAAAACAGATCAGAAATTACAGGTGTTTTAAAAGGACTTTGTGTTTCATCACACTCTGGTCTTCAAGTATTTCCTCCAACCTCAGCAGCCTGGCTGGCTGCTTTCTGCTCCCTACAGCAGCCTCTCCCAGGCTAA
The DNA here is from genome assembly GCA_013398125.1 of Aegotheles bennettii. NCBI lineage: Eukaryota > Metazoa > Chordata > Aves > Caprimulgiformes > Aegothelidae > Aegotheles > Aegotheles bennettii. Next base: position 2,510,830 of record VZRW01001045.1, on the reverse strand, counting down.
TCCCAAAGAATATTGTAAGAAACAGAATTTGCAACTGAATATCACTCGTCATTCTTCAGTACAATGGTCATAGGTTAAAAATTATGTCATTCCATTTTAAGTTATGAAGGAGAAATAATCCAATAATTTTTCAGAAGGGTGGAGAAGGGAGCAAGTTGGTGTGTGTACATAGAAAATCTTCTGAGACCTTTCTTCTGAGACCTTTGCACTGTGAATCCCACATTACTTTTACACAGGTTTTTGTTGTTACAAGGATTTGAAATTTAGAACTGTTACTTTTGTTATCTTAGTGTACCACTCTTCTGTCCCTTCTCCCAAAGAAGGGTCTATGATAGTACTGCAGGCTGATCACTCTTTCTCCCTGCCTCCCCTGCCTTTGAATATAAATGCTTTTACAGGACTAGAAGGGAAGGAAGATTTCCCTTTTTTGGCCAGTATCTCACTGAAAACTGTTTGCAGATTGAAGATGAGGAGAAGACCAATTTTTAAGTAAGTGACTCTGTAGTACTAAACACAAAAGGTGCAAAGAAAAGCAGTCACTACTATCAGCTTGACAAGAGGGAGAAAAGAATAATTTCAAGCAAGGTTTTGCACCTCATTCTTCCTATTAAAGGCAATCAAGATTCAAAGAGGTAGAAAATGCAGTAATAGGCTTTTGGGAAATTTTGACAGTTTTTCTCCTAGGTGTCATAAAATGTCCTTTGCTGGCCACAATCATCTTCATATTCTTGAAATCTTAGAGTCAAAATGTGCATTTTAGTCATCCATATGTGTTAGCTATTATAATTAATTCTGCTATGAGCAGGATGCAGTAGATTATTTAGGGATCAACCATGTAGTGCTATAATTAACACCAAGTTCAAAATATAAAAAGATCAAATTCTGTAATTCATTTTGTGATTCAAATGGAAAAATAGGCTGTCAATTATGTCAGTGGGCTTGAGTCAGGCTGTAAGCATGCAGGTGGAGAGAAGGACTGCAGCTCTTCAATATCCTTGCAGTTCCAGTGCTATTCCTCTCCAGGTCAGGGTGGTTGGTAAATCTCTATTGTGAAAAATAGATGGCCTCTTCCATTTCTAATTGTAAGAACGCATTTCTCACCTGTGAGGAAGGGCCATTGGTTGCCTCATAGGCTACTAAAGTTGCTATTTCAGGAACATTTTCACCATAATCCTAGTTGATTGACAAGATCACTTCATGTAGCGAAAAAATTGTTGCTGTTACCAGGGATGTTTTGTCATGGGAAATTTCTCTGGGAATATTTTTTTTCTCATTACTGTACACACAATTGGCAAAGTCTGTCTGTGCAAGACTTCCAGCTCAATTTTTAAAACCCAAGAGGCCTGAATAATTCAGATAATCTGCAGATAAACAAGCTGACTTTGAGGCACTTATCTTAGTTGCCAAGCCTACTGAGGCTTTGTCATCAAATTCTCATTTACCAAAGAGTTATAAGATTTGTTAATGTTATATAATTCATCACTCCACTGTTCTGGATGGTGCTTTAAGAGCTCAATTCTCTTTTCACAAAGTGGCACTGATTTTAAACCACTGCAATTTCAGTAGATTTATTTCTAAACTGAATGGCTCTGAGTGAAGAATCTGGCCCTTAATGTTTCACGTGAATAATGTATCCGTACTGCGAGTCACAGCAGCAAACTCCTAAGCATAACAGGTCAGATACAAAGTTGCAGTTTTCTTGTATTGCTCTTGTCATGGGGGAAACTGTCAACTACTCTTAGTTTTAAGGCCTCTTTCCTGTACTGGAGCTCTGCAAAGTGGTCAGAGCCTACCTTCAAGTTCAAGTGAACGTTTTCATTGCTTTTGCTCATTTGAAAATAAAAACACAAGACTGACAGCTAGAATCACAGGGTTTTGTTTTGTTTTTTTTTTTACTTAAGAAACAAGCCGACACACACGGACAGTCAGAACCAGATTTTAGAAGTCTCTAAGGCTGTGATTGTGGGACTAATTTGTGACTACAATTACTTCCCATATGTGTGCCAGCTGGGTAAGTAAACATTGAAAAGCCATTGCATAATAACTTGCAACATAACTATCTGTATAATCACAGTAACTGCACATCTAGAATATATGAAAGTCTCTCCAACAAGAGGAATAACTGAACATACTTAAAACAATTTTACATTAAAAGTAATACAGAATCCTAAAGTTTACTCTGTGCCACAATATCTATTTGAGCCAATGCTCAGTTTCCTACCTCCCTAAAATTCTGAAAGCTGACGGTTTGATTAGCTTAAAATAAAACTTTTGACAGGGCAGACTAGCCAGAATAATTCCATCCTTTAACAGCTTTACAGAAAGTATTCTTTTGTATGGCAGAACCATTCACAGCATAACCGTGGTGTCTTTTAAAACTGCTTTAATTGTGACCCCGGTTACCCTCATCCAGATTAGCTAGTTTTGATGAGCAGCTTCCAGCCAGATTTAAATGCTCTTGATTAAAGTCTTCACTAGCACAAAATGCCAGTCAAGGCTGTTCTAGTGTTTTGTGACTAAGAGGCCAGCCCTGGTCAAGCCCTCTGTTCAGAGAGAAAGGAGAGTAATGCACAGCCTTTTGAAGATAGGAATCCTTCAGGAATTGGGTACATTGGCTTTAAGAATCTTGAGCAGTACTGAGTATCTGAGCCACTGTTTTTGCTCAGGTCTGCTGATGAAATGATCTGCTGTATCCTGAAGTTTGGGGTTAGCCATGTTAAGAAATACTCAAACTCCTTTAATAAAGATCTCTAAAAAACTTTGTTTTCCTGACTCAAACTTGGATTTGCTATTCAGTGATACCAAACTACTTCTCTGTCCCACACCTGTTGCTCTTCCTTCCTGTTGCTTTTCCTCATATGGCAAAGAGTATATTTGGATAAGGGAAATACACTGAAGAGAAGCAGATAGATGCAGAATTATACACTTGTACATGTATTTTATGCACGAATGTGTATCAGTTCTCTTATCGCTTCTCTCAAGTGTCTCAGCATGGTGTATTGACAATTTCACTGATCTGCATTAGTCCATTCATTTCCATCAAGGTTTCTTTCAGAGACACTTGGGAAAATGTGAGTCAAGGGAAGGCATATACTATCCAGAGGCCTGGGTTCAATAAATCTCTCTGTAGCTATTGCAGTAACTGGCTGACTGCACAAGTGTTCCATTAACAAAGTGCCTCACCTTTTCCTTCCCACACTCTGCATTTAGCCCAGGTACATTATGAAAAGGTCACATCTCTTTTTCCTCCTCTTGTATGTATTTACAAAGCCTATGCTTAATTTCTCTGTTTGGAGCTTCCTTCCTTTGCTTCCACAGGCTTTTGGCTGTCCACCTGCCTGGTATGAGTTAGCCTCAATGACTTTCACACATTAGCATTTGCTATATTTTACTATTGACTAACTAAAGTACTCCCTCATCTTAACTTTGGTTAGATAGGGTGTGAAAGCACAGAACTTAGGGTTATTAAGGTTTAACTACTCATATGTGGGACAGAATTTTAGCCTACGAAACTAAGAATGCTAATTCTAGAATTTATCATGTCTTGTTTCAGACCCTGTCTTACCTTGGTTTGCCTTCTGCTTCTTATTAGACCAAACAACTAATTCTAGCTTTCCAAAGTGCAGTTTCTGTGGTTGAGCACCTTTGGTATTCTCCCCCGACTTACAGACCTAAATCTCACAAGCTTCCTAAACTGAAGCATACATCTTCCAAGGAATTTTCAGGTTCTCCAAAATAATCATCAGCTTCAGAAAGAATCCTTTCTATCTACCCATTTTCCCCTCAAGAAGTCTCCTTTAATCATATATGTGCTTCCCAATTACTTCAGCATGCATTTCACTCGCTGGAATAGTTAGGCAGCTGAAGTGAGTCTGAACTCCAGCTCCTGCTGTAGCCGTCAGCTCATCCTGAAATACCAATCCTTTCACTGACTGGAAATCTCTGATTCAAAGAGTCGGCACCTTCACAGTGATATGATAACTTGCTCCCCTTCTGTTAGAAATCTTGCTTTCCTGTGATTTGAAGCTTATGTGTTTTTCCCTAAAATGTGTCTTTTACTGCCAGAACCATGGCAGCAAGTAAAAGTAGAAGGATTTTCATATATAATGTAGTTTAGATTTTCATCTCATGTTTAACAGTATAAGTGATTCTGTTGCATTGAAAAACAATAAAAGGTTTGATGCTGTGAAGGAGAAATTAAGAGAAAACAGTTCATATTTTCTTCTGTAATTAAATGCTGAAAGTGCTGTGGTTTCTACTGTTGTAGAAAATGTATTGGGTAACTAGATCATTTTACAGTAGTTCCAGGAAAAACACTCTGTTTTTATTTTATTTAATCAGTTATTTCTGTGTTTCTCTCAAACTATTTGTTTCTTCATGTTAAGCCACTATTTTTCAAGGAAAGAAAAATTATTTTTAAATAAGTGCATTCCTATACTGCGAAATTTTTTAGTTTTGAAGTATAGCAGTAGACATAAACACACAAAAAATATACAGAAAATATAAAGATTGGAATTTCAGAAGTATTTTTTAGTATCAGATCCTTATTTATACACCTAAGTAGAAGCAGATGTTTTCTTACAACCTGCTGTAATTATGGATGAAGTACAATTGAAGACCTCCTCTTGTGGAACTCATTTGAAAAGGTGTTGATAGCCTGGGCAACAAGAAGTGCCTGTGCTCCCTTAGAAGCAGACTTTAACACAGCTCTGGAGTTATGTTACACTGTCAAAGAAGACACTGAAACATGACCATTAGTTACATGCTACGGTGTAAAACAGATGATGATCCATGCATGGCCTTGTACATCAAATGAAGTTGCAAAGTAGAACACTAAAAAAACCCATAAAAGTATGATTCCCGACTCACCCTTCTCTACTGTTGCTCTGCCATCCTTGGCTGAAATAGATTCATGGTCATAATGGGAAATTAATGCTGACTGATGACAGGCAGCCTACAAATCTTTGTCTCCCTCCCCCTTCTCCCCTCTCTCCACCCATGAAAAATACAACTGTGTTCCCATCACTTTAGCCTGCTGTTCATTGACTCCAAAATGTCTCAGTATAATCTTCAAAAAGTTAATCTCCTAAAAATGAGGAGGAATCTTTATTTGCAAACTTAATCCTGTAAAAATTTTAGTTCTGCAACTTCAGAGTCTGTTTGTTACCAATGACTTTAATATATCTATGCAAAATCAATTCTGTCAGAAGAATACTCTTAATTGCATTTTACTGCTATGACTGAATTTATTGCTTTTACAGATAACATCATTCACACATAGCATGTACTTAAATGGAAGAATAATGTCTCTTGAAATAATTGTTAAGATATTTATGGTAAAATACTAGTGAACAATTTGTAACTGAAGGATATATTTAAAGCTCATTCCGCATCTTGCTCCACCCCAGCCCTTTATGACTGAGGTGATAATGGCAAAAATGACATAGTGGTACATCTGTCTGTCTGTATTTATCCATCAGTCATGTTCTTTTTTTCTTGTACCGCAGTGTGTTCTCCTACAGCAGTATAGACAAATTCCAGTATTTTGTCAAGCCTAAAAGAATAATACATAATGAAGTTTCAAATATCAAGGCCATAAGACTTCTTAATCATGCCCAAGTATAGGAATCACAGAATCACAGAATCACAGAATCACAGAATAGGTATGAAGATTGTTCTTCAATAATAGTTTAGTGGGTTTACAATCCGGATTTTTCTACTCTCAGCATTAGCCTTTTTTCTCTGCCTTAAAAGTTATTATTTAAAATATATAAGAGAGTTTGAGTGTGCCTAAGAAACCAGTTTAGCAACAAGGACAATATCTCTCCCCAAAAGAGTGAAGCAGTGCTGACCAATAAAAGGCAGACACAAAAAGCTAGGTTATTTGTCTGGTTTTCAAACTGTTCCAGTACTTTGTGTGTGCTTTCTGTTTCTACCTAGCAAGCACATGACAAGACCTGACATGTATATAAATAGGAATAAAAGTGTCTGCAGTTGTTGTGCTGAGAGTCCATGTGTTACCATTTCTGACTTTCCTCGGAAAGCCAAGGGAGAGGCGTTTCCACAGTTGTCTCCCAAATCTCTCTGCGTTAGCTTGGGAAAAATAGCCCAAAGATCATCACAGCCAGCACAATTGGATGGCCTCAGGGATGCCTCCTCAGCTTTCAGAGATTTGCAAGAGATTTGCAAGGTTTGCAGTCTGGATCCAAAATGGCTTTGGTCCTGGAATACAGGATTAATTCATATCAATCCAGTGGTGTTAGGGACTGCCAGGGACAATTAGAAGGGCCACCTAAGCCACTTCTCCTTAATGGAAACTGTGTAGCTTTGGAGGCTGCTTCTGAGCTTACAGAATAATTGCTACACTCATCTGGTCTCCCTGTCCTGATCACCATACAATAGAAAGGTATGGAGAATCTGCTTTAAATCCACATCCCTTCCACGTAGCATTTTTTCCCCCTCTGTAAAGCCTCAGGTATGTCCCTAAGCAGACAGTTCCTTGGAAGCCTGACCTGCCTAACCTGTATTGTAAATGCAGGTAGAAGCAGGGAATCCTTGACATTGGTAAATGCTCCAGAATTGTGCTAATCATGACAGATGTTAGGATTGTGCAGTCTGGACAGAGACAGGCTCTTGCAAACTGTGTAGAAAAGGTTCAAGAATTTGTGACTGCGACTGTAAGCATCCTTCTATAAAGTGGAGCTTCCCTTCTCAATTGCTGGGATGTGGTAAATGACCTTGTTGACACCTCTAGTCTCTTTCAATACAAATTAGAACATGTTAGCCTAAACTGAAAGCATCTTTTTAAATGACTTCCACGCAATCTGTAGTAATGTGTATGTCTGTGCCCTTTCTTGCTGTTCATGAAGCTTCAGCTGTAAATATTACTAATACTGACACATATGTTCTGTAGCTAGTTGGTAGGCATATCCATCACTCTGCCCCCTTGAGGAAGGAGAGCATATTCCTTTTGGGTTTCTGCAATTGATTTACTTCCGTAACTGGTGCCTCCATCTCATTTATGTGTTTAAGGAGTGATATTGATTCCCAGTCATATCTTCCCTTCTTTACCTATCAGTGCAAAGAGAAGGAAATACCTGACTTTTTCCTCCTTGGATTCTCTCAAAGAGCAAATCCCTGTGAAAAAAGGAAGAGTACCAATGTGTTACTTCTTTCACAACCCATGGCTAATGTTTGCTCTGATAATGAACTAATAACTAGACAAAGTAAGCCATCTAATGGAAAGATATGAATATAGATCAGAAATATTTGGATATCTTTGACATGGGGGTTATTAAATTGCTGTCAACAGAAAAAAGGGGGTTTATATCTACTTTGGTGTAGAGTGATAGAATCACAGAATTATTTAGGTTGGAAAAGATCCTTAAGATTATTAAGTCCAACTCTAAACCTAGCACTGCCAAGTCCACCACTAAGCGCCACATCTACACTGGTAGATAGGAAGGTGAACAAGACTGCTGAAGACAGAAAGGTGAAAAAAGGCCACATTATTAGACTGTTCTGCATGGTGCTCCACTGATGACAAACCCTCATCAACATCCTTGTAAAGACTCCTGAAGTGAGACAGTGTCCCTCCACCACAGAATTTCTGCATCTCTAGATAGAATGTAGCTGTTTAAAACAAATTAACTAATAGATTTTGCATGAGGCAGATAAAATTGTGCCCTCCAGGCTCTTGCTTGTTGATTATCAGATGTCTCATCACCTAATACAAAGAGAGAGGAAATATGAAGGATGTATTTTAAACAACAAATATTTCCTTTCCCACTTTCTTTGATGCTTTCTTAAGGGGTAGGGGTATTGGGAGACATCTAGCAATCCTGTCAAAGCTCTTTTTATTCCCATCTAATTTGAAATAAGATGGCTCATAATTCTCAGGCATCTATGAAAAAGAAATTCAGAGGAACCACCTTTCATTTTTCCCTCAAGAACACACAGCCTCCCAGTGCTTAAGAACCGTGTGTATGAGCTTGAGTTATGAACCTGAACCTCCTGTGAAGTAGTTTATTCCAGTGCTTCTGTATTTCCATTTCATTTCTCTGCTTCCTGGCCTCTCCCTCTTTTGAATAGGATGAGTATCTGTAGCCCTTTATTCCTGCATGATTTAATGAACTAGCTACAAAAAGCAAATATAATGGCTCCTGTGGCACTTGTGTAAAGAATAATAAGAATAGTAAACAGCACAGCAGATGTTGCTACTCTTCCCAGCATTATTCAGTTTGAAACAATCTACTTTCCATTAATGAAGGAAAATACAAGTGCAGAATCTGGCAGTTATGAAGGAGAAACAAGAGAGTACTGCGAGTGAATCAGTTTGTTAAGAAGGGACATTACTACTGCCAGTGCCAGGGGATATTTACACATATCTCACTTTTGTGTAACAACTGGCCGCCTTTTCTGAGATGTAGGGTGTATATGGTGAGTGTGACTGCTAGATACCTGGCTCCCAAGCACAAGTTTTCTCGTATGCCACATGTAGCACTTGTACTTAAATTTGCAGATTGAATTATATAACAGTTTCTTGACTGGGAAGGAGATTCAATAGTCACAGAGAAAATCCACAGCTGTCTGGGCTAAAAAAATCTTAATGTCTTCTGAATGTTTGTCTCTGCTCATTTGCTCTTCTTGTGGTTTTGTTCTATTTTTAATCTTCTTTATTACAAGACAGCATTATTGAATACTGATGAGACAAAACATAGTTCAGTTCAAGGCAATACATTTTTAGTCACTTTTTGGGAGCCCGCACTATCTGACCTACAATGTTTTGGATACTGTCTCAGGCAGTTTAGCCAGATACCACCTGAGATTATCAGTTTTTTAAACTTTTGCCTAAGTTTTCCTCTGCCAGTAGATCTTATCTTATTTTTGATATCTAAATGGTTTTTGTAAAGTATCAGATGAGATGTCCTCTACCTGAGGTACTATCAACATTAAATAGATCCTGACCTGAAGTAGTTGCTATATCTTCAAGCCAAAAGTGCTTTCCAGAGTTGATCTTCATGTGATAAATCGGAACCATATTTCTACCTGCAGTGTTATGACTATAAAAATCTTGTGCAACTAAGCTAACTTTGATTGTAACAAGATCTATATGCAAACTAGTAGTTTTAAAATTGGGTCACTTAGATAAATCCCTTAATGGATCTAGGTGAGTACAGTAGTCTTAATAGTTAATAAAATTACTGAAGGGTAAATTGAGCCACTTGAAATATCTATATAAACTATTTCTCCTGAGATGGGTGCCTGAAATAGAACCAAGTGTCTACACAAACCACAAGCCCAATAAAATCTCTATCATATTTCTACATGACTCCTCCCTAAGTCTACATGTTTCAAAAGAGGAATTGAAATGACTGTGGTGCACAAAGCTTTCCTCAGCAGCATTGCTCATTCCACATGCAATTATTTATTTATGTATGCATGGTTTCCCCAGTATACCTCCCTTAGAACACTTGAGTTATCAATTCTGGAAATCAATAAAACACATCTGGTAAGTAAAATTTGGATGGTATCATGCTGTGATAGCTTTTGCAATACTTCCTGCATTCATTATTAATGGTTCATTATGGAATTAATAATTTAAAGTTATCTCTGATAATTTTAACAGTCCCCAGTCCATTATGGGGTTTTTATTATTATTATGTTATTTGGATATAACTTTGTGTTCTGGGACCAATATTCTTCATATATTTTTGAAGCTTCAGGGACTAATCAAAATATAGTAAAGCTCAGGGAAAATGAATATATAAATGTTATTTAATATAAAGAAAAGGTAAGTTGTGTGTGAACCTTATTTTATATTTTTTTCTTTCTTTGAAGCCTTCTACTTCTTCCTATATCGGTCATTCACTCCTCTCATATTCACTTTACAGATATAAAGGCTCTATCACTTCTGGGACCTGAATAAAGATGAGGTTGAGAATTCTACCATTTGAATCAAAAAATGAATATCCAACAGTTCTTGTAGCTAAAGACAGTGGCAGTCCAAAGAGGAAAGTGTTGGATTTTCAGTATCGGTATTAACCTATCACTGTAAAGAGAGAAAATTAATTCTTAGATGAGTTGAACAACAAAATCAGTGGTGACCAGTGACTTAAAAAGAAATATATTGTCCTTTTGTGTACTGAGGTACAGAGAATCCCGTATTGCAACTTTTTTTAAAAAAAGACAGCTATTCTGTATAACCTTCTAGTGCAACTAGGTCATAACAGTTGTTCCAGAAAAATATTTTGTTCCCAAATCTCCAGGTAACAGAGGCAACATGAGAGGAAGAACAACATACAAGTAACATACAAGTGAACCTAATTTGAGTAAAAAAAAATGCTTTGTTTTTAACCTCAGTGATATCAGGCTTTCATCTGTCATTTCTTATATTTTATCTCCATGATCTTCACGATCTCTTGCTCAATAAAAACTTGCAGAACAAACATGTTGTGCATTATAAGTAACATGTAGAACTGCATACATATTCTCTATTGAGAGAAAGATTTTTTTTTTAATCAGGAATAACATATTTGATTTCTAGCTAATATTTCATTTACTTTTAATACTTTACATTTGATAAATTTTATATTTAAATTATAAAAAACAAAATACAAAGTTTACTTAAAAACCCCCTCTGTTTTCAATGTCAGTGACACTGGGAATCAGGGCATTATAGTTTGTAAGATGGGAAACTGGATGAAGAAGAATAGAACTGAGGTCCAAGTCTGGTACCGGTTGAGGACTTGGAGAGACTCCAGCTAGCATCAGTACTGTGGGAGAAGAATTGCTGAGAGTAAAAGCATGCAGGATTGGAGGGAAGATAGATCTGGAGAATCCCAAACGTTATGGTTCGGTAGGCAGATTTTCCTTCTGCAACAGGAAGAATGCTAATTTTGTTAAAGTCTGTGTGTCAAAGAGCATCCCTGAGAACCTCAGAAATATTTTTTTTTCTACTTTTGAAGCTCACATTATGAAGAATTTTTCTTTCCTTTTTTTTTTTTTTTTAATTGGACATTTTTTAGACAGTACCATTCCTACTAAAATAACTGAAGTCTTTTTGAGGAAAAAAGTCCTTCAGCAGAAACTCCTTGGAGATATTTGGAACCATTTGTTCTATAAAACTCAGTGTGACTGAGGATTCTTCTCAGAGTAATGCTAATAGAAAAACACCAGTGAATTCGGAATAGGAAACATCAGTGAATAGGAAAGACCTTTTTTATAATGTCCTTAAACAAACTGTTAGAAGTATCTTCATTTGGACAATAAAGTTCACCATCATTTTGTGCACCTGGTCCAGAAAGGACTGACAAACTTCGCAATGGGAGACACTGAAAAGGAAGCAATAATCCATTTTTTGTACTCTGTGTTTTCTGTTTAGAAACTGGATGGAAAAACTGCCTCATCTCTTGCAGATCACAAAGTAATTTTTTGATGGTTATGTATTTTCAACATTTTACTTCAGACTAGATGTTTTCTACTGCTATGTAGATATAAAAGCAGCTTAACAGAATCATTGCTTCCTAGGACAGATAAGTTTCCTGTAAGTGTGGCTTACGTTCTTTGCCACAGACCTGCAACTTTCTGTTTGAAATACTTAATCTTGCATGCTACCAAAAAATCCAATACTTTGTTTCAGGGACCTGTCATCTTCAGTTTTCTTTCCACAAGTCTTTATATCAGTAATTATCTCTCCAGATGCACAGGTTACCTTAATGAGTACTATATAAAACTGGGTATATAAGCTAAGTAGCTAGTGGGATCCATGCTGGCACAAAAGTATTTAGGAAATTTTTATGTTTCCAGCCCATGTCCAGATACTGTCAGACGTTAGATATTGCCTACTATTTGATTTCAACACAGAAAATTAACACAGCTGATAATATACCTATTATTACTCACTCTTCAGTATTCAGCAGAAGCCGCAAAGATACCTTTCATACTAGCTTTAAGGAATTGCCAGGCTCAGTAAAAAGCCTCTTTGTCATCATCTCTCAAGATGGTTTTCATCGAGTTATGTGACATCCAATGGATAGTTGATACAATAATGCAACCAGCTTGCTCAAGCTGGATTCATCATGTATAAGGGATTCATCCTGTCAAACTGTGTTGTTTTATACATTTTGACAGACAATACTGAGCTAATTTAAATACAACATTTTAATAAATAAATACAAATTGTTGCCTTGTGTTCTTGTTATTTGAATTTTAAGTTGAAAGATGACTTTATTATCTCACCATTGGATCTGTCAAGTTAACACATATATGCTTTTTACAATGATAAATGCATGAGCTACAGTCTTTCAGCAAGAGGTTATCTTGACCCACACTATCTTTTCAGGGGCATCACTTTAACTTGCTTGTGTTTTCATGCATGAGGAGTTTTATAGGTCCTACAATGTATGTATAGCAATGTACCTTATAGGAGTTTGGTATAAATCATGTTTCTTCATCAGTTTAGGATGTTTGCAATAATGGGCCTCATTAATGTCATAACATATGTTGTATAGGATACATAATCAGGAGTAGTGAAATGTGTGAGAATCTAATTTAAGGCTCGGGGCTACAAGAGTGAGGAATTTTCACTGACATTAATGGGAGTCACAGATATGAAAGCATTCATTGACTTAGAAAATTCATATTCCTCCATCAATGCTATTGGTAGTTTTTAAGAAAGTATCTCCAATTTCTATGAAACCTGGCCACAATGCACTAAACGTAGTCGCTTAGCACAATGCAATAATCATTAGAAAGTCTTTCTGAAAACAGCATGCTAATAAATCTAAAGATTGAAAATCTTCCAGACATGTAACTCGCAGTGCTATAACATGGCTGGTTGAAAGCTTTCCTTTGAAAAGTTTTTTAGATAGTTTAGAAGTTGGTTTATGTTTCTGGAGAATTGAAATTAGTCACAAAAAATGGTTGATATGGCATTAAAGATTCTCATGGAAACGTTGTGTAGGTGCCTGATATTCTCATGAGCTAGGCTGCACTGTATAGATGGGCCAGTACATTTAGAGAAGGCTGTAGGTCTAACAATGTTAGCAACGTTCTTTAACCGTATAGGTCAGAAACTACTGGGTATGTTATTTATAACAAACATTTAAATTAAGAATAGTGAAGGTCATAAACATTATATTTGCTTTGTGTATATGTCATATTTGGTCTCTCAGACTCTGATATCAGATCTCAAATTTGGGGTAAATCAAGGTCTGAGTATGGCTAAGAGCTGGTATAAACTGCAGCAGCCTCAAGGTCTATTTTGTTATTTGGAGATTGCCAAAAATCAGAGGTCCTGTGCTCCCTAGGAGTCATTTACCCCACAGGCTACATCTTTTTCTGCATGCTGGAGTCAAAGTGGCTGGACAGGAGCTGAAGACTTGCCTATTGTATCTGTATTTTTTTCTGTCCCCCACACTATTAGGTGTATCAGCTTTTATTATTCAAAATTATTTGCCTTTGACATACTGCATTCTGAAAGTATATTTATAGAAATGTTATTGAAGAAGTGAATCTTTCATTGCTCAAAGTATTCTATGATGCTATTTTCCCCCTAACAATATCGTAGTGGAGTGTTGGAACAGACAGCTTTATAATAAGATAGAATGTAATTGATAATGCAGACTTACTTGATAGTGAAAAATGAGACTGTCACAAGCCTCATGGAAAATCATTTTGGTAGAACAACTTGCAACTGAAAGAAAAGAAATAACCCAAACCAGACAACTGGTGTCTATTAAAATTAGCTCACACACTGCTTTCCTATTCCATGCTGGTTTAACACTTATGTCTTGATTAGACCATCTTTAATCTCATTTGTCATTATCAAATCATTGGACATACTAATGTTTCTCTGAAAGACCAATAGACTGAAATAATCAATAAAACAGACACTTAGGACAGAACTCAGCCAATCTTACTTGTTTTGTATAATACCTTACTCCATACTTGCTCCTATTATTCTTTCTTGTGCATTTCTGTGGAGTTGCTCTCTGAAGGGTTTTGAATAAATATTTTAATCTATTCTTATTAATTAATAAAGAATTAGTTCAATAAGAAATATGTTATAACCATCTTCAAACACACGAAGGTTCCTAAAAAACTAGAGGGGAGACATTACTTACAGTAATATATAAAGGCTTTATACTCTGAGTAATGGTATAAATTAAAAAGAAGTACATTGAGGGTGAATAGATTCATGTGTAGCAAAAGAACCTAAAACTGAAAATATATTTCAAAAGAGGCAAAGAAAGTCCCCTGATATGCATGTTTCTGCATCATCAAAGTTAATGCATTAACCATCTATATCCATTTTAAGATGGACCTGGGAAACAAATGAAGAATAAATATGCTCCAGAGGAACTTCTGCATTAGCAGAATCCATCTATGCACATCTTAAAATGGACGTGCAAGTTACATGAAGAATAAATGTGCTCTAGAGAAATTCCTGCATTAGCAAACCTAAGTGGTGTACCAAGTCTTTTCCACCTCTAACTTTTGTGATTCTTTGGTAGATCTGTAACTAAGCTGCTGATCCTGAAAATGCTTTCTGATAAAATAAGATACAGTACAGAATGAACATTAGTAAGCTAGCCTTTCATAGGCTGGAGACTGGGATGTTTTTTTTAAACACACAAAGGAAGAGCGAAGTCCTGAAAGAATTTTTCCCTTTCTCTCTGGTAATTGATATCCAAGATATCACTTCATGAGATGTCCCTCTAGGGAAGGACATCTCGTGTATGAAGACTAGAACCCAGTAAAAATTACCATCACACAAATTTGGCAGATTCTATTTCTGTTAGCATCTAAAATTCAACTTCACTGAAAAGTAAACAGCAATAGCCAGAATTAAAGTTGAAGATCATAGTTTCCGGTGGAACAATGTTTTTAAATATCAGCAGATTTGCTCTACCAGATCTTTTGCCATGGCAGCTGGTCTCAAAAAATTATCTTCCCCTTCCATCGTTAAGCTTCTATTGATCCACTTCCAGAATTGCATCATGGCCTTTCAATGCCATCATGATATCCTGGGCTAGATTTTTTGCCATGGCCTTATTTGTCCTCTGTAAACACAGACAGATCTTCAAGTCCAGCATCACACAAAGGAAGCATGAAGTTGTGGTATTCTCAATCTATGGACATGGCACCTCTTAGTATCTTTCATATGAGAGTGGGTCCTGCTCTTGGGCCATAGTAACCCCATGCAATGCTGCAGGCTTGAAGAAGAGTGGCTGGAAAGCTGCCTGGCAGAAAAGGACCTGGGGGTGCTGATTGATAGCTGGCTGAACATGAGCCAGCAGTGTGCCCAGGTAGCCGAGAAGGCAAATGGCATTCTAGCCCCTATCAAAAATAGCGTGGCCAGCAGGACTAGGGAAGTAATAATCCCCCTGTACTTGACACTGGTGAGACTGCACCTTGAGTACTGTGTTCAGTTCTGGGCCCCTCACTGCAAGAGAGATATTAAATTGCTGGAGCATGTCCGGAGAAGGGCAACAAAGCTGTTGAAGGATCTAGAGCACATGTCTTATGAGGAATGACTGAGGGAGCTGGGGTTGTTTGGTCAGAAGAAGAGAAGGCTCAGGACCTTATTGCTCTCTACAACTACCTGAAAGGAGGATGGAGCCAGGACATGGCTGATCTCTTCTCCCAGTTAACAAGTGATAAGACAAGAGGTAACGGCCTCAATCTGTACTAAAGGAGGTTTAGACTGAATGCTAGGAAAAATTTCTTCACTGAAAGGCTTGTCAGCCATTGGAACAGGCTTCCCAGGAAGGTGGTGGAGTCACCATCCCTGAAAGTGTTCAAAAAGCATATAGACATGGTTATACCCTTATAACCCTTATATATACCCTTATACCCTTATAACCCTTAGTGACATGGTTTAGTGGTGGACTTGGCACTCCTGGGGTAACTGTTAAACTCAATGGGTTAGCCTTTATCTGCTAAAAAAATAGTTTTCTAGGTTACTGCTATAGAGGCCAATTCTGTGTATTTTGTGTTGAAGGCTTGTTGAACAACATTTAAAAAATATTATTTCCAAGACAGAAAATTTGATTCTTGAATGATTTTACTGTTTAATAATCTGTATTCAAATTACAGATTTGGCTCCTCCTCTAAGACTTCTTTTAACCCAGTCAGATCAAGATAAACTAGGCTACAGGGAGTTATGGACATGGCAGAAGACAATGCTTTGTCCACATATTTAAGACTATAAAATGTTTCTCTCTTCCCAAGCTCCTATGGCAAGATATAAAATTGAGAATTAACAACAAACTATTCATTTGGAATGAGTGGTCCTCTAGAGGCATAATGGTTATAAATGATATTATAACACAGGAACATTTTTATTCATTTGCTGCAGTTGTGAAAAAATACAATTACCTGACAGTCATTTAAAAAAGTACCTTGTGTTGAACTGATGAATTATAGAATTTTTCTCAGATTTAATCACCCCAGGTGAGGACTCTGAATTGCTTTCCCAATCAGGAATTGAATAGTTTATCCCATCCAACACATTTGGGGCTGATGTTTTTCTACTCAATCTTTGTAACATCAAAGAATGAAACTTTTTAATTATAATTATCAGCCCTTCCCTACAACTATTTATATTAGCAGCAGTCTTTGTTGACTGCACACACTGCTCAAGTGTTCTGAGTCTTATTACAGTTAAAAAAAAAATCATAATACCAAAGAAAAATAATAGAACAAAACCAAAAAAGGTGCAAAAGTTGTGCCTCTGCCAAAGATTAATAGTTGGTGCTTGTGATAGTTGAGGCAAGAAGCATGATCTCTGCTCTCTTCATGAATTATAATGTATGTGCCTACTGTATGACTATGATCCACATATGTCTATATTATGCTCTTGTATAATACTTTTCTTCATAGAATCATAGAATAGTTAAGGTTGGAAGGGACCTTTAAAGGTCACCTAATCCTGCAATCAGCAGAGATATCTTAACTAGATCAGAGCCCCATCCAGCCTGACTTTGAATGTTTCCAGGGATGGGACATTAGCACTTCGGGCAACCCATGCCAGTGTTTCATCATGTCTCACCTGGCATTCAGTGTGCACGATATGGGAATTTTAGTCCATCCATACATTTTATCTAGTCGGACAGCCTATTTGATACGGTAGGTCATGGAACATTAGAAAATTAGGCTTTCACTTACCTGATGCTTTTTGCCTTAAAACTCTTTACAGAAAAGGAAATGTTAAGTCCCAGTTTCACAAAATAGGATGCGCGGTCATGTTGAAGAGCAGTAACAGTTGATGGTTTAACCACATTGTACAGAAAGCCAGATTAGGATATTCAGTGTTCATGATATTAAAAGAGCAGTGCAAGAACACCCAAACCAATTCTGCACAGAGTGAGAATCTGGTAGGCCTTGTTAGCTCAGGCTCAGCTTTCACAGCCCAAGATTGCTCAGCAGGGAACCTTTCAAATGTTTCTGCACTACTCTACTTAGCGCATCCAGGTTTGAGAGTACTTGATCTGCTCAGGCTCAGTGTAACATGAACATAGGTAGATTACTTTAAGCTTTGCAATATTCCTGTGCATGTCTGTGGTGGTGTCTACATAATTGCATTTAAAAGTGAGAATACTTAGGAGTACAGTTAAGAGAAACATTTTAGAGGCATGTCAAATCTAGAAGCAGAATAGGATAAGAATTTTTGAGTCAGCTGTGTTTCTCAGTCTCTGGTTATCCTGGTTAGTGGAGAGCTCACTATAGCTACCTAGTCTTTGTAATATCAAAGGCTGGAGGAGATTTTTGCTATTAGCTCTTCTCACCAACCCTAGGAGGCATCATTTGTCAGCTGCACAGCCTCCTCAAATGCCCAGTGTGAAGTGAACAATCCAGACTATTAAATATCCTTAGCAGGTCTAAGTCCTCTTAACCTATTTAGTAGTTGTTAAGGCATTTATTTTCTTCACTCCTGTCACCTATTCTTTTCGTTTTGTATTTTAAGTGTTTATTTCTGGTAGAAGCACCACTTCTATCACAAGCTTTTACATACAGACAACTGTACACATATTCCTTGGATACAGCCTGAATTTATTCCTTGATTGTATATATTTGTTTTTTTTAACTGGGGAGGGATAAGGCATTCTTTTTAAATTACTTTGTTTTATTTTAGCATTAAAATAAATAAATGTTGTTCCCACTAAGGAAATTCTGACAACATCTAAGCAGTTTATACTTCCCCTGAAATATAACAATGTTTCAGGTAGATTAAACCTTGACAAAAAGTTAAATCAAATTATATTCTCTCTGCTCAATTTTCTTTGGGGAACCAAAACTCACTGAAGTGTAAAAGTCTAATTAATTATGTAGTATGCGAATAATTTTTAAATTAAGAACACTTGTGATTTAACTCTAACATGCCATGAATGTGTTTGCAATTGACTAGGACAAGAAGATTATGACAGCTAAAAAAATTAGAAAATAAGAAACCAGTCACCAGTACTAGTTCTGCTGTGGAGATTCATACAATAGTGGTGAACAGAAGAATAGCAAGCCTGACTCAGACAAAAGGGACATCTCTTATAACACCGAGACGCAGTGAAGGAATAAACAAGTTTATATTACTGTTTTCCCAGATATAAGCTCCCAGCTTCTGGATAAATACCCTTTAGAGACTTTTGAGACAAAAATTGCATCATGATCATCATGTCAATAGCTATGTTTAAACATATTATTACATGCCACCTGTGGTAGCTACTCTTTAAATCCATTTAAATTTTTGCATGCAAAGTACCTTGTGGCACAGTGTGGATTTTGCATTGTAGGAAAAGCTATTTCTTTCTTTAAAACCTCATGCTTTGTCAGCTATTGTTGTAAGAAATAGTTGATAGTCCTTTCTCACCTTCTTTTTTGCAATTCATGATCTTTTCCAGGTTGTGAATCCTAGTTTGCTCAGCCTCCCTCAGTAGAGTAGCTGCTCCATATTTCTGATAACACTACTAATCTTTCCTAGGCCTATTTTATCCCTTTTTGAGATACGAAAATTGCATGTAATAAAGAAGATGTGAATACACCACATGTACAGTGGTATAATGCTATTCACTGCCCAGGTTCCAATTAATTTACTAATTATTCCCAACAGCCTATATGACACTCTCATGGCTATTGTATGCAGAGTATGCTGTCGTAGACTCTAGCCTTTACATCTAGTTGTAAAAGAAATTTAGAACATTCTAAAATTGGCATACCTTGGCATCAAGTAGCTTCCTTGAACCCTTGTATATCTTATGTAGGTGTATCTTTTCTTATTCCTGGAGAGATCAATCCAGAATGTGAACCTTCTCTTGTTTTACTTTTTTATTAACGTGAGATCTGGTATTGTAGGTACAGACGATTCTCAAAGTCACATCGTCTCTTTTCCTCAGGTAATCCACTTCCTGACCACATCACTACTCTCCCGTGTACTTAATCTGGTTGATGGTAAGGGACAGCAAAACTTGAATTTCTCACATTCTGTGTCCTCTGCAATTTTTCTCTTTAGCCTCAACAGCTGTCGTTTCACTTCTAGATAGCAGTGGTTAAATACTGTGTGCTTTCACTCAAAACCTTCCTATAGTCAAAAACCCATTCTGAACAGATGCTATAATACATTCTTGTGGCCATGGAAGAGCTAGGAACAATCTATGCTGTTTATAAACACTATGGAGCAAAAATAAAACAAGCTTTTCTGTTACGCAGACAGATTTTGAGATATTGATACAAGTAATCGTGTGTAAAGTGTACTGTAGCTGTGTAATACTGAATCTGCCTGGAATGTGGTATCACATATATTCATCTCACAGGAAGACATCCAGAATCAAAGTTTCATCCATAATATTAGCATGTAATAAGATATTCATTTCGACTTGCCCATAATAATATGTTAGGCATTTCCAGAATGCGAAGACTTTTCTTAGGATCTGATCTGGTAACTTTTGTTTGAGAAGAATGTATTGCAGTATATCAAACTGAACTCTCACATTTACCAGAGATACATAAAAAATAGAAATGTAGGACATCCTGCACAATCTGAAATGAACATGCTGCAAGGGTAGCAAGCAAAAGCCCATAATAAGAAACTGAAGCTCTATTTTTCAATATACTTTTGTCATATCACATAATATTTAACCAGAATCTCAAAAGTGAAGGAGGCTTTAATGTGGACTCATAAATCAGTTTCTTGCACCTCATATGAAGCCTTGTAAAAATTGAATTGAGCCACAGAGTGGATGCAACACATTGCACAGTAAAATAATCAGTTTTGCCTTTGTTTCCAATGATGACATTTTGAGAAGGTTCACAATTTCTTATCTGATAGGACAAAGAAGATAAAAATCTATAACTGTGTCCTAGATCTCTTAGTGGCATAAGCTATAAAAGAAGCCATTATAGAGTCTTATCTGAAATGCTGATATTCTAACATGGAAAATCACTCTCAGACACAATAATGTTCTATTCTGAAGCACAGCTACAAGTGGCAGAACCTCATTCCTGGCAGTGGTGTTGTGTCCACTACAATACCTTTATAAACAAGGAACTGCCTATGCCATGTGGGATTTGGTATTCTTTTAGAAGTTAAAAGGAGCTAAATACATGTTACAGCAGTTGTAAGTGAAATAATGAGATTATAATAGTAACACTACCTACACTGTATTGTATTTTTGCAAATGCTTTAGAAAGAAAGCTGGGTTTACCATTCCTACGTTAGAGAAGAAGAGGCCCAGAGAAGGGTATAAAGTTACCTAGGCAGATCCAGGAGTACAATAGCAGTCATCCAGTGTCTCAGTATATTGCTCTATCAGCTTTCAGAGCAAGGCAGAAGTTGACTGGGTTGGTGCAAGGATCACAGACCGAATTCTATAAAGTGCTAAGTGACTTTGGGAGGGAACTGAACTATGATTCCATCCTGTTCTCAGGAAATTAAATATAATCTCATTTGAATAAGAGGAAACCCAATTAAAAATGTGTCCAAAAAGGTGAAACTTTTGAGGAATCCAGTGTGCCAAGTAGAGAGGAAGAGTACTGCTAGATATTTTAAGTATTGTTATTTATGAGAAGTATATTGTTATAAAAGTAAAATTATTATGGTTGTTTTTCTATGTATGATTGTTATTTCTCTGATTCTTTAAAGAGCTGCTAGCTTGTGCATCAGGGTTCAGTCCCCACTCCCACTTCATCAAAGCCCTGTCAAAGCACTGCATACAAAAGAGCTAAAAGATAACAACAGTATATCACATTGTTTCAGAAGTACTTCTGCATCCATCACCTTGAGATGTCTTCTTTATATGAAGAAGATACTGCTATAAATTCTGCTGCAAGAAAATACATGAGGATAGAAAGAAATGCAATGAAAAACTCATTCTGAACTACTGGAGAGCTGAACTTTAAAGTAATAAAGATCAAAAACTAACTGCATGAAACTGCTTTTGATTTACTGAACACTGTGACTAGTTGCACAGCAAGCAATTAAGAATAATAACTGAAAGAAATCAGTTCAAGATAACAGCATTTACAATGGATATTTTTTTGTTTTTTCCAGCAATTTTTGAAAGTGGATTTTTCACACTAGAGTTAAAACTATCAAGCAGTCAATTTCTTTAACAATACAAATTACAAATGTGTAATATTTAAAGTAGTTCAGGAGGATGACATTTCTGTTAAAAAAAAATAAAGGGAAAGAAAATGTATTTACATTCCTTGAAAGCTAGATAAATGCTGCTTATTTCCTCAAAAATTATGAAAACAATGAGAGAGCTGTTTGAAAAACAGATACTCAGCTAAAACCAATGTGAATCTAAAGGCAAGAGTTCTACTAAATTCAAGAATTAATGAAACATCTTCACACAAAAAAGTTCCTGTCCTGTGACTTGAAATGCAGTAAATAACTCTGAATACCTTGAAGTTTTCTTAGGGTAAAATAGTATTCAGGTAGTAATGAGACTGTCTAGCAAAGCAAATCTTAATTGGAATAGCAATACCAAAGTTATGTCCAACAGCTAATGTATTGCAAAGTCTTTTCCAAAGAGCAAGATAAGACTAGATCCGCAGGATGATTTAATCAAGAACTTACAAACAGCACCTTTCACATAGGACTATGCAAGAAAATGTATCTTGGACAGGGACCACATCGTGACCAAATTTAAAGCTTGTTAAGGTCAGTGGAGTCATTTCAGAGCAACTTGGTTCATACTATATGCCAGAGACATTCAGATCGCTTTGAAGTCACAAATTTAAAACCTAATGAGACAAGGTTCTAATTTACCAAAGCTGTCATTCCTAACTACTATACCTGAAGCTATTCTATACTTCATTAAGTTTTTTTCCTAATTTATGAGTAATCTAACATAATACCAGAATATCCTTTTTCAGGTTTCTTGTGGATTCTATAGGAAGTCCTGGTCTGTTACTTCATGCACAACCACTTGCTTTAACTGGTTTATTCAGCATTACCCACATCTAAATACTCTCAGAATGAAGTGATTTGCTGGCCTGAATGTTAATGTTGTGTATACTTGAAGCAGAAAATCTGCATTTAGTTCAGCAGTATCAATATGTAGGTACTGAAGCAGAAGGTAGAAGCAGCATGTACTCCCATGGAGAATAGAGCGCTTTTGCAAACAGTGTCACATTTTTTAAAAAAATACATCTGTTTTGCTCAATTGACACTCCATGATACTGCAATTATGAGCCATATGTGAATGTGGTAATTTGGGAAGATAAATTAACATTTTAAAATCAGGACTTGGTGATGTTTATATCATTGTACAACAGCTTCCATAAAGATGAAAGAGGATTCCCTTGCTTTTAGGACAGGATCTATCCTAACTGCTATTAGATATGTTAAAAGAACTGTACAGGGGCTGTGCTGCAACACAAATTCCCTGAAGGAGTCCTGGCAAATTCAGAGCTCGTGTTCACGACACGGCCTCCGCTGGGTTTGAACATGCTTCTGCTGCTAGTGTAGCCACAGAGAAGGCACGCTCCCTGCTTTTATACATTAAGGTACAGTCTTGGCCCCAGATATGTTAACGTCAAGAGTATGCCATTTGTTTCCCTCAGGACACCAAGTCAATTCACATTGGACCTGACAAGTGAAGTACTAAACATTTGAAATAAATGGCATTTTTACAGGTGGATATTAATAATTTAATAATTATTATATTTGGGATTGGAAATTGGGAATTACTGAATTCTCTAATAAAATTATGAAATAATCCAAAAGTACACTGGAATCAGAATTGTAAGTAGGAGTCTGCTTCTTGCTAGCTGCAACCAGTATGGTTGTGGCTAGTGGAGTATGGCTATAAATTTTAATGACAACTTGACTGAACAAAAGTGACATTTCCCAAATCTTCCAGTTTATTAAAAAAGAGACATGACACAGAACCACTAAGTAGGAGGTTGAGCACACATTGTGCTTCTGCACATAAGCTATTCAAATTGGGATGATCAGGTTCTAGAAAGAAGAGTTGATGGCAGAAAGTATGATTTGTGAAGGGAAGAAATGGTCTTGGAAAGAAGTTCAAGATCTCATCTGGAAGAAGGATCATGGAAATCAGAGATGGATGTGGAGAGAAATGTCAGGGGATGCCCAGGGATCTTGGCTATAACACCTGAGACAAATCTAACTCTGGGGAGCTACACAGCACAGATGGACAGTACCTTATGCCCAGCCTCACTGGACTAGAGAAGACTCCGAGACTGAGAAGGAAAATCAAGTTCTCAAGAATGTAATGCCAGGGGTGTGTAAATGAGTGAGTCTGTATGACAATCAGGAAGGGTAAAAGCTCTAGCTGTGTTGGTTCTTAAATACACCCCAGTAGTGAGATCCACTGCAGGACTTTATTTACTCTGCCTCACCTGTGATGTGGTAGCAGATAACTGAGAGGACAAGTTGATGAGTGTCTGTTCCTTTCTGCATACAAAAAGCAATTGTCAGAGTTTTCATGGCAGACTGAAAGTGCTTTGAGACAGTGATCACAGAGGAGGTTTGTCAAAAATCTTCATTATTTTATTTAATTTTAGGAAAATACTAATAAACATGAAACAGGCTGGTTTTATCCAGCTTTATGCCAACCTCAACTTCTTCTAAGCAGGACAGGACACAAAATGTTCCATGTAAGCACAGAGATGTACATCCATAGTAGATCTGATAGTATAGTGAGACTTCAGTATCAGTTACATATGAGTTGTGCAGCAAAATGAATCCTGAGGAAAGTCAGCCTTCTAACTGGCTTAGGTAATCAAGGGGTAAGATTTAAACTTCTTTTATTAGACTATGGAAAGGTCCAGCCTTGCAAACAGCCTTATAGGATGTGATTAGTTTGAAGTGGGAGATGCAAAGAACTTGAGTTCTTTCTAATTGCCTTTTCAATTTGTATTTAGGTTTTTAAGCATCATAGGTGTAAAAGATCCACCAATGTGTCTCAGCATAGGCAGCAAAGTTCCTTGCAACGTATAAAACCTGAGATATTTGAGTAGAGCCAGGAATTTAGCTATCCATCCTCTGTTGCTGCTTTATAACTCAATCCTTGATTCAAATTTTGGAGTTTAAACAATAGTAACTAGGTGTTCATTTCATGATAAATGAAAAACATAGCATTTAGAATGCGAATTCATTAAGAATACTGGTTCCCTGTCAGCCATGAAACATGCTGTATTAGAGTACCATGTAGTTGATTTTTGCATGGTAACTGTAGCCTACATTCAGTTTGATCTATATGATCACAGGGAGGATCCTTTATACAAAGGACTGCTAGTACAGGTCAGATAGAAATAGGGCCTGGTATAGCATCACATGTGAAAAAGATTAAGGACTCAGCTAAGAAATTTTTGTCTGTTACTTGGCAAATAAGCCTATTCTTTTGAATTCTAAATAAAGAATAAATCAGGTATTCCGTTCCTGTTACCATACATGAGAAAGAAATATAATATACAATGCAGGTCATCAGCATAGATATTTTTATCCTAGGTTGCATTTTAATTTAAATACTGTTATTTTTTTTAGTGTGGATCTTTTTCACAATAATGAGACAGCATAATAAGTCTGCATTATAGAGCAGGAAGGTAGAACATTTAAATTATCATAAATAAATGTGGAGAATAAAACCATCATTACAGAAAAATGAGAGCAAATACAAACCTACAGTTTATCATCAGTCATTTATTAATATGTCATTTATTTTCAAAGAATTGATTTGAGCTAATGCCAAAATATGACAGTCATGCATGTAGTGGCATCATGGGTTAAATTTCTTCAGGTCAACTTTGTCTGAAACATGGAAAACATCTTAATACAGGGCTATATTTTCTACCTTTTCCAACAGGCATCTCCCTTCCTATGTTTAGGAAATTCTCTCCCACTGTAGTATTCTGCCAGCTGTGAAGGCAGCATGTTCTGGATATGACCAGAACTCAGCTTGAATTGTGTTCAATCCCTCAGCAAAGCACCATTCTCAAAGCTAAATCAATCACATAATTTAAGCTGAAAGCATTACAGATGAGATTTCCCCAGGATATGGAATTCATAACTTGCAGCTCAGGAGCGCTTGGTGCCTAATCTCTAGATGAAGCCCAAAGCCAAGATGGTGTCCTTCCCTGTCATTCCTTCCCTGATGTATTTTCAAATACGTAAGTAAAAGTTGCTGCCCTCTGTACCAAAGCAAAGTGGAAGGACACAAAAGTGCTTTCTTTTTTCCTGCCTTGACCTTGGCCTCCTTTTCTCTATGATGTCTTGAATCCAAGGTTCTCTCATCCCAGTGTGAGCCAGTGATACCACCTCAACATCTTGTTGCAGAAAGGATGTTGAGACAGAAGCACGAAGATTTATTGGTATTGACTGTAGCTGATGACATACATTGACTCCAAAAGTGAAATTTACTTTTGGGGAAAATCATAAATGGTAAGAGAGAAAGTAGAATATGAAACTACAGTTTCTCTGAACAGAAAGATGATTTTAGAGTTCTGTCCCGGCAAAACCAGAACAGCAGATACAAGGCCGTGAGAATAACAGCACAAGAACAGCAGCATGAGAACCAGAAGAGAAATAAACTACCACAGAGTCTCAGGGAAAACACTGCCACAACACTTGAAAAGTTACAGAGCTACAAGTTAAAGAGAGCGTCAGAATTGCAGACAGAAGACTTAGCATTTTAAAGGCTAAATACCTAAGGCACTGTAACTGTAGGTGATGAAAGTATTTCTGACATATGAGAGTAATTCTGACATATTCTATACCATGTATGTGGCATAGAGCACACCTGCAACACTATGATGTCTCAGCAGCTTCTGGGCTCAGGGTTCATATAGTTTCCACATTACTCCTTACTAAAAGCTCATTTGAAGGAGAATAATCTAACTTCCCTGTTACAAACTGATTGTGGAAACTATGTGGAAAACAAAGTGGAAAAATTATCCCTTTAAAACAGATGTGGGTTAATTGGGACAGTATCTGGCTAACAATAAGCTTTTGTCTGTATAATTAAGCAACAGTACAGCAAATACAACAGAACACCAGCACTGGAGTCTGAAAAATAGTTCTTCATTCTGTTTTCTCTTTCAGATCCTATTGGCCAGCACATACCTGCCTGCCAGGTGACTGTGCAGTGCAATAAGAGATTTTTCTTCTTGCTACTCCCCAGTCAAAGAAATTCTTTACTGCAACAATAACTTCATAGTTGTTTTACCTTTTGTACATGAGTTAACCCTTCAAGGGACAAATGGGAACTGGCTCCCAGATGGACATTTGATTTTGAATGGGTTTAAGCCAAATGGCTGCTCTTGTAGTGATCTTCAGAAAATACCACTTTTTTGTCTTATTCTGTTGTGGACAGCCAGCTGGCAGTCCTTTGCTCACTGGAATGTCAGTGGACTCCTGGCAACAATTTCCCACTTCTCCCTCAAAGGAGTGGCACACTGTCTTACAGTGTCATTTTGTTGTAGTGTATTTCTTGCATAATGAGTGAAATTGACAGGGATATTTGCAAATTCTTAACTAGTCTGGCATCCCACTGGTAAAACCAGTAATTTTATACCTTCCAGCCTTGATATTTAGAAAACCAAAAGTAACCTGGTTATCTTTGTGACCTCCTTTTAAAAGTTGATATTTACCAGTGACAAGTGAACAGTGAGCCTAATCCTTCAGGCTAAAACGTATCCTCCTTAGGAGACCTGGTCATTGAAGCCTACTTGGTTGAAAATTGTCAATGCAACAGAAGCAATACTTGAAAGAGTCTATTTTCCTTCTGCATCCAAGGCAAGCTGCTTCAATCCATATTTGAATACAAGTAAACAAATCACTTTGTTTCATCCTAGGAAGAAATTAGCATCATATAGTCTACTGACTATGAATTGTACACATATTGTATACATAATACTGTATGTATTATCTGGATGGAAAAAGGTGGGCATGTTCACCGTATAAGCCACAAGGAGATCTTGGGTTAATTATTAAAAGCAGTAAGAAATTCACTAAATGATATCCAAGTTGACCTTGTTAGAATCACAAACGAGGCACGGGCTGCATGTATAATGGAAACTGAAGGAACTAGTTGCTTCTGCAATGCGACAATAATAATACATGTTTGCTTTGTCATTGGCAATGGGAACTGTGACTATAGCTGACAGATCTGCTTCATCACACTCAGGTATTGCAGTGGAACTATGTTAAGGACAAGCCAGATACTGAGAAACCCCTCAGGGGCCACAGGTGGTTTAATATCTTGATTGGTGGACAAGAGTTGCCATTTTTGGTCATAGTTGTGTGTTATTTGCATTGCCTTGCTTTTTATGAAAGCCGTACTGGTAACCAATGCTTTCAATGGATTTTATCTCCTGTCATAAGGCAAAGGTACAAGTCATCTGAATTCCAACTCAGGTGATTCGCCTGGGCCTAGAAATGTGATTTTAGTTTCACATTAGTTTTGTTTATCCATTCACATCAGTTTTGTATATGCATTTTGTTACAGAATCACAGAATCACAGAATCTAAGGGGATGGAAGGGACCTCAAAAGATCATCTAGTCCACCCCCCCTGCCAGAGCAGGGTCATCTAGAGTACATCACACAGGAACGCATCCAGGCGGGTTTTGAATGTCTCCAGTGAAGGAGACTCCACAACCTCTCTGGGCAGCCTGTTCCAGTGCTCTGTCACTCTCACAGTGAAAAAGTTTTTCCTGATATTTACATGGAACCTCCTATGCTCCAGTTTACAACCATTGCCCCTTGTCCTATCATTAGTCATTACTGACAAAAGCCTGGCTCCATCATCCTGACACTCACCCTTTACATATTTGTAAACATGGATGAGGTCACCCCTCAGCCTCCTTTTCTCCAAGCTAAAGAGACCCAGCTTCCTCAGCCTTTCCTCATAAGGGAGATGTTCCATTCCCTTAATCATCTTTGTGGCTCTGCGCTGGACTCTCTCAAGCAGTTCCATGTCCTTCTTGAACTGTGGGGCCCAGAACTGGACACAATACTCCAGATGTGGCCTCACCAAGGCAGAATAGAGGGGGAGGAGAACCTCTCTTGACCTACTGACCACCCCCCTTCTAATGCACCCCAGGATGCCATTTGCCTTCTTGGCCACAAGGGCACATTGCTGGCTCATGGTCATCCTTTTGTCCACCAGGACCCCCAGGTCCCTTTCCCCTACACTGCTCTCCAGCAGGTCAGCCCCCAGCCTGTACTGGTGCATGGTGTTGTTCTTCCCCAGATGCAAAACTCTTTTAATTACTAAAATTTTTAGTTAATTTTTTTAATTACTAAAATTTTTTTAGTTACTCTTTTAATTGCTAAAATAGTATTATTTTGATGTTGGTGAAGAACACTGTATACTTTTAAACAAATCATACCTTCCTTATGATACACAGGACTACCCTCGGCTCACCCTCAGATGATCCAGATAGTGACCAGAATGAAAACGTAGCCTTGGCTAACCAAGCTTATTAATACATCATAACTCAGAGGGCTGTGAACTGAATACTCAGGTTGGACATGCAGTCAGCAGTCTGTATGCAGCAGCAGGAAACAAATACCTTCTAACAAATATGTAACTAACCTAGTGATATTAAAATGACTGTTTATTCACATGCTTATCTTCATATTAAGATATTTTCTTCATCATTCATTTAATCTCATAGTGCTAATTCTATCCACATATCATGAGTATTACTTAATCAAAATGAAACCCCCAACAACCCCAAACTATTTAATTCATAATGAAACAGCAGAACTCTACTGTATGTGTTCATCTTGCCTAAATGCTAAGCTAAACGCAAAACTTCTGTTCTCTGACTTCCAGGAGCTAGGCTGAGCAGTGGGGGTTTCAATTAAAAACCACAGGAAAGGAAAGGAATATGTCAATAAAACCACAGACTTGTAAGTACTGCATACTAGTTTGCAAACAAACACAGCAAGCATTCTCCAAGTATGAGTCTATTACTGTAAATTTAGACTGAATGCATGATGTTGAAGGTGACTGTCCCAGCGTGATCTTCCTTCATTTCATGTATAGTGAAATGCTCTCTAGCTTTATGTTCAATAGCTTGATCTAGTCAGTCTGCAATGAGACTATTAGTAACAGAGGAAAATGCCATGAAGAGGAGAATGGCTTGAGCCAAATTATCAATGTTTTATTCTATTTCAAAAGAAAATGAGAACTGTAAACAAGAGAGTAGAAGGTGGAAAAAAAAGAGGAAGTCATGAATTGATTCTAAGGCAATATCCTATGTGAGATTTTAAATGTAGACATCACTTGAATAGAAATGTAAATGCCATGATTTGCATTATAAAGCTTTGTTAAATAATAACTGTCACTAGAACAGATTATGTTGCTAATTAATTAGTTACAGACTGGGTGCAGTCACATTTTAAAAAGGTTGCATTAGGGATCACATATTTTGTAGTGAAGAAATCTTGAGTAAGAATAGTGAAGGTGAAAAAAATTCATAAACCATTTGGAATTCATATAAAAATATACACTCTAATGCATTTTTTAAAATACAGTGCACCCTATGGTGCTTTTATTGCTCTCATATTAAAGAGAGGAACCAGTAAGAGAAAAACAATGTAGTTTACCTAATTAAGTGAGGAAAATGCAGCTTAAATTTACAGAAGGTTAATAACTAACATTAAACGTGTTGGCTTCACATTATGTTTGAACTGTTAACAAAGTGAACTCACTGACTGCTCTAGTATTACAGTTATTTCTCAACTAATCAAGAAATGGAAAGGGGAAACCAGTAGCAGAAAAAATGCACAAATATTCGGCTGATTTTTTTTCCACTGCCACAGTCATTTCTTTATGCAACTCTTTCCTAAACAGTAAAAAAAATCACAAAGGATAGAAAGGGCATTAGCTTTGAAATTTGATGCTGAGGTTCTTTGACTATGTAAAGGCTGAGCTAATGATTTAATAGACATTTTCCAAGGTGCTCAGCACTGACCTAATTCTGCTGCTTTTAAAATCTCTTGGTATTTACCAATGTCTTCAACAGGACCAAAGTCACACAAAAGCTGAACACTTTTGAAAAGTCTGAGTTTTATCTTATTCACAAAAACATAAAAGGCTATGGTAATACAGAATTATGTTTGCCTCCTATCTGAAAATTGCAGTGGGGACATGCTCTAATCATTTTTCACGTATTTAGTTTTTTAAATTGTGAGCTGTTCTCTCCAAATCAATGTAAAAGTCTTTGCAGGACATCTGAAATGTCAACACACCACATAAATATAAACAAGTGCCTGACAGTCACTGAAAATTAGAGCCCTGCAATGTATGTTTTAAGATTACATAGGCTCAAGAATGTGCTTCCGTAATCCAAGGAGTAATTGCTATTTTATGACTGTAAAGCCTAACTATTTGAAGAAGTGATGCTGGTGATTCTGGGCTAAATCCTATTTAATCTGGTTTCTAAAGATGCTTCATGCCACGAGAATAGACCCCAAGCTGTAAGAATGGTAAGTAGGAGATATGGCAAAACATACACCTACATCATTCAAAGAAAGAAAAGCTCACACTCTACCTAAAGAGCTATTAATGTGTCTCAGTACGGACACCACAGTGTGAGTTCTGATCTGATGCTGAAGTCTGCCCTTAGCTGACTTAGCTGAAATTAGCCAGAGCATTTAGTCTAAGATGTCAAAGGTAACCACATACGATGGTAACTGGATCTCTCTCCTGTGTTCTCTTAGAGGAAATTAATTTCTCCTAAATATGTTAATGCAAACAGTTATCTTGATTCTGAGGGAGCTTGGCAGCAGGAAAAGGGCTGCAGAGCCTTAATTAACTCCCCTTACTGGCCCTCCCCACCACTCTACCCTGAAAACTCACTCTCCACATACGTTCCCAAAAAATTATAGTTGCTGCTACTTTCTTAGTTCACAGTTTTTTCCACTGAATAAATGTAAAAAAAAAGAGTGAAGATCTGGGAAAGGAAATCAGGAAGAGTTTTAAGGGAAAGACAGCAGAGAGAAAGGAAAAAGGAAGTGGAATGTTAAATGGGTAGTGTTCTGTAGAATACATTAGTCTTATAGAGACATGGAAAGTTTATAAAGCCTGCTTCAAATTGGGAATTGTAATTCAGCTATAGTTTAATGACTATTTTGTAGATCATGGAGGCATAAATTCCTTCATTGTGTTTTGGATTTCTACACGTGATAAAGGTTGTATACAGAGGTGTATTAAAGTTTACTGCTTCCAGTTTTAAATAATCTCATTTGTTTCCAGCACTGAACTCATCACTCAGTATGGTCTGCTGTTAACATACTCCCTGGTGGTGACAGGTGCTGTATGATGGATAGGCTACAAGGTAGTTTTTGGAATCCTCATTTGGCTATGTTTCTTGTGGTTTTGGATAGGCAGGTGTTAAACTGGCATAATTATTATGGGTGTGAATGTTAAGAGTTTTCCCTGTCTGCCCTTAAACTCAGTGAAAAATCTCCCATTGACTTAAATGAGAGTTTAATTAGGCCTTTTGAAATAATATGCAAAAACAACTATTTCCACTCTTTATCATCTGCTTTCTTTCTCAAGTGACAACTGATCCTAGAAGGTATTGAGTGTTCTGGGTAATTATTGAGAGTAATCAGCTTCCACTGAATGCTAAGCTCCTCCAAGAATTTTCCATCTACTTGAAGGATTAAACCCCTGGTTGACTTATTTCTTACCCTGAAAAAGAATAAGCTAAATATTAATAAAGGACAATTAAAACAAGAAACAAGAAAGGAAACATAAAATGAAGGATTTTTACACAATGAAAAGTAGATGAATTGGTAATAAACAGCAATATAAATGATAGATACAAAAAACCCATGTCATATTCTGAACTTTACATACCAAGTGTAACATCACTCCTTTCCTTTGCAGAGGCAAAAAAACTATCAGAGAGACAATAATATAAACCTGCAGAACATTAATGTAAAAGATCATGCTAAGCAAAGAGTACAATGTCAACTAATTAATTTTAATTTGATCAACTCACTTTTATGGGTGAACTTCACTGTGATTATTCAACTGATTTTTGGAAGACAGTTATGATAAGTGAATGATAATTAATATGTACCTCTTATGAATCTAAAGCACAAAACATTTTAACATGTACTGTGTTTTAATAATGGGAAAGATACTTTAAGCATCCAAGGATTTGCATATAATGTGTCTTAAGAGTTCAAATAACTTCTTTTGAGCACAGTTGTCTAATTACATATATATTACATAGCTGTAGACTTGTGAGGTGCATGGTGTTGTTCCTTTTCCTTTTTTGTTTCCTTTTCCCTTTTTAAAATTCCTTTTCTTCCTTTGCTTCCTTACGTATTCTCAAGGGACCTTAAAGTTATATACATGAATGTGTGAAATAAAGCAACAGATGCCAGAAGGAGAATGAACACATCTTCAGTATGTGAATTGGTTGGCTGGCTGAAGCTATATGTTATGTGGTTCTGTTATGTATCACTCCAAATAGTGTTAAATTTCACTGATTTTACAGTTCCAGTTGTATTTTGTGGTATTTTAATGGCTGTCCTTAGTCTCTCTCTTACAGTATAATGAAGGCAACTGCCACCAGGGTCCAGTCAGAAGTGCAATTGCCCTTTCATTTATCAGACATTCTGCTACTCTTGAATTTCTGAGACCCCATTCTGAAGTCCAGTTATGGGCTGTCAAAATTAGTCTTCTCAGGCATACCATGAAGGCAATCCCAAAGACTTGCTCAACATACAAATCCTGGGTTAGAAATCCAGAGCAAGCCAGATTTTTGGTTGGAATTTCTTCTTTAAAACGGAGCCTCCTGTTGCTGTTCTTTTAAGATGAATCTCTTAAAACTAAAATATATTCCCCTTGAATTCAGGATGGTTAAATTACTCAAAGATTTTTTCCATGTCCTTTTTCCTGAGTGCAATTACAGTGATAATTAACAAATGCAGCAGTATGGATAAGCAAATGTATAATTCATATGAATGTACGTGGTCAGAGCTAGGGATTTCTTTTTCTCTCATTCTTTATAAATGGAACAGAGATTTTATCTTCTTAAGCCTTTTTGCTCTTCCTTATTTCACAAAAGAAACACTTAAGTAATATCAAAATGATAATAAGTTTTGAAAACTTTAATTTTAAATTTTTGGCTGAAACTGTTCTTTGAATCTTGTCTCAATTTTTTCTAAACGTCATTTGCTACTACTTGGTAAAATTTACCCAGCTATATAACTTAATGTTGTGTTGCTTTAATAAAGTATGTAAAATGCTCTGAAGCTGTAAAACGTAACATGAGATCTCATTGTTATTCCTTTGCTTTGATTTCAGACCATTTCCCATTGGCTTCCACTGACTTTGAATAGGACTTCAGCTTTTTCCAGCTGTAATCATTCTGCGAAAGAGTGAGTAATAAGAATAAACAGTGTTTGACAGTCTGCATAGGCATTCCTGAGTCTACAGACAAATAAGTAATAACCAACAGTCCATCTTTTGGTTGCGCATAAGACCCAAATAACTCTCTCTCTTTTCTGTCATAGAAGCATAACTCTTCTAGGTTAATCCTAAATTGGAGTACATATTAATTATACTGGTTAGTAACAAGAAACCAGGCACATTAAATCTATATCTAGTATAAACCTTAGTGATGGTTAAAGATATTTGTTGTAATTACATAATCTCATTCTGAGATGAGACGAAAATATTCTGGGTTCCAAGGCTAAAGCATGCAGGAGTGCCTAATATCTCTAAAAGTAAAAAAAAATGGGGGAGCAAAAGACTGCCTTGCACTGTTTCATTTTCTATGTGTAACTATTAAAGTGCTTTCTTTTTTGAAATATTTTCTATGTAAATACCGCTCTAACTATCTACTGGAAACATACATGTATACTCCTTGTTTAAAGAAAGGTACAGACTTTTTCTACAGTTAACAGAGCAAAATCTCTGCTGTGGATAACCTTCAATATTCCTGGGTTTGGGCAATTTAACAGGAGTTCTGTGTTACAGTAAGCTGTTCTCATGTATCTTTTATATGTCTCTTGTTCATGTTATGTTGCTGGGAAAGCCAGCATGCCAGTTCTTCTGTCCAGGAAGAGTCTGTGTGTTTGAGGGAAAGAGAGCATTGCAAATGTGCTGAAAGCAAAACTGGAAAAATAGATGTTGGCCAAAACCTAGATCACAGAACTTTAGTGCTACAATCATATAAATAGTCTTATATTCCACTTTAAATTCCAAGGTAAAATCAAGAAAACAGAAGTATTGTATACATTTACATTTTAAATTGTGTAATCATGTTATTATCTGAAACTAATACCATGCTGTTAAAATTTAGATAAAGTGTCCTGCAATGCATACAAAATGTTCATTTATTGAAGGCCATTAAGTTAATTTCCTGGGAACATGATTAAATGCAAGGTATTTAATTAATCATTAGTTGTGAGGTGTAGAATAGATAATTAAATATTCCAACACATTAATTTATATTTAATTAACTGTGCTTCTATGATCCTTCTGCCTGAATATTAATATTGTGTAAATAAACAATTAGAATGCATACTCACTTTGCAAAAGCTTTATTGTAAAAAAAGTGATCAAAGAAATTCTATGAAATCTACTTGTATTAATAAACATTTAAAAGTATTATAAAGTGGAGTTAGCAATCTTGAAAGTTTTGCTAAATAACTCCAAGTACTATGATTTTTAGCACTTTAATTCTTCAAATATTCAGTGTGTCAGAGTTGTAACAAACTTTTAATTATAATATTTCCTAGTCCACATTTCACAACCTCTCATTTAAATTGGTCAATATACATAAAAGCTAGTAAAGCATGCAGAATGAACTTTGCATTAAGTTTGGAAAAAACAGTAAAGCCATAGTGAACATTATAGTGAACATAGCCATAATGAACATTATATTTTCCACTAAATAAATACAGAGATTCAGAGATCCTGTTTTCATATTAAAGGGATATAATTTGAAAGCACTCAGGCCACACCTGACAACACCAGAAAAAACTTCTTTCTCCTTTCCTTTGAAAAGATACGTTCTCACCAGAAGCATCTTCAGTTTTATACATAGGTGAACAACATACAAAAGGCTGAACTGAAATTCAGAACATGTTTTGTTTCCTGTAAATATGTTATTCGTTGCTATTGGCCTATAAAGACTCATCTGATACTGTCTTCTGTTTCTAGTATAAATACCTCTAGGAATTACCTGTACTTTAATATAACACTTGTAGATATATACAGTGGTATTTTGACAAATGTAAAAAAAGTGTTGCAGCATAATGATAGGGAGAAGATGCCTGTCGAAATCTGTCTGAAAAGCAACATGCCAAAAAAGGAGAATGTCTAACAGACTCTGGAATTCTGGGGGACAGTGTGTATTACAGAAATCCTCTACAGACCTATGATTTTCTGTGGACTGTACTATGAAGGATGGAGAAAAGACTTGTTGGAAATTTAACTTTTGCAACTGAAAAATCCAAGTTTTTATTAGTTTTGATTTGCAGGGTACTGGGATGTCTGAAAGTCCAGTTGCAGCTAGTGCAAGTTGAGAGGGCTTGATACTTCTGAATATAGGTCTACCCAGAAAGTATCTTCAGGATTTTTCAGAGCAAGGAAAGGATTTGGCACAGGTTGTCTTCTTTGTGAGATTACAAAAAAGCTCCGACTTATTATATATAAAAATATATACTCGGATATATCAATAGGTAGTAACTTTTGACCCACATGCCTCCCTCCTTACCTTCCTCCACTGGAACATGAATACATTGTGTCTGTCTTTAAATAGGTATGTTAACATTATTGATAAATTATCAATACATGAAAAGAAGTCTGACTAATGGCAGCTAATCATGCACAGAAACAGTCTATTGGTAATTCAAAACGAGTATTGGTGAAATGCAGACTAAAGGAACTCATATTAAAAACAACTGTAGGATAGTAATGTGATTATGTTACTGTCATTGCATTTAATTAGAGATCTGAAGTTTTATAGAGAAAGGTCTTACTGTTTCATAAAAACAAAACCTTCTCCCTGCAAACAAAGATCTTATCTGAAACATAGACAGAATGAAAAATAAGGATGTAGTTTCATATAATTCTTCAACTCATCTGACTTACAGAGGTGATCTTTTCTCCTACATGTAGCCAAGCCTTCCTGCCTTCACTTTTGAAACAGATCTAATAATTACATGACTATAGGATACATAGGATCAACTTATATGGACACACAAAAATGTCTGAATCAAGTCATTGCAAACCATGTAGTTGCTAGAAGTAACCCCAGGAATAAGGTAGAATGCATGGTTGGCAGTGGAAGAGGAATAAGACCACCCCTTCAGTCAGCTGCCTATATTAGAACAGTTCCAACTCACCGTGAAACTGCATCTCAATCTTAATTTATTTTTCTCTCTATGTGAGATGGGAATTCCATATCTTCTTATTCAAGGTTTGTTTCTAAAGCAAGAAGGTAATCCTTATTAGGAAGGCAGTGGTTTTCCAGGTTAAGTACAGATGATGTTTAAATATTCCGTCTTTCAGATTTTCATTAGTACCTTTGAGGTTTGTGATTACAATTGTATAAGGTGCAGATGGCAGTATTTTTCTGTCCAGATTAAATTTAAAAGCTGTTTGGGGCATACTATTACTCAGAATAAAAGTTTATAATATTATACAGAAGTGTACTGCATAACACAAGACAATAAATTACATCAGTTATGAAAACCGGTAATATAATAAAATGGTGTTTCCTATATGTTAGGGAAAAGACAGAAGAAACATGTAGGGAGTTGTGAAGATTGAGTATTGCCACTTGAGGTTTTAAAAAGTGTACTCCCTGACAATATCAAGTTGAGGTGATTCATAGATGTTAGACAATCTTCATTCCTTTTGCAGTAGCACGAATAGGGTCATGAAGGTCAGGAGGAAAAAGAATAAAGAATATCTCCAAATAAATTGAAAGTAGGCAGCTGGCATGGAACAGGTAAAGGCTTTGGTAGAAATGGAGAGCATCAATTAGTAAAGGGAAACCATGGCATGTAGGCTGCTGTCTAGTTGAAATAAAAGTTAGGAAACAGGAAACAGTAGAAACTAGTTAAAACAAAGAGGGATAAGTCTGTTTTTATAACCACACATAGAAATAAAGGCAGAGAAAGTGTATCGATATAAAGTCATATAAAGACGCTAAATAAAGCTAGAAAAGCAGAAAAACAATTAAAGCTAGGCTTAGAGCTGATGTGAAGATTCACTAGCAGTTAACATCTGACATTCCTGCCTAGTATGAGGGAACTAATACTAACCAACTGTCCAGAGTTAACAGTATCTCAGCAAAGATGTGTAGGATTACCAAAGTGGTGTCACAATCCTAACTGATTTCAGTGGGTACTTGAAAAAGTAATACTGTGTAGTCTGAGGACATAGCTTTTGAGTAGAATAATTTTGTTTTAATATAAATGAATACTGCCATTTCTAAGTTTGTTGTACTTGTTCCAAAAGTTAACTGTTACTCACATAGAGACTCATTGTCAAAGTATGGGGAAAAAGATATTCTCAATGTTTTCTGAAGTAGTTCTTTATAACTGGTCACAAGCCCATGGATTGTGTAGTAAGAACAGCAGCAATAAGTCCAGAGTCAGGAAAGCATGCTAAATCAATAAGTCTGTCTAGAAAAAGGAAGGTTTCGAGTAAGATCTTGTTGACTTTGCACTTTGGAGTATAACAAAACGGACAGGGCCTTAGGATCAGAATTCCTAATTCTAAATTCTAATTCCATCACTACTACTATTTCATTAGCTGTGACAGTTTGACAGACTGATAAAGGCACTGAAATTTACTAGATCTTCATTAACATCTGAAGAGGCTATAGGATTTGTGGAAATTTTTTACTGTGACTGATTAGGGATGAATTAGTTGAGTCTTAATCCACCTCTAAAAATGGAGTATTCTCTAGTCTTACCTAAGAACAATGCTGTGAGGCTTATGATTTGTTATAGTCTTGTGCAGTATTAACTAATAGAAACTGCTAATATAAAGAAATGACTGTAGAATTTTATCTAGGAGAAGCATTTAATGTGAAGTATTAAAACCTATAATGAGAGAACTAAAGACTATTTCTCTGTAATATAACATACTATCAAAAATGCTGTTAATTAGAGTACACTTTCTTAAAGATTTCTGCATAGGATGTTTTGCAGAGACATAGGATAGAAGTGTACTACGTTGATTTCCACTGCAATGCTGACTAATATCATTTAGTTTACTATGTCTTTTAAACTTGACTATATATTACTGCTTCTGAGAATGTACCATATTCTTGGGAGGAACTGATGCTCTGGGTCTTGTAATGCAATTATCTTGAGACAAGATGATCCTGTGGTAAGATTATCTTCTAAAAGGATTATCTTCTGACACAGTCATCCTCTGACAAGATTATCTGTAGAGGTGATGTTGATAATTAGCTAGGGATGTGGAAGACTGATCTAGAAACTTTAAACTAGACAACACTTAGTTGAACCTCAAATCTGTACGAGAGTATGGAGAATGTTAAATCGTTTGTATCCATATGAGGCTTCAGACTGACTTTCAGATGGGGGTTGATGGGTAAAAAACCATGGGCAATGTTTTTGCAAATCTTAGAAGCAGATAGTAGATATTTCTACTTTAATTGGTCAATCTAGCGTTCACTGTAGGATCTAGTTAAATAAATGTCTCTATTTTCACTGAAATAGATTAAAAACTGTTACATTAATTTCATGGCAACTGCAGATACTGCTTAGCTTAAAATATATAGTATGCACATGGAACCTGCAATAATGGATTATTTCTGTCTGATACTTGTCATCCATCAGAGACATTTCCTAGTTGCAAAAACAATGTCATGCTTGATGTTTTCTCTTAGAGGTAGGAAAAGATCAGTGATGTCAACTTCCCTTTGTATGTTTGCTTACCAAATGCATTGACTCTTGATGCTAGCTGAAGGATACTAACATAAGGATCCGAATACAGGATCCTTATACAATGAGTAAAGAGAAAAGGATTTTATCGTTTCCAAGAGAAGAAAATAGGAAAACATGCTGATGTATCATTAGTTCTTGAAGTCTCTGCAAGGTTGAAGTAAATGGTGTTATTGCTGCCAAGAAGCTGTAAGCTTTAGATGAAAGTTAATGTGTGTTGGAGAGTGTTCAAGTATGAAATGATCAAAAGGACATAGGTCTGGAGGTTTTAGCTATGCTGATGAGTTGAAGAATAAGATGTTACAAAGACAAACTTTGAGCTCACCTTAAATACTCACAGGCAACACTTTTGTAAACAATGACAATTAAATGCATATTCTGGGGGTTTTCAATTAACCTAAACGCAGATGTTGCACTTGGAGGTATTAAAGGGCTGTAAAATTGAATACGGTTTTGATTCTATCTGTCAAAGTCACCAGAAATGAGCACTTAGTCCCTCAAGCTTGTAATCTGTTGCTTGTCCTATGCACACAGAAAACTTCCTTCTTTAGGGAAAAAAACTTCCACTTGTATTGGCCATCTTCAGAGTGCCAAATCATTGGGAAATGAAGAAATCAGTCTTTAAGAGTTAGGAAGGATGTTGAAATGTGTGGGGAGTGGAGGTTTTGTTTTTACCATTTCTGTGTCAAGCAATAAACACAAATCATCTTGGTCAGCTAGCTTTGGAATAGCCAAGAGAAAGGCTTAGAGATCCCCTTGAGCAATGGTATGTCAGCTGCCTGCTAAATCACGGAGCCATCATATATGTGAAAAATTTTCTCTAACTCGACATTCTTCTCAAAAGAACTCTGTGGTTAAAGGAACAAAAACCATGAAATAGTCTTGAAACAATTCCAATGGGTAAGCCTGCTAGCTAGGATTGACCTAGAGCTTTTGCACAGAGAAGAGCATAATGCTTTCAATAATTCTGTTTACAGTATTCTTAGTGTGCCATCCTTAATTTTTTATTACATTCCACATTTAAATTAAGAAATTATAAAAAATGAAATATTTTAAGTAATCTATAGACATTAAATATTTCTTGATCACTCAGCCTTCTCTAAAAA
Source organism: Aegotheles bennettii (assembly GCA_013398125.1). Lineage (NCBI taxonomy): Eukaryota > Metazoa > Chordata > Aves > Caprimulgiformes > Aegothelidae > Aegotheles > Aegotheles bennettii. The sequence goes on along the minus strand of VZRW01001045.1, from coordinate 2,470,295 downwards.
AGACTCTGTAAAATCATCACAGTAAGAATGTATTCTCCTTTTGTTCCAAGATGAGCTTATGTCTCTGCATTAATTTCTTTTCCTCTATTCCATAGATAATTAAGAGAAGATACTGGGAAGTACTTAACTTTACTTCAACCTATTTGAAGTTTATTACCCCTGTGACTCATACATCACAACCACCAAAAATGGATAAATTGTAAAATCTACAATACTAAATCTTCACTTCAAGGACTACTACTCCCAAATCTCCTAGCAGTACATTTTTAGACTGCCCTTTCTAATAACTTAGTTTCCCACTGAGTAAAAAGCTTTTAGTATGTTGAAAATGGAGCAGTGTTATTCTTAGCTATTTGATTCTCAAACTTCCAGTTCTGCTACGGTTCAAGTGGCAGCTCCTTCATATACTCATTCAGCAAACCATTTTTATGACATTAATATGAAACATTTCTTTGTGACATGTAGTAATTTCATCAAATTGTCATTTGATTGATGTGATTAAAATATATTTGACTACATCTAAATTCCTATGTATCTTAAACAGTGAACAAGACATCTTGAAAATGGTACAGAATTCAGAAGACTAAAACATTTTGCTACTAATTTAAGTTTAATAAGGTCTGGTAATATTTTCCTGAATTGTAGGATGCTTGTAATACCCACACGCAATTTACTTGTTTGAGTTTGAAGATGAAATAACATGACTTTCTCTGTGAGGTTTTAAGATAGTTAGCTATCTGTCAGAAATGACTGTCTAGGTAGAAGACTGAATTTTAAAATGAAAAACAAAGAATGAAGATAATTTTGCATGAAGGAAAATTTGTTCATAGCAAAAGATGAGAAAAACATTGAATGTGAGACCAAAGAGAGCTTTAGCAATGGCTAAGTGAAATTTAAATCACAAAGTAGACAAAAGATTAACCTGTATGTAGCATATTTTTCATCAGTTCGTATATTTTAAGGCCTGAAGAGATGACAGTGATCATTAGTTCAAACTTAGATCAGGACTTCCTACGTGACACATGCAAATTCCCCAGTTTGATGGGCAAAATAAATCTGTTAGAAAGCTGCCTAATCCTGTTTTTCAAATAAAACAAATGCTTGAAATTTCTAAGCAGGTGCTCAACAGAACATGGAGAATGTATGAGATCTATGATAAGAAAAATCTAAGTTTAAAACCCATTTTTTTAATGCAGATTTTAATGTGAGTACTTTAGTACTGTATGTAGGCACATAGCTAGTCCCTGAAAATATATATCATGTAAGCAGATGACCCAAATGTACTGTTTATATTGAAATTTGGTGGTATTTCTTACTCCACAATGCTTTCACTCCAAACTACACTTATATGCTCAATATATTGCTAAAAGTTTGATTTCAGTAGTTACGAAAGGGTCTTCAACAACACCTCCTCTTGCATTAGTTTCATTTAAAGGAAATTTGTGCAACAATAAGTAGAAGCAGAATCAAATGATGGGGAAACGAAAAATCAGCAACTAATTCATCTGATACCATTCAAAAACTTTTCTGAGTATAGAATGTAAATGACAGTAACTTCTGGTCATCTTCGAATTATGCAATTTGTTTCACAAGAGCAATTTTTGAGCAAATATTAAAATATGTGTACACAGTATCCTAGTATAAAGTGAAACTGTTCTGGCTAGCTCATTGCTAACAGAATAACTTGAGAGCAAATGTGGCATCACTATGAAATGAAAAAAAGAAATATCTTCTAACAGTGATTTCCCACTAATTTTTAGCATTTTCTCTATAACATTTACATTTACATCCAGTTTTGTTCTAACTCAGAACAGCTTGCCAGAAAACCAGCAAACAAGATGTGACTGTTGTCCCAAAGGATTGTAAGTTTGTGAAAACAGTTTCTGTCAAGATTTTACTTTTGTAAATGTTGAGCCCGACTTTGCTGCACTAGTACCTTTGAGTGATTTGATTCATGGATCAAAGTATTGCTCAACATGAACAAATGTCCAGGGACTGTTTATATAAAGATCAAAGATACACATAAGCAGAGCAGACTTATCAAGTGTAATTGCACCAGGATCCAAAGCTTACTAAGGTCCAGGAGACCGATTCTGAAGATCAGGAAAGGCAGCCTCAACACTAGTGGTCCTGTGTTGCATTGCTTGCACTAGCACAAATGCTAGCTATGCCGTGCCATGGTGTGTAAACACAAGTGAGAGCAAGAATCTCAGCAGTATTTCTCTCCTTTGATGCCAGCCTGCTGAATTGCTTACACATGATCTCAGTATTTCCAGTGTGCCAATACTATATACTGAAAACAGAGTCTACATTCCAGGTATTTTTTTTTATCATTCTCTTGGTATACATGCAGCAGTTTCTTTATGCCAAAAGGCCTTTCCTTTGCGTTTTCTTTGCATTCTTCCTTTGCTAAATTATTGCCAATCTTCCTCCACTAAGGGTGTATTTTTGACAAAGAGGAATTTCCCTTTGAGTTGAAAATGTGACATCCGCTAAGAACTAGTTCTCATTGCATGTAGCTGCAGGGAGAGGAGAACTCATTTGGAATCTACTCAGACGCATGTGATCCAAACAGAGAGCAGTGTCAGAAACAGTGAGAGCCTAAAGTTCACTGGACATGGAAAACCTCAGTGCTGGGCTGTGAATAATAATACCAATAATTCTGGAAACAAGGCATACTGTTAAAGTGGAAATGTATTATGTGCACAGTCTTTTTAATCAGAAATACAAGTAGTTTTTTCCCCAAGGTTGTTCTTTTTTCTTCTTAAATTGAAATGTTTTCATACAGGAAACAATATATCAGAGGAAATAAAATCACTATTTTTGCCCACACCCAATTATTTTTTATTGTCAGCCATTCTGTAGCATTTTTAAGCAGTTTTCCACTTTAAAAGTCATCTTTAGTAGGCAGATAAACTGTCTGAAAGAAATCCCTTTTGTCAATCACTGAGTTTCCAAAAAATCTTCCGTATGTGACACTGTTTTCATACTAAGAGTTGAAAATATAAATTTGGGTGGGAAAAGAGAGTCTTTCCCTGAAATTAAAGGAAAAAAATACTTTCAATAGTTGAGGCTGATACTTGTGGTTTCAGGATTCTTCTCACAGTGCTGAATGTTTCATCCAGACGTGGAAACAAGGTACAGGGTCAACAAGAACATCATTATACCTCTAGGCTTTCCAAGGAAAAAATAGTTCCTGTGCTTTCATTGACCTGTGTTCTCAGAGCATCTTCTCTAGGATGAAATGGCAGCATGGTGATGAGACATCACAAATTTTATAATTCTGTTTGGGACCCAAATAGAAACAGAAAAAGGTTAGCTCATTCTGTTGTTTTCCACATCAAACTGTTAGTCCAAGCTAATTTATGGATCTAAGAAGCAACAGAAGTGTTATTATAGAAAATTTTAAAAAAAAAATAATCCAAGAACCTGTGATTTATTATTCTCTGTGAACAAAGGTATGACATTCTTTCAGGGAAAAAAAAAAGATATAAAACTGTGAAGCAATATAAATAACTTTCTGGAAATAGAATGTTTTGTAAATAAAGCATAGGGTTATTTCATATCTTTACCATCTTTTCTAGAAAGAGGTAAGTGTGTTTGAGGGCAAGTCATGAATTATGAGAAGTAACCAAAAATCTCTTATCACAGAGAAAGCTTTAAAGCAAGCAATGAAGACATGTTCAAATGTCTCGGTCACCTACACTTGTAGTTCTAGCTGACCCCTAAACTAAGTTGTATACATTCAAGCTTGAATTCATCATCTTAGAAAGTGATAACAATGTAACTTGAATTCATTTGATAGCTAAGAACAGAAACCTGACTAGAGAAGAGCATGTACCACATGTAGAGGATATATCTATATTTGAAATCAGTTATTGCAATACACTGTACTTGCTAGCATAGCAAAGGTAAAGACAAAGAGCCTAAATGTAACCTAAGGTTAATACCTTTACAGGAGATATAGCTCAGCAATGACAATAAACCTAGTGTTGGTATGAAGTAGATTTTACACCCTGCAAAATTGATTTGAAAGTTTAATCATGTTCCTATTCTGCTTGAAAATAAAACCCATTTGGGGTTTGTTTAAAGAGTTCATTATAGATACAGTAACAAGCCCTAGAAACTAGAGGTAAGAATACTCTTAGGAAACACAGAAGACCCAGATCCAAGACTTTGCTATTCCCTGTTTTGAGCAAGAACTTACACCCATATCCGTATTCACTGTCCTAATTCCCAGGCTATTAGAAATTGTTTTTTTTCCTTACATTTCAATCTGTAGCCACATCTTTTGTCTCAATTAAGTTAAGATGTAGGCTAAAAAGCAGCACAGATACCATACCCCAACTTAATCTGAGAATATTCCCAGCTAATTCTACCATGACAGTAAAGTTGTAACTTTGATGGTCTCCCTTACCATTACAAACTAGGAACATCATAGCGCAGGTTTCAAGTCTTTTTAAATGCTGTGTAGCTGTAGACCCCATTTGGTAAAAAGAAAAAAGAACATAATAGAAAACAGAGCAGTATTGAGGAAGCCCTTCCTTTCCTCCTCCAGCTGTGATGTAGCAGTCAATTAAAAACAGGTCTTAAAATTGTGGCCTAGTCAGAACAGCAGTGTGGGTGGTTATGGATTGTAACTTTGCTGTGTTGAACCTATGATAAAAGAATATTAAGTAGAAAAAGTAGATACGGAGACATTAGAAGAGAATTTAAGGAAGCTGTGAAGGATAGACAGGGACAGTATGCCATGCTATGCTAGACTATACTATTTAACTCTCTTTATGGAAGGAGATGGGTATGAGTTTCCTGGTTTTCTGTCTTCAGCATAATATGAAATGGTAGTCCTGGAGGCAAAAAACCCTAAGAACTAATGAGCTGTAGAAAAGGGAGAAGCCTAAAGCTGGGTATAAGGTTTTAAGGAATGAATTTGGTTTTTCTGTTATCTTGAGAGCAGTGAGCCTTTCTGTCAGACAGAAGAGGTCAGGGTGAGAAATTCTCAGCTAGATCAGACCTGATTATAAGGGGTATGATAGAAACTGGAATTCCTCTGACATACACAACATAGACTCCTAAAGACAAACCAGACTTACAAAGCAACAGCCAACAAAAACCTCATTTGTGTGGGCTTTTTATTACTAAGGCTATTATTTTAATCCTCTCTGTGTACAAAAGGAGTAAAGCATCTCCTTACCAGAAGTTATAAATGAAGCATGGTAGTGATACCTTCCTAAATGTGACTTTTTTAATATTACTTTTTAAACTGAAGATGTATGTATTGAATTAGTGAAATATATAGGTATTCATATTCTCTGTTGCTATTCTTTCACTAGTCTCCCTGCAGGTGAAATTTACTTCTTTACTTTCACTATAAAACATAATTGCATTCTGTGCTGAGCTCTGGCTGAGTTTAAGAACAAACATGATTTGTTTATAATCACAGGTGCTTCTGAGATTGAGTAGTGAATCAGCCCTTGAATTTTCTGGAATGTTTGAAGTGTGTATTTGTGTGTTACTAATAAAAAATGTAGGAATAAAGAAACTCCAAGATTAAGTCTAGTCCATCTGCCCCCCAGTAATCATATACTTCACATGTACAATTAGGGAAACTGTTGAAGATCTTGTTTCTTTTTACCTCTTCTGCTCCAGATTGGCATCCAGAACTATGTTTGATATACAAAATCCCTTGTCTATGCTGATTGTGTTTAGATTTGAATCAGTAATCAAGCACATTAAATCACTCCCTTAAACTTCATGGACCCCTTTAAAAACAACTTCAGTATGTACCTATCCATATTCCTTGATTTCTTAGTAGTAGTATAGGAGGAAATGGTGCAGGGGATTCCTCTTCATAGAGCATGAGAGATTGGTTTAATGCTTAATAATATTTGAAATTCTGATCAAAAAAGGTTTCATATTTGAACTAAGATAGTGTATGATAAGTTAGAAATTCAAGCATTCATATTGGAACTCTGACCTACATATCATCTGGAAAGAAGAGGTTAGCTAAATGAAGCAGCTGGACAACTCAAAGTGAATAGGGGCCTCTTTCAAATGACTCTTGTGAACATCTCATATTGTAAATTGGAAATGTAGTAGCTAGATTTAGAAACTGGAGAAATTTTCAGTGGGAATAAAGCCTATGGAAGAGAAAACTTTCATTTAAAGGAAAAGAAAGATTATTGGTTTTGAGAAGATCGTTATTATAATCCATCAGTTAGATACATAATTATAAAAAGTACTTTATTATTAGCATATATTACACATAGAGGAATCTGTTCTAGGTATAATTCTAGCGTTAAGAAAGGTAGAAAATTCCTTTTTATGAGGATGAAGGGGGAAAAAAAAGCAAGAATATTCTTTCATACATTTCAGACTTCCTTCTGAAGTTATATGCCAGATAATACAAAATAAACCGATATGGCCTGAGCTACAAACCTAACATTTGGATTTGAATCCAAATCTGAACTTTTCAAAGTATAGGGACAACTATCTGAGCTGAACTTTTACTTTGTGAATAAGGGCCAGCAAATGCTGAAGTAAGGAGAGAGAGAGGGAAAAAAAAGAATTTTGTTTTTTCTGGAAAGAAGGGAAGAAAGTAGGTGGAGCTCTTTCTGTATTACTTAAGTAAAAATTTTTTTGAGTTAGCAACATATTTTTTTTAATATTATGGTATACATAAGTGTGTACTTATGTACTTATGTTACTACTATTACTTTGAAAACAGCTACATTGGCTTAGCAAAAACTGCTACAAAATATCAACCCCAAACAAGTGGAAATCTCGTTAAGAAATATATGTTATAAGGAGAGAATAATGAGAGATATATGATAGTGAATGGCATTTTTGAGGGCAAGAAGACTATGACCTTAATAATAATTAAATGCATTAATATTCATTTTTTACTTAGCTTTTCAATTAAGATTCAGATTTTGTTGAAAACCTAATGATCTGAGGTGACTTCTACTTTTAAAGTATGCCTGGTTCAACTATTAACTTTAGGAAAATTTGGCAGACATATTGAAATTTTTTTTAAATATCTTTTTATAAACATCAAAAATGCACAGTGGCTTTGTTACTTGGGAGAAAATATATTATACTTTCCCTTGGCAGAATTCAGAGCTATCTACCTCAGGGTCCAGTATCAGGGTCTGCTTAAGCTGATCTGGCTGAAGACCTGTTACTGAAAATGTCCCAAATGACTGGAGGTTAACAAATATTGAAACCTACTTTTCCAGTGTAATTTCTGAAGGAAATATAAACCACCTCCTATTTCTACAGAACCTGTAGATGGTACCAAAATCAATGTGAGCAGAATGTATAACTATGTAACAAAAACATTTTGCTGTATTCTAACTATTTTAACTTGCTTTGTAGTCCTCTTTCCTTCTCCTGAAGTTTAAACCCAGCTACCATTTTCAATTTAGCTTCATGTGCACTCTAGCAATGCAAACTCTTGCTTTGTATTTCATAAAAGTAGATCAGGGAATGCAATACTGTTCCTTTGGCAACAATTAAGAGAAAATGAAAAAACAGTGTTTTCATCCAGTGAAGTTGCCTACACCAAAAGTGACAGCTTGGTTGTAATGTAGGCCTCCAGCTTATAAACTTGTAGGCAGGTAAGACATTTAACATATCTGAGTACTCCCTTTGAACTAAATCAGATGATTCACTTGTGTAAAATTGCTCAACTGCCTAAATGTCTGCAGGATCAGGGCCTTAGATTGCAAGCATAAACACCAAAGTAATTTCCCTCTTGCTGTGCTGTTTAGCCCTGCCCTCCCATTCAGTGCAATTGAAGTAGTGGATGGGCCATTTTCAACTCCTATGTTCTATTATCAAAGGCTATAGTGGGAGTATAGGGGTACATAAACACATTTTTTTAATTATAAAACATAGTAGTTGAAAACATTTCTGTAGCAAGTAAAATCATAGTGTTAAGAAAAAATGAAAATCACCAACCAAAGATGAAGGGGAGGCTCTGAGGATCAGAGAAGTCCTGATCATTACCTTCCCACACAATTTCATATGACAGGATTTTTAAAGTGTCTTGTAGTCTAGGATCATATTGAAGTTTGTTGGCAAAAATATTTTTGAACACAAAGAATTCTGTTAATTAATAAAAGGAAACAGCCTTGCAAAGCAAATTTAATCCATATCTTTGTTAACATCTCCTTGATAACTGTAATATCAACTGTGTTCTCAGCTGTTACGAGCTGACTGATAGTGCTTGTTAAGTCCTGGTTATCTTTCTGAGTGTATATGGCATTCTAGATATCATCTTGATAAGATTTGCTGGGCACCTGAATTCTGTATCTTTGAGACATTAGTAACTTAGAAATGACCATGCTTTAGTTTTAAATTTTTTAGCTTTGATTTTTTTTTAACCTAGGATCCCAAAGACTGCTCAGATAGATCTTCTAGTACATACTAATCATTCTGCCATGTTTAGTTTAAAGCAAGGTCTTCATTACAATGAAGATATCATCTCAAAAATAACATAAAGTTTATCACTGTAATTTCATCCTGCATTTTCTTTGCATACCAATCAGTAACTGTTCTTATATTTGCCTTCAAAAATAAGGTTAAAAATAGAGAACATCTCCTTAGAACCGTGTATTCTATAATCCTATCAGGCTTAGTTATTTTGAAGTTGCATGCCTATATATCTTTCTGTTTAGAGGCTCTCTGATTCTTTTCTTATTAGGATGAAATATGCAAAAAAAAAAAAAAAGATTATTTCATATTCTCACGAATATGGGCTTTTTAAAAAAGGAATGCTAGGCATATTAATTCATTTCAGTCAGTTCTCCACTCTACCTCAAATAGCTTTTAGTGAATGCATAAATTTCCTAAATACACAAATCATCTTTTAAGACTCTAGTGTAAAAGAGTCTGTCTTTCTATAGGCAAGTTATTGAAACTCACGAAGTAATCCTTCAATAAGCTCACGTTGAGAAAGAATACTCAGCTGGAATGGTGTATGGAGTTATAAGGGAGGCTGTTACTCTTCAGTGTTAAACCTATAGATGCATCCTCACTGTACACTGTTACATAGATGAAAAACTGTGCTGAAAAATGACATACAGCAAACCCTAAAGATGTATCTGAAGGGTAGGAAGGCACTTGTGTCCATCCTGACCGTCTACATGGACTCAAATTTGTATCTGACCATGTGGGTGCTAGAACAGATGCTATGTATCCAGTCTGATATCCTGGTACTCTCCTAGAGGTGACAAGCCACTTTTATGGCTTTCTCTGAAAGTACCCAGACTTCAGCTGCCACAACAACAGATGGGACTGCAGACCAAAGGTCTTGATTGTGCTTTGAACAGTGTGGACACCAGCAGCTGAATTCAAAGCCTTCTGTTAGCAGAAACAAGGACATGCCTTTCTGGGTCAGGGAGCTGCTCACAGGGTTACAAAGATGCAGTATGGGGTTCCAGGTGCACCAGGAGCAGAGTGGACGGAGTGCTGCTCAAGGACATCCATCATGTAAAATGGATGCTTAAATGGAATTGGAACTGATCACTTTGAAGTGTTAAAATTTGAAAAGGTTAAAATCTTATAAACTGTGTGGTTTCAAAAAGCACAATAAGCATGGTAAGAGCTAAGCACTGCACAACATAGTGCCTTGAGTAGTGAACACCCTTCAGAAGTTACGTGATCACTGGTATTAGTCTGTGTATATAACTCATGAATATCACAAGAACCTTCTTGTACCACTTCCATTTTACAAGTAAAAAAATTCAAGTGATTTATCTCAATTTTCATATAATAGCGGGAAGAAAGAGCTATACAGAGGTAGTTCAAATTGCAGACCAGAGCCCAGAGATTCTTTTCTGTCCCTTCCACTTCTTGAACTTGCTCTCTTCTCCAGAATGATTCACCTTGGGCAAGGAGTAGAGGAAGAGTGCAGGGAACACACCACTTTCAAAGACAGAGCATACTAAATCTGTAAATCAAGACAATAAGCTGCAAAAGCTCCTCAAGTTTTTTGTTTGTTTGTTTTAATGCATCCAAAGTGATTAACTGTCTTTTCAATTGTTTTTGAACCCTGGAAGTTGGTGTGAGCAATAAGAATGGCATTTGTGCTTTTGCAGGCACTGAAGCACTTCTAAAATGCAGATCACCTATGAACTTAAATTATTTTATAGGATTTATTGAAAAAAGGCAAAAGTTGATTAAATGTTGAGTCCTGGGTGGTATTTAATTGGTAATCATTGGATTAGGAAATAGACTTACAGTATTTTGTACAGCACAAATAGGATACAGGCTGTAAACAATGACTGCTAATAAACTCAATGAGCACTCAGTGGACGGACAACAGGAGCCTGTTTAGAGGAAAAGGAAAATATTGCGTCACTGGTATGAAACTAAAAATGAAAAATTAATCTTTCTCTTTAAGAAACATGACTTCTTGTAGGAGTGAGAAGCACAGCACAGATAATCTGATTTCTGATTCATGACAACAACATGGAGTCATAGTCTCAGGTGTCTCTGAACACCAAGTGAGCACGTGTTGTAGTGGTCATCCTGTCACACATGACAGTGTGTTAGAATTTGTCAGAATTTTGGCTTGTGGGCAGAAGGCAAATGAGTCCTTGGAGTTTCATGAATCTCAAAAATGTGTGGGTCCTTTACCTGAAATCGCAGCATAATTAGTTCCAGGAAAGACTCATACTCTGGTTGTGCCTATTAAGCAACATTTCTGCCTTGCAGAATTTGACAGGAATGCTAACCTTGCTGTTAATGGAGTTGAATTTTCATCTGTTATGCTAGAAAAATAGTGGAGGGCGAGTTAGAAACAGTGGGATGGGTAACAGTGGTGATGCAAACTGTCCAGGTGAGCGTAGGAGATGCTGCATGGAAGTTTGAGTAGTGAAGGACAGAGACCTTGATAGACAAGAATGGAACATTTCAAGCTGTTGTCTCTGCACATTGGAGAATACACTGTTCCTTTGGATTACTCCTTTTCTAAAAACATAGAGGTTAATGCAGAGCCAGCAGCTACCTCAAAAAGGGTAAATGTCTGTAGGCTACTCTTTGCAGTGGTATCAGTTTGTAGGCTTTTCATGGCTCAGTGTTAGAGTGAAAATAAGGAGAGATCCAAGTACTGAAGCAGGCTTTTAAAAAAGAGAATGGTGAAAGACAGTGGAGAGAAGGAGAAAGGAGAGGAACACTTAATATTTATCCATAACAGTGACATTTCCAGACTTCCCCTAGATAATTCATTTTTCCATTACTGAAAATGGTTATTCTGACTGGAAGTATAACTACAGACAGCTTTTTAAAGAAGCTAAAATATAGGAAATGAGCAAGCTACACTTTAATAGAATAGAATCACTTCAAAGTATACATTCAAAGCCTGCTGGCAAATTTCTCAGGTGGCTGACTACACACAGCAAAAAAGCCGCATTTGTGGAGGTGTGGTTTAGCAGGCCACTTCTCTGTACTGACTGATGTTTGTATATTTGTCACTTTAAAGGTGATGAATTAGAAACATGAAGCATCATTAAAATCAGTGGGAGATTGCTCTTGACCTTACTGAGACCAGAATTTTACCCATTATCACTGATCTCTTTGTTCTTCTATTTTGTCATTTTGGTCTGCAGCTGTGAAACTTTCGCTAACTTATGTTTTATCTCCTATGCAGAATTGTAATCAGTACAGGATTGGCTTCCAGGGGAGCTATTCTGTACTTACCGTATTATTATCAGGCTAAATTATCCTTAATACGCTGACTTTATACTGCTTTGAGAAGTCCTGTCACTAAGCATTTTTCCCAGTATAGCAAATGCAGATTATAAGATAATACTGGTATACCTCTTAAAATAATAATTATAAGATAATGTTGATATAGCTATCCTAAAATATAACTTTGCTATGTGCATATATGTTGTCGTTTGAAGATCTGACAGGGTCTCTACATTATAAGATCAGTATAAGCATTGAACAGGGGTGTCTAAATGTACCATGTGTTTTAGAGCAGCAAGAATCCTGTGGACAAGTAGTTGTTTTCATAGAGCTGACTACAAACAAGCCTAAGGCACCTAAAACATAAATGACTGTTTTTTTTAAAAAAAGACCTCTTCCATTTTTCTGAATGAAATCAAGCCCTCTCTGGGAATATGTTGTTTTTTTCAGAAAAAACAGGCAAATGAAAACAAAACAAGACAAAACAATTCACAAACAAACTCTAGTTTCATTGCAGTGCAAGCAACTTAATAGCTAAAAAAAGGAAAACCAACACTCTCATGTCTTTTAGGACACAAAATTCATTTCTTGAGCAGGTCTATCCCCAAAAAGCATTTTCTTTCAGCTGTGCTTTCTTCTGGTCTCTCCAAAGCCACTTCCACTTGTAGCTTGGCTTTTGGCTGGGACAAAATCCATTAATATGGCATATTGGAGATGGAAAACGTGATGCAGCAGTTTGTTAATGGAAGAATATATTTCCATTGTATGTGAGAAAAATCCCTGATTATGTGCAGTGATAAAGATGCAGGGTCTGCAGGGTCTTTTAAGCCCTCTTTGTGTGTAGTGCTCAATTCTTATTTCAGTAGGAACTGTAGTAGCTCAAAGTCTTTCTATATTAGCTCCTTAGTGAACCAATGCAATCAAATGTGAAATGGAAAATGAGAAAAGTAATTAATATTACCAATGGCATTTGTTTAAATGTTGCTTTTCAAAAGCACTTTAATTACAATATACTTTTCATGTTGGTTGAGTTCATTTATATAGGGAATACAATCATTAATTATCATAATTACGACACCTGAATCCAGCCTGACTGGCATCCCTTCCACCCTGAGTTGTATCGTCGTTTTATCTCTGACAGTTACGTTTTCAATCAGATGTTATCTACTTTTTCCTAATCATTAAGAAATGCTTTACTAATTAGCACATGAAATTCATCCTACATCAGACTGAATTGAATCAAGGTCTATTATCTTGAACAGTAAGACACTTCAGAATTCACAGTAATAGGGCATGAATATGTGATACAGTTCATACACATTTCATGAACCTCCATGTTACCGTTATTTTTTCAAGACTGTGCAATTAGTTATGCCATTTTCAGGTCACTTAATTCCCTCTCACTGTTTAACAGTCTGTTAGATTACAATGCTCTAAAATCACAAGTTAACTCTTCTTATACTATGCTTTGCTGAGATATCTGTTCTCCAGTAAAGATGCACTTCAGAAATGTTCCCTCATGTCCTGAGAAACAAGCTGCCACGTACAAAACTCTTTCCTTGACTATTGTTTCTTAGAAAAAGAGGGCATATTTTCAACTATTTTGCCAGTTGTAATTTTAATTCCTTAAAATGGATAACGAGTAACCACATGTAAAACAGAAGTTCTTGTATTATCCCCAGGACATAGAGCAATTGTGCTGAAAATTTAACCGTGCTCCTTGATTGATCTTCCACTGAAAATATTGTCATGGTGGGTGGAACAGGCCTAACCAGCCTGGGACCGATCTAAAACTGATTAAAGGATTTTAATCCTGTTTCTAGTAAACTGTCCTACGTGCAAAGGAGGATGTGCCCTTGCCTTTCTCTGTTCTCCAAGGCATAGTTTTGTAGTTGTGAGCGGTTTTAGTTTGCTTTGATTAAATAAGAGAAAGGATGTTGGTTTTTATACTTAGTTACTGCAAAACTGCCAGGACAGATGGAGTTGTATGTTATGAAGGCCAGGCTATATTACTGCACAGAGAGATTAAAATGATTCTGTACAATATTAAGATTTCTCATTTATGTAATAAACTTTACAGGGTTGCAGCCTTTATATGCATATATTTGGCACATATTTCAGACAGAATCTCTTGTATGTGGATTTATTTTAAATACATGAATTTGTGTCAGATTGCAAACATCTACTCTTTAATAGTTCTAAAAGGTACAAATTTCTCATTTAGGCAAAATAAAAACACAGAAAGTTTTTGATCCCCAAAAAGTAGAATGATGTGGTATAAATACTGGATACTTAGACATTCTCACAAGGCCTTATTTAGGTACACAAACCACAACAGCAAGAGGAAATCCTGCCCATAACTGGATTTCCTGTGCAACTACCAAAGCACAATGGATTTAGGAGTTGATTTCCATGAAAACAGACAATTACTGGGTTGTTATATTAAGCAATATCTAAATAAATCTTCCACAATCTTGTCATGCTATAAATGAGACACGTTTGTGGATGGTGACAGGTCTTTGAGGTGGAATTGCTACAGTGGCTTTTAGCTATGTATGTCTTTGATAATCATATCCAGTGCTGTGTGTCTTACCATAGAAAGTCTGAGAGCTTCCTACTTATGCTGAAGGAATGGTGCTTACTGTTGGGAAGCAAACATGGATGTGTAGCATTGGAATAGGACTTGGAATAGAAGTAAGAAAAGCGTCTCCATGTTATTCAGGGTTTCCCAGTACAGAACCACAAAAGCCTCTCAAGCTATGTACTAAGATCTAAACTGTAGCTTCTAAGACAGGAGTGCACTTTTGTGGTGTGCATCTTAAGACTGTCCATCCCTACTTTATATCGTATATGTTATCTTAAAGTAGTGTTAACTTTTTTTAAAGCCATATATTTCTGTCTCATAGGGGCTACTGGAGAAAAATTCTCTCTTTTTCTATGTAATTGTGCTGCAGAAATATGAATGAAAGGGCTTAAATTTGCAATCTCTGAGCTAACCAGGAAGTAGCTGGTAGCAGAACGCCTACATCCCCAAGGGGACTCATAGCTTTAGAAGCCATTTCCCAACTTGCTGTCTTAGTGTCTGAATCTGTTGACCTTAAGGATAAGCTGTAATGGGCTTCTGTTTCCCAGTACATAACTGTCAAGGTTTAGTGCTTCAAGAATTCAGTTAACAATGTTCTTATTTAGAAGTTGAATAAGTGGTCAGAGTTTTACAGGTGTTGAGACAACCCTGGTTTCTTCAAAATAATACCTCTATGAAATACTTAGAATATCACAGAGCCTCTGAGACTGCCAAAATACAGTTTGTACCAGCTCTAGTTGCATCTTTGAAAGTTTTAATCTTTTAAGTTCAGTGAAATGGCTCTTACTAGGTCTTGGTAACACGTGTATGATTGGGCTCATGAAGATGAGTATATGCAGAATCATTTGCCTAGCTTTGGTCCTTTAATTTCAGATAAAGAATTACTGTGGTTGCTTAGAATTCATTCTTTTGGGATTTCCTTCTGTAATAAATGATAGCTCATGTTCTGTTTCTGTATTAAAAATTCTGTTAGAAGTGTGTCAGCTATCCAGATAAGAAATTACCTCTTCCCTGTTTTCCCTTTTTAACTGAGACTTAGTGTATCAGCTTATATGAAGCACATTCAGTGAGGAGCAGGAAAAAAATACCTCAATCAAAATAGCCATACTGCTGAAAATGAGTGGTTACTCTTGGGGGAAGAATATAGAGTGGGAGAAGAACTGCATCATACAATTCAATAGAAAATAACGTTTGTATGGAAGGAGGGGAGTAACGTATTATTTCCTTCTACATCCACACTGAGCAAGTACATTTTTGTAGTTCATCATTTCTCTTTAGCTGGTATGTTCTGTTACTGCTCATCTCCCTGAGGGATTTTTATTAGTAATGAGGAGACTTCACCTGAAAATGGAGTAGTCTGAAATTTGACAAGTCGGAAAAATACCTACATTTTTATCTGAATGAAGAAGTGTAGTATTAGAAAAAAAGGACGGGGTTGGGGGGAAGTAAACATGTATTTCAACAGTCTTGAAAGGTTTCTATGCCATTTATGGAAAACAACATAATTCTGACACATAATTAATCTGTTAATTACAGAGGTATTTATTATTCTCATATGGGGAATCATACTGTAAATAGTCCATAAATATATTTGTACCCATAAAATCTGAAAGCAAGTAAATAATGTTCTTTCAGTTCATGGTCATGTATATTATCAGAGAAAGCATTGCCAAGATGATGCCCCACAACTAGAAATGAGGCGATCTGGCTTGCCAAGAAGCTATGTATGTACCTTTGGGCCTGAAGGCTAGGGGTCCTAGAAGTCAAAGATAAAGTTTACAGTTGGATCTAATGTGTGTATGAAGTTGAGGCACAAAAATAGTTTTCAGCCAGCTACACTGTGACTCACTAATGCTTTAACACGAATGCTGTGTATAACATAGATTTCAGCAATTTAGTGAACACAAAGTCACTTCCAGGAGTATCACTGGTTTCAATGTTAACCCAGCAATGAGAATGTTACTCAAGTACATAATATTTCTAAAACATAATTTGTTTCTATAATACTGTGTGCTGTTCCCTTTCCCATCATCTACCTTTGTTTCTTTCATCTTTCTGTTGTCTGTTATTTGTATTTAGCCTTTTGCTTTTAAAGACTGGACTGCCTCCTAACTCTCACCAAGATTCTCATTTCACAGAGGAGTATCTTATAAACTTGTGCATTTTGCCTTTAAAGCTCCATGTTGGAAACGAGCATATTCCAAATGACAACCGAGCAGAAAAATGTCTTCCAAAATGCTACGGGTTCCCGCCGTGGAAGTGTGTTGTGCAATAGATAGCACCAGGAGTGTGCCTGTCAGCAAAGAATGATAGCATCTGGCTTCTGAGCTGCAATGCCGTGATCAAAATTGGCATTGTTTCCCAGTCAAAACTTTCTGTGTGAGGAGAAGGTATCCTTCTTTGTGTAATCTTTACTGCATAGCAACAGCTCTACCTTGGCAGTACTGAGAGTTGGTAACATATAACAAATGGTTTCATAGGGACTTGCTAAGCTAGAAAATGAGAAGGAAGGCAGAGTAAGCACACTATCATTTTCCTTTAGCATTCTTCTATTTCACTCCTTCCCAGGGGCATACGCAGCCCCAGATTGATTCAGGGGGATGAACACACCCCATGGTATCACATCATGTTTCCATATCTCATGGCTGTGGGCAGGGAGAGCCATGTACTGTCTGGGGGCCTGTATCTGCCACACATAGTCAGGAAAACAGAGGACCTGTAGCACTGTGCTGGTTACATGTGAAATTCTTATCACAGCAAAGGGAGTGGGAATTGAAAGTAAACTGTTGGGCTAACACTCTCTACTGAATCTGCACTGTGACTTCAACCCATACGCAGAGGACGACTCGGACAGGAGCTGACCTTGGATAGCAATCACAGCTTGGCCTTACTATAGGTAGCTTGGCTGTGGTCATTCAGGACTTGTACCATTTCCCATTTATAACATTACTCTCAAAACAGATGTTTCAGTCTGTGTTCATAACTCATTTCCTGTAGTATAGCTCTGTCTCGAGTGTCTCCACTGTGATTCTTCCCAGAGAAGATGAAGAATCAAGCAGACCGATGGTGTCTTCTAGTTTCAGAGGTCAGTGTCTTAGAGCTGTGGCAGCACATTAGTGCCACATTTTAGAATGTTGTTCTCCCTCCTGCTGCTCACCATCTCTTGGTAAGTGCATGACTTCAGTTTTCCATCTTACAGACTTCATGAACTAAAAATCCACTGTAAGGGAAGGAGAATGTAGAAAACCAGCCAAAGTGCTGCCCGAAATGGCCTTGTCTATGAACACAGAAATACTTTATGTAAGACAAGAATGTGGAGGATAAATGACTAAAGCTTCAAATATAGCAGAGCTTGAATTAAAGATATTTTGTTCTACAATGACAAGATGCTTATGTGTAAAAACAGACTTACAAAATGAAGACATTGCAAAAGTAAAATGCTTATGCCTCAATATTTCACTGGTTCCTTTCTAAACACTCTGTTTTCCACCCTCTTTTTATGTGCATACCAGCTTCATTTTCTTACAAGTAGTTATTCGGTGTTGTTTTTGAAATAAGGAAAAGGAAGGTTGTAGTAAGAGTAATATTCATGTATTCCCCATCTCATATTTTTGTGAAGTTTTTTTCCCCCAGCAGTCTCTCTCTCGAAATCTCTGCTAGTTGAGCTTATAAAACAACCCACACATTTTCCAATTCCACTCTCCAAGATGTTTTTGGACCGATATATTGTAATATTTAAGAAGAAAACATCTTCTAAGAATTCTTCTTATTTTCATGTTTTGATGTTCTCAACTGCCTTTTTTCTGAAATCTGATGGGTTGCCAGACAAGATTTTAAGTATTTACAACTATCTCTAATAAACTGCTTCATGGATATTTATGAGGTGCTGTTTTAGCAGGCTGTATTATAATATTAATCAAAATCAAGGCTGCTGCTTGGAAACACTCCAGGAGTTAGATCTTTGCTGAAATCTTTCCAGGTATCTTTATTTTCCCCATTCCTTTTGTTTTTTGTTGTTGTTAATTTCTACTTAAGTTATTTATCAGATGATATTTCAATACATATGAATACGGTTTTGACAGAAAGTCAGAGAATCCTAAAATTAATCTTTGTTTTAATGTTTATTCAACACTTTTATATTTGTTTTCTGTTTATTTTTAAAGGAAAGAAGTAATGTTAGCAGCAAAGGATACAAGACACCCCGTTGTGCCACTAAAATTACATTGTACGAGTTTATTGCTTACAACTAGAAACATCCTAGCATGTTCTGAAGACTTGTATATGAAGCCTTGATGCAATTTTCATAACCATCACTTAGAAGTCTAATGAGTCCAGGAGGCCAACAGGAACATTTTCAAATACCCACTTTAGGTTAAGGACTTAAGGCTCAGCTTGAGACTTTTACTTTTCAGGAGCACATAAGTCAGGCTGTCAGTGGTTTGAATGATTCAAACCTCCAAGATGGTGAACAAGATTTAGTGTGTATTTTTCAGATTTAGTCCTTAACAATTTTCACAAGTTCACAAAGGTAAGGGCAGGTCAACCAGCATGTTGAAACTGCATGTGCCTGGTAATGTATGCATATATTTCTATGCGAACATCCTACATCCTTCCTTTTTGTCATGTTAACTTAAAAGTCGCTGTGATGTGGTCAAACAGGATCAAGACCAGAAATTATTTCTATTATGTCTTGCTTAGGTTTCAGTACTCAAACAAAACATGCCTGCTATTTTATGAATCTCCAAGAATTATTGCAGAATTGCTGGGGATGGGACTAAACCAATTCTTAGTCCTCTGCTTTGATGTTATAGTTTGCCACAAAATAATTGTATACAGCTACACATGAAAACTCTATAATAAAAAAAAATAATCTAGATACTAGATGAGAAAGACCAATGATGTATGAAATACTTACACAAAACAGAATCAAAACAAAGCCAGTTCAAAGAATAAAAGGTCATCATGAAATATATTTCATTTCAAAATATTTTTAACTGCAATGATCTGAGATACTACCTGTAGCACATGTAATTTGAAATCTACAATATTGTTTTTACTGCCTTTCCCATTGCCCTTATACTTCAGTCTGCACATTATGTGAAGATATAGTTAGAGATTACTGAGGGTTAGTGCTATCATTTCTAATTAAAACATTTATTTTATGTTTTATTCATACATATTTGGCTTTGCTATAACAAAGATACTTTGCTACTCAAGTGTGAAACTTACCCAGATTTGTGTGGATGAGTGTAGATTCATAAAATACCAAGATTAAACCTCTGTGCTTCGTGTTAGAACCATCTGCTTGCTCCATCCAATAAGCTGTAGCAGCTGATCTATCTGATCGCACAGAGATTTCCTCTGTTCTTACCACAATGTTTTTATAGAATCTAATACTGAAACATTTGGTCAATAACTTTAGGGAATATCATGGCAAATGTATCTGAGGGGAGATGACAAAGTCTGAGAAATAATGAATGTTGGTGTTCAAACAGCCTTACAAGAGTGTTAGGAGTTGTCACAGTCACTATCCATCTCTTCGCTTAGTTCTTCCATATTGAATTTAGCTTTAAGGGCCCAATTATTCACTCCATTGCACTAGTTTGATGCTAGTGTAATTCCACTGACTTTCACAGTAATACAAGATGTTAAGACTCATGAAATAAAATGGCCATCAGGCCTGAAGTCATATGAACAGTGCTCAGTTCACTGTTACATTATCTGTTAGCCATTTGGGACAGCAGCATCACTTGGGAGACGTTACTGTTCTTAGCAGGCTGATAACAGGCCATCGGTCCCTTCCGCAGCATCATCCTGAAGCTGAGAGCTGTAGCAGAGCAAGTTGTTAAAAATCAGATATAAGGAAAGAGGAGGTCTCCAAAAGACTAGGTAGAGATTGGTTGAAACCTCATAGAGGAAACATGTCTGTCTTTATCAAAGCCTCAGGGGTTTTTTACTATTGTTGTTGAAATCAAGATATTCTCATTAATGTTGTGAAATCAAGTGCAGCTAAAGTTTGGGGTTGAGAAAGAGGTTATGGAAGTTGCCTTCAAGAGACTGTGGAAGTTGCCTCTATAGAATGTAGAAGCAAGAGGAGTATGTGTGAGGGCAGGAAGGAGGAATATTCAGGTACAGATATTTTATATCAGCAGCTTGAGATCCCAGCAGTGTGAGCTTTTGACCATTAGACTTACATGGAGACTTCAAGCATAGACCTTGAGGTCAGTGATGCTCCATTTTGTGCACTAGATGATCTATACTAGAATGCATACTCTTTAGCCATTAGAGATGCAGGCAAAACAATTGTGGCTTCTATGGTGAAAGCCTCTAGACAGAGTAGTTTTGTCTGATTAAATCCACTTCTACATGTAAAGCATCACTTTTGTGGTACTGAAATGCCACAGACAGTCTTATTCAGACCCCTCAGCACTAAGCTAAACCTCATCCTAATAGATTGAGTGAATAATTAAGCTTTAATTTGCCTGTGCCTACATTTCCAACACTACAAGTTTGCAGAGAGAGTGCAAACATGGTATTGTCAGGAAGGTTATATGCAGAAATCTGCTCTGATTGACTGAGAGTACATCAGCCTTGATATATTCTTGCAATATTTTTTAACAATAGAGGGAAGAGAAGGATGAGTTACTTCAATCAAATTAACAGGGCAAAAAGGCAAATACATGAGAAATGTCAGTTCATTCTGCAGATAAAGTTCTTGCTCAAGTTAAAAGCAGGGAGCAAGGTGGGCCACTACACCCATTATTGGTTTGCCATACAAAATAGGCAATTATTATACTTCTGTTATTTGAGACAGTTTTGCTGTTTTCCTGTGCTGGGTTCAGATCCAGGGGTACACACTTCTAGCTGGCGTGCTGTAGAGAGCAAGCAGAGACAAGGCTACATGCCTGAATTAAAACAGCAGCCAGTAAAATCTGTTGTGTTTCATATCTTTAAATAATTCTGATTTGTAATTATGGAAGTTCCTTTATCCAATGTGTCAAAGTGCTTTGAAAGCAGCTAGCACAGCTTTTACCTCTCTGTGAAGCAACTACAGAGCACAGGCATTCCTTGCTTTAATACGATAGCAGCTGTAGGAAATTTACCTGAGGTATGCTGAAGCTGACAGCCTAGCAGTCAGTGCCAAAGAGGTCCATCACCTTTGTTTGCATTTTCTAGATGCCAAGGAGATGAGGCAATGCTGAGTGAACTAAGCCCTGCTGCATTTTGAAAGCTCTGTGTAAACTGGATAAGAAATCCTGAGCCCAAGCTACATTTTCAAACTGCTTTCTCTATCTCCGAGTACAAATGACAGGAGTATCTGATTCCTTTCCTGGGGTTATCCAGATTGGTACTCACCTCTCTGTGATAGGATGAGTGCTTCAGCAGTTTATGTCCCCTGTGGACCTGCCTGCAGGTTGTAGCATGGACATCACAAAAATGGCTAGATTTTTAAGCAGAGGCTTGCCATCTCAGACTGCCTCTCAATAATCACAGCATGAAAGACTCCAAAAGCAGCATCTCAGTAAAGAACAGTTCAGGCAACAGGGGGCTGGTTCTTAACCTTCTCCTTGCTCTTCTGACCCAGAAGGATATTTAATGGGAGAGGGCTTTGGAGTGGATCTCCTGCTGAAGAGAAGGCTGCTCGTGCACTTCTCCAGCTAATTTCCCCTTCACTTTTGACTGAGGTGTTGGTAGGCTAAAGATTGCACTAAGTAAGTTCTGTTAATGTGCAGAACACATTCCCTCTGCATTCAGAAGCTAGCTGCCATGGTCAATTCTCCCTAAGAGCCATTTGGAAATTCAGCCTTTCAGCTTAAACACACTGCAAGAATACCAGCCTTTTGTGCAGTTCATGTATCAGGCTGCTGATGCTAAAGGGGTGCATCATATTCTTGATGAACCTGTTAAAAACAGGTGCTCATCCCAGGAGTTTAAGATACCCTAAGAGTTTGACTTAAATCCAACAGAATTAAGAAATGTTAAAGGAGGATCTACATCTTTAAAGTAGACCCATTTTGTCTTGGTGTTGTAGATAAGCTTCAGTCAGTATAAAAACAGGGGAAGTTTTACTCCAGCAAGAGCAATGCAATTTGAAATGTTGGCAGCTGATATGTGCAGGTGAGGATAAAGGCATGACTGCATCATTCACTTGAATTACATTTTGAATATAATTTTCTTTGTTGGAAAATCCTGCAGATATATGCACCCTTCTGCTTTTCAATCCACATTATCTCACTGCTAACGTGCTTAATTATATCCTTTCCACGAAATCCTCAGTTTTAATATTCCTTGGAAGTCTATTCTACCACTTCTCCCTAAAATAAAATATCCTAAATATTTCTACAGACCTCAAACTCCAGAGATCTGTGTTTATGTTGAAAATGCAAAGGAAAATATTTTTCATTCTCAATGAAGACACCTCTAGACCCCAAGATTGTGCAAAGTCTTGCCCTTATATCATGATAACTGTATTTTCTGCTTCTGACAAACTGACCCAAAGGGCCTTTCCAAACTTCAGTCAAAACAAACTGTAGTTGAGTGACAGCTGTACATGAGGAGATACAATTTGGAAGTGTGCAATCTATTCATTCTGATAAATTCTCACACTTTCGCATATAGATTCTGTTCATGTTTCAGTCATGCAGAGAGAAAATAATGCAGTGAGCTTTCATTTACACTACCTGAAGTCCCTTGCAACCTACATTATTCCAGGATTATGTGATGCTATGTATCTTTAATTCCACTTACTTGCATTGGTTTGGTTTAACTCTTTGATAATGAGATCATATTCAAATATATTGGTTTTGTCTATTTTGAGCCTGAAAGTACAGGTAATGTCAAAATTTCAGTTGAACACATTTGATTATGCACTTTCATAAAGCTGGTGTTGTCCTATAATAAAGTCAAATAATCACATTGATTTTCACTTGCCATCTAGACTAACTCTGAAGGAATATATGTAGTAATTGATTTGTATGCTAGAGTTGCTGCAGGGTTTATTTTCAAAATGAGATTTTGGGGTAGGTTATTTTTTGTTCATTAAATATATTTAAAAGGATTTATGTTATCTTCTTATTCATATAAACTGAGTTTTCAAGGACTTCTACTAAAATGTTAGGGGATCCTCAGCCATAAATAACCCTTCTTGTAGGATTATATAGCAGTCTGATAAATCCTTATTTTTGCACTACTTCTCCCAAACAAAATCAAATAATATGATTATCATTTGGGATCCTCTTGTTTTAGTGACATTTTAAGGACACCAGCTAAACATGGTTTTAAATTTTTTAGTTTAGGTCCTAAATTTTGTTTCTTTGTTAAGCAATTGATTTCCACTTTTACTAGAACTGACACAGATATCTTGGAGGAGTAGCCTTAGTATCATTGTCCCTTCTTATCATTGCTTGGTTGTTGTCTCTTGCCACTCATTCTGGCCCCTTCAGCAGTCCAGGTGGAGAGCCATGGCTAACCTCCCGTTCTTGGAGCCGCATGTGTCTGCTCTAGTTGATCAGTATGATGACCAGGTGCACCTACCATGCAGTTTCCAGAGTTTCAGAAAGGCTGAAGCTGATGGAGTGTGTGTCTTTGCCCAACTATGTCCTGACTTTTGGCATCTATCCCAGTGAGAGGGAAGGGAAAGAGCTCTCCTGGGTCAAATAGTAATTGCAGACATGTAGCCAAACACCCGGTCATTCACTGCAGAGCTGGGCTGGGCATCCCTGGGCTGAATGGTAAAATAGAATGCCCAGAGTGCAGAAATCACACTGTTTTTCAGACGCATGTTTAAGAAGCCGAATCTGTGAGTCTTTACAATGTTGCAATGCAGCTGAGAAACTTTACTGCATCTTTCAGTTCTTAATGTTGCTCTGATACTTAGCTCCAATGGATATCAGTTGTACATAAAACATGACTATTAAAACTGCAGTCTCATCCTTCCTGCAATAGCCTTCCTATATTTATCAAATACTTGTGTCATGGTTTCTGGAGATGGTAGCACAGGAAAGAAATGATATCTAACAATTGGTTGATAAATTGGGTTAATTTTTTAAACATCTGAGTTCCTGCCCCTGATTTGGCAGACTTCATAATGACTTTGCATGGGTAATTCAGTCTTTCTAAGCTTCTATCACTCATCTTTAATGAAAGCAATAGTATTATTCTGGCTTGGAGAGGGAAAAGAGGATACATCTGAAAGATAATTGCAGTAAAGGAATAAATCGGGCAATATAAATATCTGATTAAAATAAAAATTTACAAATGCTGTCACCAGGTTTTGAACTGGACTTGCATGGGGCCAATAATCATTGACATATTTAGGTGTCTCTTCAGAGAGTGACTTAAAAACTTGTCACCTTCAACTGATATACACTAAGTAGGGATATGTTATAAGGATACTTGACATTTATTGAGACAATTATTTAGTCATCAAAACATCTATGTACTTGTGCAAGGTAATCGACCCTTATCTTGCTCAGGGGACTGTAAAGACATGCACATCACTTGCCTCTGGCCTCAAAGAGAATTAGTGGCAAATCCAGGTTTACAGTCCACAGGAGGATTCCTGGCCCCCAGTGCTGTGTTTAGACTATTGATGACATCAGTCATAGTGACGGCACAGTGCAGTTGTCAGCCCCACTGTGCATTGCTGTTTCTTTAAAGACAGCCAACACCAAGTCACAAGTACTTGGGCTTCGTTGCAGGAAGAAAGAGGTCTAGCCTGCATTCTGTCACTGCTGAAGAAAAATGCAATGCATTTATCAAAGGAAAAAAATCGTAGACTTAAGATTTAGGTTTCTTACCATGTATAAAGAGTTGATGTATATTATTAGAAACTACTCGCCTAAGCTGTATTTCATTTAAGCTTTTAGAGCCATCTAAATCAACTTCTTTAACTTTAGGAAGATAGAGATTGTAAAACAAATTATCTGAGCATCAGGAGCCATACCATGTTGATTTATACCTGCTACATACAGTAAGTATGTAATTCACTTATAAATCACAAAGCTGATGCATATTGTCAGAATTATCTGGTTATTCAGCTAGTGCAAGTTTAAATGAAATAATAATAGCATGTGTTTACATTTTGTAAGGAAGAAAGGACTACAGGCAAAGAAAAGTGTTAAAAATTATTAAAGGTTCCACGAGTACAAGACCATTTTTCTTATGTTATCAATGCTTAGAAGTAAGCATCTGCCTGCTGAAGCATTGTTCATAATACTAATTAATGTTACCTATATAGATCAGGATGTCTTACCAAGTACCAAATACATTTACCTTTATAAGGCTGTATTTGAGAATCAGATGGTTCTCCAGCTAAATGTAACTGGATATCTGGAATTAATTTCCTCACAACTCATTTTAGTTGCATTTGCATGCATGAGAATTATTTCTTCAGAAATACTCTTCTGGATATAAGCAAGAGGAGATAAAATTACTATGTGTGTTAGTCATTTAACTAGAAAAGTCTGAATTGTGGCATTTCTTTAGCCACCATACAGAATCCCTTGCCATGCTAATGCAAGATCAAGTAGCTGTCTTGGTTTCTTGGTTGATACCAACCTCTGGAGCCAGCAATATGACAGAGGATGATGTGACTAGAATCACAGCCTGGTTGTCTTTGATTTCCCTGTCTCGAAGGCAGCCACTTACAGCTGATCTGTACCCACTTCTTGAACTTGCTGCTCTTGTTTCAATCCCTTGATAACCATAATCATCTTCAAAAAAAAAAAAAAAAAGAAAAGGAAAAGAAAAGAAAATATAAGCAGAGGTTTTAACATGATTGTTTTTTAACATCTTTGATCTTTGTTTCTAAAAGAAGCTATAGAAGTGGAGGGAAAAGGAGAAAATTTATTATTTTTTTTGGCCCTAGGAATTAGGTGCTAGGCAAAGCTGTAGCAGTATTTAGTGATCTCTCCATTCCTCCTCTTTCTTAATGAACTTGTCTAATTAAGTACTACTTACATTGTCTGTGGAGCTGTTTGTTAATTTTCTCATAATTCTCTATTCAAGGGGAAATCATGTATGTGTTTGATATTTTCATAAGGCCGGCTGGTCTTTGCAACACCCCTGAAAAAAGCCCTAATCATTGTCTTCCTTGTGAAGCTATTGTGCTAGATAGCTGAAAAAGTAACTGAATTCTGCTTTGCCAAGAGCTCTCCTTTTAAACAAAAATTTATATTAAAGAAGTGCAAAGCTGCGCTTTAAGAGTTAACATCTGAGTATAGTAGGGTCTTCATATTTCCATGGCAACAGCTTAACATGATCAGTAAGTAGAGTGGACTATTTTGCTGTAAGACGTCATTAAAAGAAAAAATCATGGTGGGAAACATGCATGGTAGAATAAAATCTCTTCTCCATCATTTTGAAAACTGCCAATTTCTTTGTTGCTCCATATTTATACATTGTTTTAAAATTGCAGCTAC
This sequence comes from Aegotheles bennettii, assembly GCA_013398125.1. NCBI lineage: Eukaryota > Metazoa > Chordata > Aves > Caprimulgiformes > Aegothelidae > Aegotheles > Aegotheles bennettii. The sequence continues at coordinate 2,443,592 of VZRW01001045.1, read as the reverse complement.
ATTAGAAACAGAAACAGTAATTTACATGGCTTTTAATTACAGTTTTTGTGATTGCGGTGATGTAAATTTAAAGGAGCAACTTTACAACAGAGGTAATCTGACATCTGCCACTAAACCTCTTATTTACAATATATGTGGCCAAATACACTTACTTCTTACAGCAGCTTTGTGTTGCTGGTGTGTTGCATGGTTCTCTGTGGTAGTAGGGATGGGCTCAGCTGCCATTTTAGTCATTTCTATTAAGAATATATTGATAGCTAACACACCAGCAGTGGCCAGCCTTTTCTGCCAAATCTATTATTTTTAAAAGGTCAAAGGTTTACAATGAATGTGATAGGACAGATTTGCTGTCAGAGTGTCACTCACAGGGTGTCATGGGAACATAAGGCATCTGTAATTTTTTTCTGGAGGTTAATGATGTCCTACCTCACATTTTGAAAGCAAGCCGAGGAAGTTGCTAGGTATGCTAAACTGTAGTTAGTCCTCTTTGACATGTCACTCTTTTAAACATGCTCTGAATGGAGAGAATATCTGGAAGTTCTGGCCTGTTCTCTACTATCAACTTCTATCCAAGTCAGGGCACTCTTCCTCATTTCAGGTTGTGCACCAGCTCAGGATGTCAAGCATTGTTTAAACAGTTCAGGGTGTTGCTGAGATGAACTAACTTACAGACTGCACCATCTTCACAAGTGACTAGTTCACCCCATGACATAGAAAGGGGTAAACCAGATTTTTATTAATCTTTTCTAATTACTGCTTGAAATAAATATGGCTGTAAGAATTTTTTGCAGATGATGGAGTTCCTTGTTTTTAACTATCTGAGCGTTAGCACAGCAAAGCGAGTCACTCAATCCCCTTTACTTTCCTGTTCTTTAATTCCAGATTCTTTTTTGGCTCAGACTTTGAAATCTGTTTCATCTCTTTGCTGATACAATATTCTTTAGCTCCATTTCTCTGTTTTCCAGGTTATGTTATGTGATATAGGCTCCTTATCAAACAAAACTGTCATTTTAGTTTTCTTCTTCCATTGATTCACAAGCAGTGGACACAAGCTGCAGTACAGAACACTCCAATTATACAAGATAAAATTTTATCATCATGAGAGTAGTCAGATATGGGTCAAACCCATGATCTTTGTCATGGGTTCAAATTGTCAGAGCAGAGGTTCAGAGAGGAATATTTATTCTTGGAGATATTCAGAACTTGACTGTACACGACCTGAGCAACATGACCTAGCTGGCCCTGCTTTGAGAGGGGGGCTGGATTAGAGACCTCCAGAGTCCCTTTCAAATGAAATTCTTCTGTAGCTGTATTCAATAATCCTGTTCAATACCAATTATTTATTTCTTATACTTTTATTTTTAAACACAAAATACATTACAACATGGCTTGGTTTTATTAAAAATTGTATAGTGGAATGGAATCTGGAAGCAAGTTTATTTGGTAATAAGAAAACATGTGCTGGTGTGCTTCTGCCAGGCTAGGGCATGCATTAGTGCCTAGCTGTGCTGCAGTGTGTAGAGCAGACATCATGAGGCTGCAAGAGAGAGAAATCAGTGGTGATACAAATGGTGGAAAAATAAGGAGAGCAAGACCAGTTACAGATTAAACTTTGCATGTCAGTCATGTTGAAAAAGTCTTCCAGAGTTATTTGAGCAGATGAAGAAATCATGCATGAAGATGTCAGTGTGTCTTTGACTGTAGAACATGAAAATCCATTTGTTTTAACCTCCCTTTGCCTCACTTGAGTATTTCAGCAACAAACACTTCTTGGCAGAAGTGTTTTACTATGCATGCCACAGAGAAGACCTCACTGGACCTTCTAGGCACTAATGTAATATAAATAATATTATAATGGAGCCCATTTAATACAAGAGTCAGAATGTGGTAAATGTGGAAATTTAAATTAGACAGAAATAAATAATATTATTTTCACTGCCAGGAAAGAAATAGTATGTCAATGGAATCCATGAATCAGGCTATGTCATTCTCACTTCACCAGATTTACCTTGACATGATTTTACTAAGTATCACCCGAGTGTTACTTAGTGTCAGCAACTATTTGCATCCTTATGTATAACAGTAGTGACGATGACATAGAGAACAGTCTTGTGTCTTGGACTCAAAATATATTTTTCACATCTTATTGCTGTCATTTTGCACTTAGTATCAGACCTACTAAAGTGTAACTCAATTAAAATTATGTTAAGATAAAGATACGTCCTTTCCTTCTAGTTATGGCATGGAGGAGTGAACATGGAAATTGCAGTCTCCTTCTCTGTTATAACTGTGTATGAAGTAGTGGTAAATTCCAATGGTGTTGGACAAAGTCTGACGATGGCGTTGTCCACATTGTCCAGAGCACTGACCCAAGTGGGATTCAGGTAATCCCAGTTTTGTTCTTGATTCTGCCATTGTCATACTGCATGATATTTTATTAGCCATTTCATCACCCTAATGTTGTGTATCCCTTTCTGTAATGTATTTGCTTTATCCAGTTAGATTGTCACATCAAAGAGACAAGGACTTTCCCATGGGTTTGTACAGCAGTCAGGACTGTAGTTGAGAATATACTACTGTACAGATAAGAACAAGCAACAGTATAAAAGTATATATATGGACTTTGATGTTCTCCAATCCATACAGATCTTCTCAACTTTTATGCAAGATCTTTGCTCAGTTCTTCAAAAGTAAAAAAGTTAGATGAGATTTATTTTGTTTTATTTTTTTTTGGCACAAAGCTGTCTGAACTTCCAAGACTGGACTTTGTTGATTTGAGCCGATTTTCTTTTCAAAATAAGGACTGATGCTTTTTTCCTTCTTTTTAAAATCAAGCATACATTATAAGTATTTCAGTTTCCAAGTCAAATTTCAATGCCTTCTGAGAAGCTGTATGCTGACCCCAGGTCTATAAAAAATGTTTTATGTTGGCCATCATCTAAGGGACACATTGCTTTTTGTAAGAAAATAAAAAAGGAGGCAATAAGTTGCAAATCCCAAAGCAGCTAAGTGAGAGTGGAAGAAAGTGCCTTGGGTTTGCAGGAACTGTAAATTGTGGTTTAGTGATCCTACTAGAACCTAAGGGAAATGAAAAGAAAAATTGGTGTTAAAAATAATCAGAGGAAAAAAAAATACAAATAGTTGAGGGGAATGGGTTAAAGGTGACAAGGTGACAAGACATTTCTGGAAGGTCTGCATTCTGAAACAATATCTCCATCACTGTAAGGGTACTCAGCACCTCTGCAAAACAGTAGCAGACCCTTCTTGGAAAAGATGCTGAAACAGTGGGAGATGTGATGGGAGAACAAGAAAACTGAATGCAATAGAATTACAAGGCAACAACAAACATAGATGTGACCACATGGAAAAGTTACAAGTTTCTGCCAACTCAGCAGGGGAAATGAAATACAGCTAGCACTATAATGCAAGGTATTGTTTTGGCTTGGCTGGCCATGAAATGATCTCCTAGAACTCTTGAATGGTGGTATTATTCCTTACTGTACACAATCCCTGTGGCTTCAGAAGGGAATACAAGGTAAGGTAGTTCCAGCAACATCCTAAAAGTGGATCTCTGATATATAACTTGCCATAGCCTGATACAGGATTTGGACTCCAAACTCTTCTAGTTCTCAATTTGCATTTTATGCCATTTGTTGAATTTTATTTTTGTTCACTGCTTCTTATAGTATGTTTCTGCAATGCTGCCTTTGAAAGTGGTGTTTGCTTGTAATAACAATTATAGAATATTCAATTTCTATGGTTTTCAATTCTACTGAATTTTGTTTGAAAATGTATTTCATATGGCGTTCTTTTTCTTTCTTGATTAGGAGATCTGACATATAAATCATATTTCTAGAACATCTAATCATCTAATGAACTTCAAATTTATAATATGTGAAAGCAGGTGCCCTTTCACATGAAAAAATTGACATTTACGCAAATATTTCTTCTAAAAATGAATTTGCTGTCTATTCATAAAATTCAAGAAACTTTATCTCTGTGGTTTTCTTGTTCTAGTTAATTTCACAAATGAATTTAAGACAGCTAGCAAACTGAGAAAAATTATCCTTTTTGAGGTGTTATTTCATTCAGTTTTAAATATTAATGTATGATGTTGCATCGTTATGTAGTACTCTTCACAAAGATGATATAAACCATTTGTTAAAGAAAATATGAAACTTCTGAAATGTCTGCTCCAAAATGTTTACAAGAGAGATCATAGGTAGAATTATAGGCAAGGAAAATGAAGAAGAGATGAATCTAGGGAATGCTGGGATAAGACAAGTTTGGCAAGCATCCCAAGCTGGATGTCTAGATTATGACATTTCTTTCTTAAAATCATATTTTTTGCATTTCTAGGCCACATGATCCCATGATCAAAGTGCTTGTATCTTGATTCTGTATATGACGAGGATATGCATAGTGAAATACATAAAATCAATAAGGAAATTGGATGGAATTTTTCAATGCCTCTACTGTGATTCATAGGAATTGCAGATATATGAAGTCCTAAAAACTCTTGCTATGGTTTGGCTAGTAGAGACATGAAACATACAGTACTGGAACAGGCTAGGGATATGTTGAAAGCAGAGCAGAGAATGGGAAGGACAAGCTTAAGGTCCTGTCACACAGTTATGATTTTAAGCAGCATTATGGTACAAAGAGTATTACAGAGAATCTTTGCATACTCTCTGACTTATTTGGAGTGCCCTTCAGTTCCCAGAGTAGCCCAGTCTTGCACAGATAAATCCTGGCTTGAAGTCTTCTTTCCTCTAGAGCTGCACATGTCACTCTAAACACAGATTCTTCTGACCTAGCATGCAAAGCTAAGGCAAATTTCTTTCAAAATCTTAATAAAATGGTAGTGAGATGAAGTTTGCTGTGAAATTCACTGTGAGAGAAATAACCAAATCTTGAAGGATTTTCTTACATGTTCTCTTCAAGGAGTTTAACACCACATACACATTGTTGGGCTTCTGTTTGCTTGTACCCTGCTCTACTAAATTCACTCTGGTCCATGCAAATAACATCTTGCTTACATAGCTCAGTGTTACCATATGAAGATTTTATTGAGTTTTCTTTATTAGGTTTGGGCTTTATTATCTGTTTGCCAAATGATAGGCAGTATTAATGCTACGGTTTTCTGGCAACATACAAATTATACAAATGTATTTAATTTCATTACAGCAGTTGAATTAATTGTGTGTAATATAATACTGAGGATTGTGCTACACAGGAAGAAAAGCAAATTAAGGTGGCAATAAGCATAATTGAAATCTTTTACTTGTTTAACAATTATTTTTGGCATTCTCTTTTTATTTGTTCTTCATAGTTTTGGTTGTCCTATTGTTAATTCCAGCAAAAACAAGTCTTGCAGATTTGTAGCTGTTTTGACATGCCACCGTTAGCTCACTGAAATGTGAAAAGTACAGAAGAGAACTTCTGATTGGATTCTATTGCAGCATTATACTATGCCTACCAGTAAAAAATGCAGAGAAAATTGAATCCTAAAATTATCTGCCTCTCTTCCATTTACTCTCCAAGCCATTTCTTCTATTTTTCAATTATCATCTGGTAATAAATGTGTCATAGTGCAAGATGAGACCTCAGTGGAATACAGTAACACTGAAGACAGAATGGAAAATTCAAGAATATTCAAACTTGTTTGGATGCAAATTTTGTCATTATATTGAGTGGAAAGGTATGTGGTGTAGAGAAAGAAAGTAGTAAAGCTCTAGAAATTCCCCGTGCTAATGAAACAGTCCTCTGTCACATCTGCCACCAGGCACCAGGGCATCCTTCTTTCAAAATGAATTTCCTGTTCTGAGACAGACTATGAGGTTTATGAAGCATTTAATTCCCTTTGAGTGTTTATCAGGGAATTAGGTGGGGTACAGACATTGGATAAAAGCCATGTCCTTTGGAATCAATGATTAAATTTATATTGGATCCTATAAACAGCCAGGATTTCTCTCCTTATACTGACCCCCTAAATGTATGAATCTCACTCTCCATTGTTAACTTCTCCTTACCTGTCTTTGAATTTGTCACCAGGAATGTCACACACAAGTGAGCTTCCCATGCTGCTGTTATTCTCTCTCACTTCTAAGACATTTGAATTTCCGAGGAGGAATCTTGAGAGAATAAAACAGTTTTCAGATTTTCAATTTCTCTGTAGCCTGAAAGGAAAACTACTGTAAATTCTGGAGCTTCTGCAACTAATTCTGGGGGGAACAGTTTGCCAGCATTTGAATCACTAGGAACCAGCTTGTTGGGACTCTAGGCATCATTTAACCTAACTGTGCAGAACTCTCAAAACTCTCAAGAGTACCCTAGTATGTTTTCAATATGCTAGTCAAGGCTCAATGGCAGTTACCCATTCCAAATGTATTTCTCCCTAAAAATGCACCAGTTTTCCTGAATAATAGTGCGTAGCTGCTAAGGTGCTGGTTTGCAGTCTCTCCGTTACTTTATTGCTGGAGCTTGATAAATGTGCCTTATGAAAGGTTCAGTAACTTATTTAATGTGGCTGCCATTGTGCATATGACACATCTGTTCATTTCCTGATCTCATTGTGCCTTTCCTTTCATTCTTTCTTGAATCTTTAGTTGCTCAGCTCAAGGCAGACAGGAGCTGGCCTTAACTTTGAAAAGTCAGTTCATTTCTTGAATCTTTTGCTAAATCTACCAGGTTGTCAGTTACAAACCAGATTTAATAACAGATTTTTCTGATGAGCTTTAGCAAGTGAAGGTGCTGAGATAGTCATGACCCCTGGACTCCCCTGGTACTGAAGAACCCTAGCTTGTTTGTTTTTTTAAAGCAAAAGATGATGTTCTATACCATCATCTGTAAGTTCATCATCTGCCTGAGGGAAGGATGAGCAGCATAAAAAGATCTGCCTAACCCAGAGACAGTCATATGTTATACACTGGTCATGAATAAATCTGAGCTGGAATTCAAAAGAAATCTCCTCTGTTAGAAGAGGTAACCTGCAAGTAGAGGTCTTCAAACTAATTTGAAGGTGACACTTGACAATGATGTGTCTGTGAGAGCAATAAGCTGACAAGTGTTGCAGGAAGTGCCTTGTACATCTCAGCTCCATATGTGCTGAGTTCCTCTATGGATGGATAGGGAGACTATACACAGATGAACATACAGACGTCATCTCATTGCACAAGCTATGATCGTTGTGCAGCTGAATCAGTACAAACAGAAAATCATGGCCATGTATGACTGTGTGATCTACCCAATGCACTGGGGTATGGAAATGCAGATTTCCTGGATAAAACCAGAATCTAAGAGTCTTACATGCCATTAGATTTTGAACTGTGTACAACTGTCCTGCAGAAAACTGGCCAACACTTATTTATGTGGCTTCGCATGAGGAAAGTGCAGGAAAGTAATAAAAGTTATCTTTTGCTTTTTGCCTATAGTTCTAATCAAATTTCCTATCTAATACATTCAAGATAAATCAAATTAAGGGAGTAATGTGAAAATAGTACAATATTGCTTCATAGCATACTGGCCCATTCATTTCAGCATAGGTATTTCTGACTCATGCCATGTCACTGAGAGGTGAATTAATCTAAGACATTTTATAGAATATATCTGTAAATTTTTAGAAGCTTGACAGTAAACCATTTGAAGTCCAGTATTTCCAAGAGTGAAAACTTAGTTTCTGTAATTCTTTCAGCACCAGAGTAGAGTGAGCACAGAATGAATAATTCATAATTACCTATTGATTATATTCCTACTGATCTAAAATAAAAACAAAATTAATTTTAATAATATTTTTTACATCTCTTTACTGAGGACAACTGTTGTTAGATTTAACATTCCTAGATATGTAAATACTACAGCTGGTTCTGATTAGTTATTGTTTTTGTCCTTCAGAGAGTCTCAGACCTCTTGTTCATGGCTTCATTACTGAATTTGAGAATCTTCAACTAAATGCTTAGAAATCTTGGAGGTCGAAAAACAGTGATGAGAATAAGTAACTTACAAAGTGACTCATGCTTCTTTCCCCTGCTAGCCATCTCAGTTATACAGGGATACAAGAAAGGGATGCATTTACTTCAGCCAGAAGAGACCACATGGAGAGCTAAGAAAATAATTCAGGCTATATGTCACTGCCGCCTTCTGTTATGACTGTTAGATGTGGTTCTGTGTCTTTTAACCTGGATAAAGTTAGTTCTCCCTCAATCAGGCTATTTCTTCATTTTGCCTAGTAAGAGACAAGTTAAAAGGAGGAAACCCAACAAAGTCCTTGTCCAATGCTATTATCTCTAAAAGCTCATTGTAAAGGCTGATTTTTATTTCATTTAAAGCTTCCAGCAGGAAAACTTCAGACAGCAAGGTTGGAAAGACAGCCCCCTCACTATTGTTCTCCACTTTGATTTGCTGTGAAAGGATGCTCTATTTTAAGAATCATGATTGTCTTCTTTTAAGGGCAATTTTAGGACTGTTCTCTTCGAGCAGAAGTAGATGGAGGTGGAGATAATAAATGCAGCAAAGTACATTATAAAGGTCTAATAAATGCTAGGGCCGCAGTATGTACTTTAGCCTAAGGGGATCAAGACCATTCTCTCTGTGTCTCTCCTATGTACACACACCCCTGATCATAACAAGATGAAATACAGATTTTATTGTATTTATGTGACAATTCTAGCCTAGATGGAAACCAGGGAAATGGAACAAATAGGCATCTAAATTAAAATAATATTTTCAAATACTTTAGCAAAGCATATTTTAATCTGACACCTTTAAGCCACTGGCTCAACAGAATGGATCTTGAGAAGAGATAAGTTTTCAGAATTTGCTACCACACACATCTAATATTGTTTAAAATAGGTTTGATTTTTCAGTCTTAAAAATAACAGGATTGGTTGTAGAAAAAAACATAACACAGCAATAGTTTAAACATTTACATGCTAACCTCATTAATGCATTTACAGAGGAAAAATGTTTTTAGAAAGTCAGTATCTAAGTGTCCTTTCTTTCTTGCAAGCTCAAGAAAAATAATTAAAAAATTTAGCATACCTGAAGATAGCTTAAAAGGTATGACAGAAAAGCAATTAGGCTCAGTGGCAAACTGTTTGTAAAGGCTGGCATTTTTGGAGGGTTCTTGCTGTTTGGACTTTCAGTTGTATGAAAGATTCCCATAATTATGTAATCTGTGAATATTTCTAGAGTCTCTCCATAAATTCTTGCCTTAAAGTTTAGCAAAACTTTCACTTTCATTGATTGCTAAAGTGAAATTATGAGGTATTAGAATCATTCTGCGTGCACATCTCAGTATCCCCATTCTACAGGTCCTTTTTTATTCATTCATTTTGCAGGACAGTCTTGCTTTGATACATTTTGCAGAAAGGGATGGCAGAAAGGGATGGCAGAAAGGGTATGTATGTCCTACCTGAGTAGGGAGCAAGAATACAAAAGGCTTTTACTTTCAAGAACACACTTGAGGTAGTAAATTACAGAGTCCAGAATACGGAAGATCTAGCTCTCTGATGCCTTCTTCACTATCCTGTTCAGTAGCTTATGAATGAGGATAAAAAAGTGCAAAGAAGAAAAGCATAGATATTAAGGCCTAGGCCAGCCACAGTGTTCCCATGTTTGTGTTGTACTACAAAACTGCCAGAGAATGTTTTATCTGTGACACTTAACTATGAGTTATTTCTGTATCATACCAGAAATCTCCACTGAAGAAGCCCATATTTTGTCAGCAGAACTCAGGAAATTAGTGCAGTGCAAGTGATGAGGAAACCTTAAGGTCACATCAGCTGTCCCTCCCAAAGGGAGGACTAGGCACAGATAAAAGGAGTATCAAAATACATGAAGACTACACAATATTTTACTCTCAGTATCTTTCGTTAGTCTCCAGATGATGCCCTTTTATTGAAGCTTCCCTTGAATTTTTAAGCATTTGTCCTCATCTTAGTAGATCAAAGCTTTGTTATTTTGGCAGTGTAAAACACACCTCTCAACAGTACTCAGATGTGCTTTTGCTTTTGTGTGTCAAGAACATCATGTCTTTTTTTTGTCTTTTTTTTTGAATGACTTTGCTGCCCAGTCAGACCATCACCCGGTCTGTCACTGATGTTAAGCAGGCATATCGCTCGAGAATGGCCCTTTCTTTGATAAAATTTTGATTACCACACAAAACTTGATCTTGTAAATAGTGATACCATCACCTCTTTTTCTTTTAGAAATCTACACTTCAACAATAAGTGGCTGGGGGCCTACCATTAGTCATTCATGAATATCAGAAAGAATATTCAATCAGAGATGTGCTCTGGGACACTTTAGTATTTCTAAATCTAACACTTTTCTGGTGACTTTAAATAGTACACCAGTGAAACTTTAAACTTTAGACAATAAAACAACAAATAATGCAAACTGATATAAATTTATTAAATTGGATACAGATTTTAAATACCTCTGAATTAATTCTATATTTCTGATGTGTTGGGATGATGCTTGCAAATACTATTAGTAGATATAGAAGCCTGTTTTACTTTTCCATTATCCTTTGTATATAAAAAATCAGGTAAACTGATTAATACCCAGGTGGATGGATGCTATTCAGGTACCCAGATATTGCTATTTGTATACTTATGGATATCTAATTACATTTGTGATTCCAACTTAATTTGATTTGCTTTTGGAGAAGGGATGAATACTTTTAATTTAAATTACCTTTTTTGTTTCACATCACATTTGACTCCTACATTTGGCAGATTCCTCTTTTCTAGTTACCTCAGTTTCATATCCTGGGTACTCAGGCTTATAACATAAGCAGTGTCAACCTTGGCTGCCTTAAAGTAAAAATAAATAAATGTCAGATATTCAGATAGCTATAGAGGTGTTGTTCTGTTTCTGAAGATAATTTCCCTGCAATGGATAAACGAATCACCTAATTCCTATAGTTGTGATATAGTAAGTCTACTTAAAGAGCACTATCACATTTTTTTTTCCAAGAGAGTAATAACTTAATCTCTGGAAAGATGGATCCTTATTAGGACTTTTTAGGAAGTTTAAGGGACTTAGATACTCTGATCTAAGTATTACAAACAGCAGCATAGTAGTAAAAAAATCAATGGTGCTTTCTCTGTTTAGTGGGCATAGGAAATAAATCAAATTCTGTATCTCTATAATTAAGATGGCAAAATTCCATTTTCTCTGTATTTGTGCTTGGTGAAGGCACTCAGACGTTTTACAATAAGTTTTTTTATTATGACATTGCTTTTTTATTATCACTTTTTAATTTACATTGGGACATCGTTTTTTATTTACATTTTTTTTAAAAAGTTTTATTTACTCTTTTTGTTTATGTTGTTCTTTTATTATGACAATGACATTACAATGTCCTATAAAATATTTTGGAGCATGCTAACATGCATGCACATTCTGAGACACAAATTGATTGCATGCTCTTAATAATTTGAAAAAAATTGACAAATGTGAGGCATTCCCAACTGTTTATTCCTTGAGTTTGTTCACTCAATAAATCTACCTCTATCTTCTTAATGCTCTGAGAAGTGTAATTAATACAAGATTCCCCTGCAAGAGAAAGATGGATAGGTGTGTGGAGAATTTAGGAAAGGAGGAGAGGAAGGAGGTATTTATGTTGAGCAGGAGCAGTCTACAGCAGCCACAGTCAATCTTTTGATCCAGACAGCTGATCATTAAAAGTGTCTGAGACATTCAAATCATATTTGCTGTAGTAAACTCTTCCCACCAACATGTATTAAAGGCACTTCTCACAACTATAAAATTTCTACATTTCTTTTAGGACCAGATAATGAGAATGGCTGAGAAAATGAAACTTTTGACTTGATATTGAAAACCTAGTTTGATTTTGAATGACAATAAAATATAAATGACATTGTTTGCAAGAGAACCATTTTGAAGCATTTTATTCCAGATCATTGAAATATTACATTTCTTTAAGGGCAACTCATTTGTTTCCATTATATTGAATATAAATGTTTCAACAATTAACATTGTTGTAAAAATTTAAAAACTAAATATTTTGTTCTGATTATGAAAAGCCATTTAATTATTTATTTTTTTTTTAGAAGGTCACTGTCATCTCAGTTTCGTGAATCATTTTGTTTGGCAAACTGGGATTTGCTGATGGAGGTACATTCCATGGAGGTAAAACACTGGCACAGGTTGCCCAGAGAGGTGGTGGATTCCCCTGGAAACGTTCAAGTGCCAGGTTAGATGGGGTCCTGAGCAACCTGGTCTAGTGGGGGATGTCCCTGCCCATTGTAGGGGAGTTGGACTAGATGACCTTTAAGTTACCTTCCAACTCAAGTGATTCTGTGATTCTGTGACTCCTCCAACATGCAGATAAACTTTGTATCAGTCCCCTGCTTTTCAGTTAGAAAGGAACATAAGGGAGAAAGTACAAGGTGGATAAAGCCAGGGATCCATAACTCTGAAGGCTCACTGCAAGTGCATTATTCCAATTTTGAAGTATTCATATATGTGATATATTGATAGGAAATACCTTGACAAAATGGTAATTTGAATTGTACTGTAAACATTGGAACTGTACTTCCTGATTAAGTTTGCTTAAATAAAAAGAGGGCAGAAGAGAAGGCTAGAACTTTTTTCTTTTGGCAGATACTGATAGCATCAGGTCATAATAGCATGAAGGATCAACTGCTTTATTTAAATGAATCAGAGATACACCCCTGCCAGGCTGGCTTCCTTTTCTGACCTCTTGCCATTTCTCATGAATGAGGCACTCATGTGATGGTTGGAAACTCTGTCTCATGTCTTTGTATGTCACCATTTCTGTCAAAAGAAAAAGTAGGCAAAGGGTAAAGGCATAATATTTTAAGAGGTTTTACTATAGATCATACACTGTAATATGTTATTGCCCAGTCTTCTCTGCTTTTTGGAGTTGTATACAACATGTGAAGTGTAGGGTCATACCAACTGCAGTATTCATAAAAAGGGTAATTGCTTCTAAATATCTAAGAGTACAAAGTCTTACCTTGCAATCTGAAGGCCAGTGAGAGTGTTCTCATTATATAGCACCTCTTACTTTCCTGAACTTCATTGTGAGTGTCTTTGCTAAAATTCCTGCAGAGAGAGCTGCATGGTTAGCAATTTTTAAGTCAGAACATTCTTGCTTGTATTTATTTGGTAGCCGAATTTAGTTCTTAATAAAAGACAGTTGTTACATTTCCAACAGAGCTTTAAAAATGCTATTTCTCCAAACACAGTACTGAATACTCTCGTTTCCTTTTGTCAGTGAAATTAAGGATGCAACCAGAGCTTAGGTCATGAAAAAAATAGGGAAAATACTGAGAAGTCCAAACAGTAAGAACAGAGGTTTGGACTAGCAGTGATTTTCGAGTTGTTGGTCAGCATCTTCTGGGAGTCTGAGGACCACTTGTAAAGGGATGAGAAAAGGAGAATTACAAAAAAAGTAAAGCTGTTTTTTAGGAGGCTTGCACTTACTGCATGAAGATGTGAATTTCCATCAGAGGTTTGCAGTTAAAAAAGATTTCCTCTGAAACCAGTAGCTAATGATGAATGTGTTTTCTTCATCATTTATTTCATGCTGTACTCTGAGAAAAGAAGCTGCCCCTTCCCTGAAAAAGAAGGTAAACAAAATTCAGAACCTGAAATATGAAAAGCAAGATGGCTAACAGTGGGCTAAATCAGATGAGCATATTACTATCATGAACTTAATTACATGGAGAATTTACAATTATTTTGTATTGCTTTTAAAAAAATCTGGTGTTGAAGACTGCAGGGAACAAATAGTCTCAAAATCAAACTGCTGGTAACATTTAATACATGCACCAGAGAAACAATTATCCCCTTAAGCTTTTGTAAAAAACTGATGAAAAACAGGGAAATAATACACTGTGTATCATAATATAGTTGTATGCTTAATTGTAATTATTGAAATGGAATTTTAAATCATCTGCTATCCCTTCCTGCAATTTTATGCACATTCTGAATACGTTTTAGCTGCATTATATTGTACATGAATGCATAAAGACATATATCAGCCTTTTTGTGTGAATAAAGGTGAGTGAATTAATAGCTCTTGTCTTAAACTAAAGCTCTTCTATTGTCTAAATGTAAACAGGTACTAAAATTTGAGGAGCCAGATTCTAATCTGTTATGCCACTGTAAATTAAGAGTGATTCAAAGGAACTTAAAGTGCTGAATCCTAATTTCACAAAGTGTAAGTCGGATTTGAATTTGGCCTTAGGTTCTACAAGTTACATAATGAGCCACTGCAGAAGTATTATGTGTTGAGGAAGAAAGTGTTCTCCGAGTGACTGTGGCAGAGTTAGCCCCCAGGGATTTGGTTATGCAAATGTGAAGTATTAACCTGTCTCGTTTTCAAAGTTTCCTATTTTGTATCTGCCCATGGATTAGGCATCTGCTCCACTGACTTTATGGTAATCCTGAGGAAGAAGAGCGATGCACTCACTTGCTGTAAGTTAATCGTGAACTTAAAAAAACTACTCCCAATGCCCTTCCTCTTAAAAACAGATATTGCAAATTTGTATTCAGTCTTTTCCTTCTTGAATTCTGCACAGTCGTTAGGAGCTTTCCAATGATATCCTTGGGGTTTTACATTCATCCTAACATATGGCATGTATGTGAGTCTCTTCTCAAATTTATTTGAGTTTATGTGTGATTGGGAGCAGTTAGCTGGGTGAATTGCTGAATCATGGAACAATTATGGCAGGAATTCTCTGGTTTCGTGTTTTTCTACAAATGATATTGTTCGATGTTGCATTCACTTCAGTTCTTGGCAGGACTGCTGAAAAGTAAGTTACAGCTGCTGCCATCTGGTAACTTTTGAAGCAATTTCCTTCACATGTTCCTGTTGCTTAATAATTCATTGTTTACTCTATACAGGTAACCTGATCTTCAGTCTCATAGCAAATATAGTCACCTTTCCACTGTCTTTCTTCTTCTTTTGTCATTCTGTTAGATGCTAGTTTCTTCCTTTGTAGCCTAGTCTGACCTGGGGAAAAGGTGCAACTGGCTCCCCAGTGGAGAAATAGCTTTCTGTAGCTTTTCCCACATTCCTAGAGAACTGTTTACAGCCGCAGTAATTCTCTGCAGGCTCTCTGCTCCAAAAGGTGAGGTTGAAGCCGTACTCTTAATTTCTCCTTGCCAGACAACTGTCTCAGTCATTAATAGTGGGTGGGAGATTGCAGCATTCAGAGGAAAGCTAATCATTTGCATGGATGTTAAAGATAACTGGAAAAAGTTGTGGAAGAAAAAGATTATGAAAGTTTATTAAATGCAATGGAGCCATGCCTCAGGACACCTCTGAGCTAAAAGCATTTGAGGCTGAAAAATATCTGGGAAAGTATTGCTATGTGCTTTCTCTGTGTCAGCTGCTTTTAGAGATGGGACACCGGGTTAGAAAGACCTTTTTGTCCTGATGTAGTTCCTTTTATGTTCACACATTGAAAATCAACTTCTGAAATTGAACAAGAAAAAAGGAAAAATTGAAGAAGAGTCATCTGCCCATCTCTGTATTTAAACAGGCAAGGTTAATTGACAATTGACATGCATTTACAGTGCTTAAGCTGAGAAGGAACAATACTTGAGATTGCATTTCTATCCTACATTCTTTTAGCTTTCCTTTTATTTTCATTCATCTAATGTCAGATGAGATTTTGGTTTCTTTATACAACTGGTAAGAGAAAGTTTCTGCCTCTGTCTCTTCCTTTAACTCTGAATTTAACCTCAAAATTCTTTAAGCACCTGTCCGGTAACATCTCCCTGAATAATGTGCCAGAAAAACATCGCACTGGTGCAGCTAACACAAAGCTGCAATCATGAAAAATAGGCTGCTATTTTGTGGAGCAGAAGACTGGAGTGCAACAGGCGATCTTTCTCAGTGTGACAGTTTGCACAGCAACTGGAAATTCTGTTCTCCAGAATTTGGCTAGAGACACAGCAAAGCCTAAGAGAAAAAATATGCCCTCAATTAGGATCTGGCATATTTGCCTGTTAATTTGACTCATGTCCTGCAAGTTTCATGTACCTTAAGTGACTTTAGACATAGGAGTTTTAATAGTAATTAGCAAACACTTTTTCCATTAGTCTCTGACATTCTCTTGCAAAGACACACTTAGCTAGCAAAATGGGAGGAAACAAATGAACAGCACAGGATTGAAAAATGTACAGTGTACAGAGTTCACCAGTATAAAAGACTATTTCAAAAACTGTCTGGAAGATGGTTAAAACAAATTACTCACCTTCCAAAATCCTCAGGTAGCCAGAGTTATCAATCCAAAGGGTGAACTTTGAGGTTAAAATAATGTGATCCAAACTGCATGGAAGATAGATAGTTGTTTGGAAAGGAAACTTTGGTTGAAATAACTTTAACCAACAAGCCATTATGCCTCATCTGATTATACACACATCAGGCTCAGTCTTGCATACATATCCTTGTTTATCTTCCTATCTCCAGAATTGCTCCAGAGTAAGAGCTGCTTCCTAATTCTATCATGTCCATTTGATAATGGTAATTTCCCTTTTCAACATTATAGTATGATATCTTATTAGTGGCTTTGCTGGTTTACTAACCTGAATAGATCCTGCCATAATAACAGGTGTTATAAGCATTACAATACAATTTACATAAGAAATTTCCAAGCTAACATGAGGACAGAATGGCTGCCCCAATGCTAGCTCATGGAAACCCGATCTATGCTCAGTGTATTTCTTTAGGACCTTTTATTTGTTCCCAAAAGGATAAAGGGTTAGTATCTGGTTCAAGGACTGCTGCTGTTGTAAGGACCAGTGCCCTTATTGAGTCTCTAACAATTCTAAGACTCAACTTTATACAGTGGATAGAGTATAAACACAGGTTTTGTTTGGTGATGTAAAACACTGGAAATCCTTATTCCTTGGGATAAATCAATTTTTGCAGTGGAGAGAGGAAGAAGGGAGAAGGCACCATTTTGAATAAGGAGCAATGAGTAAGCAGCCCCAGTGAAGGGAAATATGTGTGAGTCACAGTGCCTCTCTAAACTCCCAAAGGTATTATTTTTACTTCATATTTGAGCATGCAGGATTAATTTGGCTATTGTGGATGGCAAATGCAGGCTTATTTGTCTCCTCTTCCCCATTTTTCCACTCACTCACTTCGCTGTCATGAAACAATTTAGCTGTACAACTTTTTTTATCTCTGCACATCCTGAAGAACTTGCACAAGGCAGCAACAAAGTGCCACCCTCCCTCTTGTTCCCATGTAGTGGTGTATCAGCCAAGTCACCATCTTGTTCTCGAAGCAGCTGGAGTACAGCAAAGAAAAATGCCACCAAAGAGATAATAGTGGAGTACAGGTAAAATGATGAAAATTAAAGCACATTTTCCCTACAAATTTTCCTAATGAATAATGCATTTACTAATAAACAAAAGGACTGCCAAGGACATGACAGATTGGAGATATAGCACTTGAGTTATTGAAAGTGGCAGACAGGTCACGACTTTTATTTATGTTAATAGCTAACCACCTGTCAGATAAATTGGGAAGTAGATACCTTCACAGCAATGCCAGCAGGCATCTTTCAGAACTGCGAGAAAGGACCAAGAGGACAGACAGCCTAGCTAGCTATCATGCTGGCAGCTGAGAAATGTCTGTTCCTCTCTCTTCTAGTTATACCTATGTAATCTGCTGATTAAGAAAGGACTGAATACGCTGTTACTAGTTTTGGTAAATACATCCCTGAACAGCCCTTAGCTGCTCATGGCAAACACAAAATTAACTTGCTTTTGACAGAGAGGTCATCACCTACGATGTTGAATATTGACATGCACAGCTCTAGATCACAAACCAGAAACTCATTGGTACATCTTAAACATTTGGCAGTGCAAGCATTGCTCTCAGAGATAATTAAATGTATTTTAGACTTTAATTGTTTGGAGGATGACACTATATGGCATTTCCTCTTTTGAAGTTTTCAAACTTGTACAGATCTTAACAGATATTTTTAACATGATTTTCCATAGTTAAATTGAAACCCAGAGTCTGTTTGGGTTCACAAAGAAGAGAAGTGATCTTTGAAGTGATCCCATAGGTATTTTCAGAAAAGGGGGTACACCTTACATAGCTCTCCACTTAATTTAACTGATCAGGTAACTGATCCTTTTCTAGCAGTTCTAATTTCAGTCTACACCTCTGCCTGACAACATTTGAACCTACCCTACCATTAAGGACTTATGGAATTGATTTTCATCCTACTCTCTGTGTTGAAGCTATTTTACTTTACATAGAATAATTAAATACTCGGTAAGCCACAGAGAAAGAGAACAAGAGTGTGTATTACCCTGGAGCCCAATCATTAGGGTATTCTGATATAAGCTGTCACCACAGCTACTTGTGCCTACTGTTCTGTTTAAAGAGAGGCCTTTAATCCAACTTTTTCACTTGCAAGCAATGCTTTAAACCCTAGACTAATGCAATACTAGCTATCATATTAATTCATATCCTGGGATTTTTTTTGAGAAGACCTTATTCTTGAAGCTATTTTGAGAACAAAGTTCTACATTAGTCCCAAACTTCTGTAACTACCATAGGTGTTTAAGTAAGGACCGTAGTTTTCAGAAACTCTTCTTGTACACAAAGGAAAGAGCCAGGCATCCTCAAAGCATAATACAGGTCTTTAGTAGTTCTACTGCTTTCCAAAAGCATCTCTCTTTCTTCACTGACTATATGAGAGGTTTGAGTAGTCTTTGTTTTTTTGCTTTTTTAAAGATTTTCTCAAATTCATCTGCCCAAAATACGATTGCATCCACAGTATCTTTTGACCTGGGAAAGGTACTGGAAAATAAAATCTGTTCTTACTGATAGTTTCATTTTGCATTAACAGTAACCTTGGAACTTCATTTATGGATGATTCTTCTGTTCCACAGAAAGGATACTGTCTATAGTAGCCTTGGCATAAATATTTAAATATGTGCAAAGGAAAACTTGCCCCATTGTGTTGTTATGGCTGTTTTTCAACTGGGATGCTAATATTTTATGAATGTTACAACTCAGCCAGATGATCAACATATTCCCAATGACACCATTTGCCAGTAAAATAACTACTGCTGCCTACAGAAGTGTTAAAACCCTCATACTGAAGCACTGTACATAAAATCTCAGCATTTTTGTTTGCTGTTTTTGTGATTGATAGTAAGAAACTTCTCTTTCGTGAATGAGAGGCTTCTGTGTAAGCACTTGCAGTGTATTATAAAAATGAACATGAAAATGTGTGTTCTTCACAGAGGCTTTTTCCGTTTTTTGATATGCGTCCTTATGCCAGCCTGTCTCTGGCATATTCAGCAATTCAGATACCATATGTCCTTATGATCATCTTCAAAACTTCCAAATCCAGGCTCTCTCTCTTCAACAAGGTTCTTTTATTGATAAGTGCTGCTGCTGTGGCTGCATCTGCCAAAAGCAACTGTGCACAGCTCCAGTGACTAATCTCATTTAGGTTAATGGTATCTGCAAGGTCACTTGGGAAGGATATGAAGACATGATTATCCACCTGGGTGCTGCTCTATAGGTAGAGGTGAAGCAGGTACATAAACTGTTGAAGAGACACCTGTCATAATTCTCACAGATTTATAGATTACTCTGAATGTTCCTTAGAACTAGAGAAATTTTCCTTACAGTTGAGGATTTAAAAATGAGCAAAAAGTATTTTTACAGTTTGTTCCTAGAAATTCTAGGATGCAGAAAAATGTTCGGCTGATGAGTATATTTCTTTGAGCTGGAGAGAAGACGCATAAGCCCTTCCTCCACTCACCTCCATCTTGTGTTTATGGAGAAAGGAGGATGAAAGGTGAAGCTTCTCTCTCTAACTCTATATCTCTCTTCCCCCTGGCCCTTTTTCTCTTTATCCTTGTATCTTTCTCTCTGTTCTACAAAAAAAGCGGTATACAGGCAGTGGGTCCCATTCATGCATCTGGACAGCATGAGAGAGGAGTACCTGAATTTGCTGATGGCCTTGATGTATAAGATTGCTTCTTTCTATCCCATCTGGAATAACAGAAAATCCAAAGCGTATCTCCTGAGTCCTTTTTGGAACTCCTCCTAGAGAAATAATACTTTGCTTGGGGCTGGGAGTGAATTCTCATATCCTTAACGATTTCTAATTATTTAGCAGACAGGATTTGGGGATTTGGAGTACTTTGATAAAAGTGCTTTAAAATAAATAGAACAACTTCTATATTTTAACTGAAGAACATTAGCAAATTAATGTATTGCTGAGTGACTATCATTTGCTGTATATTGCAAAATACAGATGGAAACAGCACAATCTCCATTGTTGTTAATTGCTATTGTTAATGCTTTTTAGTTAGTACATGAATTTCAGTGTAAATAGCACTTTCTTTTGTTGCTAGCTTCACAGAATATTTGCATACAGCCATAAATTCCTTACTCATAAAATACCCTATTAAAAACAATGGAAGATAATATGATGATAATACATCAGAGGCTTTTGCTAACAGTAAGGGAGAGCACAAAGGAGGGATGGCAAATATATTCCTGTACTCTCACTTGCTATACTCTCACTTTTCATTTAGTTTTGACTTTTTAAAAATTCATTTTTTTTTCTTTGGGAAAAGTCAATAATTGGAAATAGTATTTATCTGATAAACATCATGGCTTCTTACAACATCGAGTTGATGTGCTCTCATAAATGGATTTTGGCTGGAGTTTTTATATGCTTGCCCCCACTTTCCCTACAAGAAGTTCCATGGCCTTCAGAGCAATTACTGAAGGTGCTGGAGTAGCACAGACCAGTCTTTGATGGCATTCAGCGGGCCTGGAATCCTTTCTACTAATAACATTTTCAAACTGTCTTTTCCTTGTATGTTCTTTCCATCTGGGCTTGCACAGAATTAGTCTGATGGCACCAAATGATCATCACATGCACATTCCTTTTTGTCCTGTTTCTGATTTCTTGTTAGCAATTCTGTAAATTGAAATGATGCTACATAGGGTCAAATCTCTCAGTCATTATTATAATTCAGCTAATGGGATGATTTTTTTAAATATTCTTGTTTATTCTGACTGACCTACTCTCTGCTTTCCAAGTACTATGTATAGACTGATGTAGAATTCTTGTAGAATTAAGGTCAAGAAACAATATGCTTTTGTTGGTATAGAAACAGCTCAAGCATAAGGTATAGCTCTGTTTATTATATTAGCTGTGATTTTCACTAAAACAGACTTCCCAACTTGTACCTGTACTGTTCTGTCTTTAACATATATAGCACTTTATCACATTTAAATATGAGATATCTGAGCTCAGGGGAGACAAAATTAGATAAACCGATCTCTGAATGATTCAGGATGTCTCAATTCAGAGGTGGATAGTCTCAGCATTTAAAGTTTTTAAGCAAACTAGCTGTAAATACTTAAATTTTGGGAAACAGAAAGATGGATGAGGAGACGTACTGTCAGATGAGAGATCACACAATAACTTGCAAATATTGTAGCTAAACACATTTAAACTATTTGGTTATACTTCCCTCTTGGTTCTTTTATTCCTACTGGGAATGGGGAAAGCTGTACTTCAGCCTGAAGCTGTTCGGTGCAATTACGTTTATTCAGGGTTTTCCATCTCACTTTGGTGATTATTAGAACAGCTGACATTGTCAGTATAACACACCTTGCCCTGAGAGCTTTGACTTACAAATTTCTATTTCTTTCAGAGTATGTGGCCATTCAAAGCGAAGACACCTTTGCCCTAAGTTTTTATGGTTCCTTCATAGCTTGACAAAGCCCAAAATAACAGATCCTATTCCCAAGAAAATAGAACCTGATACTCTCTCTGACTTCTGTGGCAACACACTTTTGTCAGAAGGAAAGAAAAAACTACCATTATGGCCAGAAAGGCCATTTTCAAAATGACAGACTTTATATTCTAAATCAAAAATATAAATCTGGATAATGACTGGAAATAAATTACAAGGTCTAAATGCTTGAAAATGCAAATATAGGACAAATGCCTCCAGTTTTATGCACTTTTCTTCAGCTAGAAGTGCAGACAGCTTTTAATAGCTAATATATTTCTTTCTTATAAATATTTTTCCATATTATGCCACTAAAGAATATGTTTTTAAAGGAAAACTAAACAGACATGAGTGGAATCTTTGCACTGAGAAATGGCCATCTTAGTATGCAAGCAACAACACTATCTCACATTCATTTGAATGCTTGCCATCTGGAACAGATGCATTAGTTGTGGCTTCAGTAATGACATGGTGGAGGAGAAGACCTTCCTCACCCCAAGATTTCAATATTACTTAATGGGGCTCCTCATGTGTCTTATTCAGCCCAGTGTTTTATTCAGCTATCATCTTTATTATACTATAACATAGCCATCTTGCTGTACAGTCTTGCTTCAATACATGCAACATTGCGGCATATATTGTATGAAAGATGCTATTCCAAATAAAGTCATATTGTATACTTGACTTTGTTCTGTATTAATATTGAATGCATTTCTGGAATGGTAATCTTCTATGTACAATATGTGTCTGAGGAGATTATATCTTATTTTGCACACCAGGATATCTTTAGAATTGTTTATTATTCATGTTATATTTTAAACCGATGCTGGTCTATGCAGATTTTAAATGTGTTTGTCATATACCATTAGTCACTGTGTGAAATCTCTCAGTAATAGTTAGTTCTTGAATTTTCTGCAGCTAAGGAGAATTTAACACTGATTGATGGTAGATCACTTAGCTGGTTGGCAGACTTTCCAATTTACGGCAGGAAAATTGCTCTTTTCTTTATGCTCATTTCTTCTTCTGCAGGGGGACAGTAAGATATATGTGCCAGGGTGCACATAACAGCAAGAATCTGATTGGCAATACTGCAGGTCTTTTTTACAATTATGATTTTATCATTTTCAAAAACGGTACTGAATGTCAAGTATTTCAGATGCAATTTTTAAAAACCTCTCTATTTATCAAATGTCGATGATATATCCCTATCATATTTCACATGCAAAAAATGACCTAACACATTTTTGCATGAGGAAATGAGTAAGCTGTCAGTGCTTCATCCTTATCTTCTAATAGTCTCAAATTCTCAGTCCTCTAAAGGCTGATTGTCTGTATAGTGAAGATTAGCAAGAGAAACAAAGATATTGATTTGCTGTGTGCTGTCTGCAAATATTTCTCATTAACTGCTGATTCAATAAAAAAAATAATATATTGGTTATTCTTTAGTGAAAAAAAGATGTATGATAAATTCCTTTGCTTTAACACTCCGTAGTGGGATTTTCAAAGACTATATTTTAAGATTTCACACAGAATGCATGTGAAGAACAGCAATATGTAATTTTAAGTATCCGCTTTCTTTAAAGGAAAAAACGAGATGAAAGTTGTCATGTTTAAAAACATGAAAGTCTACTGAAATGCCAACCATAAATTGTAGTAAATTTAGTGGTATACTTTGTGTAAAAAAAGACTTCTCTGTGAAAAGGTTTGTTTCTTATTTTCAACTGCCTACAAAGACTTAAAGAAGAATCCGATCTTTACCACTTCGTGAAGTTTACAAATATAAGAGGTTCAAAATGCTGTAGGAAAGTGCTGACTTTGCATACTGTTCTGGAATACACAGAAACAGAAAACATATATATATGTTTTCTAAAAACATATATATAATATTAAAAATAATTGCTAAATTATTATTTCAAAAAGAAATATAAAATATTTCTGATGGATTGCAGTTTTAGAGCCATGGAGCAGCTCATAACTGACATCTCCAAAACATAGACAGTAAACATGGTAATGAAAACAATTGTGTGAAAGTGTGCACTAGGGCCCAATTATGGACTTGCTCAACGACTTCCGTGGGAGTTCTGCACGTAATGCGGCTGCAGAATGGTTCCCACAAGGAATGAGGCAACCAAGAAAACTGTTATAACTACTGTCCCAACAAACCTATTATTTTGGGAGTTCATTTTCAGCAGCTCCTCCCACTTCCACATTATTGGCAGACCAGTGCTGTTACAGCTTGAAATTTATGCAAGATCAACCATGTAATGAAAATTATACCGGTTCATAACTATTATCTTTTATTATTACAGACACTGTGTGGAATTCATAGAATTGCAGGTTTAAAAGAATAAATACATGGCATCCTCTTTTAAAAATAAAAATTCAGTCTATTTGTAATGCTGAAATGAAGAAAATGGGAACCAGGGAATTGGAGAGCAGCATTAAAGAAATAGAAAGGTGGTATCTTGATTGAATTTTTCTATTCTGTCTCAGCCTGGTTTTGCCCATGCCACCAACTTCCAAAACCACAAGATTTAAAAAATTCTCTTGTCTAGTAACATTAGTAATGCTGTGTTTTGTTTTACAAGGCAATATCAAATGATGTGACTGACTCAACCATATGCTACAACTCAAACATTGGTATGACAGGTTGAGAAATGTTCACATAGGACAAAAAAAGCAAATCAGAATCTTTAAAAACTATTCTGGGTATTTGGTATTTGCACTGTTATGAAAGTGGCCTGCTATGTCATACTTATATTTTTTAAGAATCTCTGGTTACACATTGGCTGCAAGTTTCCAGTACATTTTGTGGAGAAGCATAGACAATGTACAAACATAAAGACAGAAGATAGACAGACAGACAGGCAAACAGATCATCAGTTTGCAAAATCTGATGCGCCTCCAGTGACGCTGACTCTCTAACACAATCTTGAAGAAATAGTCCTCTATTTTCAATGAAGGCCCATTGATTTAGGGATCTAAATATTTCTACATATTTTTATGTAGACCATGATGGTCTAGAAATGGATGAAAAACAAGGGTTTCAGGAAGGGATGATGTTTTTTCATTACAGTGTTTTTATTGGGAAAATTAGTCAATTATTCTATTAAACAATAGAATATAATATTGTACTGCACATGCGGGAATGTAGAATTATCACAACAAAAGTATAGAGCAGCTCAATATCCTCACTTTTTCTTATGTTTAATGTTTTCATTATTGCTTTTACTAGATCTGTAAACAAGTAAATGATAATATAAAGGGATTGATTACTTTTGCTATTGAACAGCAAATCACCAAATTAAGATGAACTGTTTTCTGACATCATCAGAAACCTTGCAAGGCAGGATGTGGGAGAGATATAGGGCAAGCCCTGGCAACCCTGAGGATTCTAGGCCAGGAAGAAACTCAGTTTAAATATTGTAGTTAACTCCTCTGAATAATGATGTGGTGAATTTTTCACATTTGAACACATTTATATCTCTCTGTATAGCTTTGAGTTATTTATATGTATATGCAAGGCGGAAGCTTCATCATGTCCATAAAATGAAGACACACATCATCAGGTGGCTGACTTACTGGTATTTCATTAGTCTTCAGCTTGGTAGTCCTATTTGTTCAGTGATTCATTCACAGCCTTTGTCCTGATCCTGAAAGCCATCTATGAAGAAAGAGGTATCTGTGCTAGGAAATACTTATCTAACTCTCAGGGTAGCTAAGGTAAGAATGTCTATAAAGAAAATTGTGAGAGTTGGAAACAAAGTAGGAGCACATTATGGAATGAGCTGTAACAACAATTTGTATTTGTCTGCTGCAGTGGTTTTAGATCCTACTACAAATAATTTATGGATCTATTCATGGAAGTAATCTATCACCAGCACACAGATAAGGAAAAACAAACAAAACATAAGAAGGATTTATTAATACTAGTATAAAGTAGAATTCTCTACAAGTTTTTCTTTGGCAGCAATCCGATATATTGATTTAACACTCAGACAGATAAAGTATCAAAATCCAGATACTTATCAAAACAATAATCTAAACCCTTTGATGCTAGTGCTGCTATTCTTATATTTGAGAGCTTAAAAAAAATAAATATCCAGGTTGTTTCCTTCATAGATGCACTTCAGAGAAATTAATTCCTCATTTCTATTATTTTTCTACAAAATTAGAGAAAATATTTTATTTTTAATGTCTTTTCTGTCAAAGTCTATTAGCCATAATGAGTACCTCTGTTTTTCACATCTGCAAACATGGAACTTCAGTACTTGTTGAGCTTCTGATGGGTCTCTGAAGCAAAAGTGGCACTCCATGGAGGAATTAGACTATATTAGAATAAACATAATGAAATCATTCTTCAAAAGTGTATTAAGTTGCACAAAGCTGAGTTTGCAGTATCCTAAAATGAGAAGATCTATTAAAATATGAATAAGTGAGAGATTATTTGCAAGAGGCAGAGAAGTCTAGCTGCAAGCACAGGTGCTTTAAAGCACAAATCTACACCGTTAAGCTCTGGCACAGCTGTTTCACAATAAATAAAAAAGAGAAACAAGAGGAAAAACCCATTAAAGTCTCATATGATACAACCTAGGAAGAAAAAAAGTCGTTTGTTTGTAAACTACTATCACATTAACAATGGAGGCCAATTGAGAAAACCTCCAGATCTGACAGGATGATTTTAAACTAAGAGTGCGGAATTGTTTATTAAGACTTTGAGTGACAGTCTAATATATTAAATCAGTTCAGAAGATTGTAAAATGCATTAGCATTAGCAATTTAATACCTCCAACAAATTTAGCTGTCACTCATGAGCCTATCTTTCCTTGTTAAAGGAAAAAAAACTTGAAGCGCCATCTTTGTCATGATGGACAACGAGGTTAGAAGAGGCAAAAGCCTTTCTCTGTACATTGGTGATGAGAGAACTGTGTTACATTTATCATAATTAACTTTCACATTTGGCAGCATTTTTTGGCAAATGTGTTATTTGCTCAAGCTTGTGAAAGAAGTTTTAAGAACTAATCACTGGAGCCAAGCCTTAGCTTGCAATTGTTTCAGGGCTGGATTTTAATCAATGTAGAAATGTAATTAAATGCCAAATGTGTACACAGTTACTTTGATTACACACAGAAATTGGGCAGTTTCATAGTCAACTAACTGATTGTAGGCAGTTGGGTGCAAAATACCTCGTCTGGATGAGCAGTGGTTAATAACCTTGTGTACAGCCATGTGTGGAACAATGTAGCAAATGTCTTAAAAAATCAGGGTCCTTAAAGGAAATACTTCCAAATTTCTGTTTTATTCAGGTGGATACATTTTCTAGGATTCATTATTTCTTTTAAATTTTAATTGTCATTGTTAACAAAGCAAATAATATTTTTTTAAAAACTAAGCTGAAAAAAAAATAAATTGAAAAGCAGGTCACTGGAATATATTGTGTGATTACTTTGCAGTGCAGTAATGAAAAGAATCCCAGATGTTATGTCCATCAGACTACAATGCAGGGTTTTCAATAGAAAGAACAGAGTAGAGCTGTTTTGATTTTTGAAGGAACAGAATTAACAAAATGCCAGACGATTGACATGAATTGCTGCATGAATAAAATGCAGTGTTTATCTCAGGGCAATTAACACGCCTATGTTATTCAGGAGTGCTTAGATAACTACTGGATGTTTATGAAAATGTTCCTGAATCCTAATATTTGTGTGACATCCGGTATAATTACTTTGACAATTAGTGTCAATTATTTGATGGTCTCACATTTGAAATCTTTCAGATTTCCACTCAGGGAACAGCAACAGTAGCCCAGTTCCTTTGGTGACCAGTGATGGAGTACATGAGCAGCAATGAACAGATGAAATTAATAGTTTACTTAATAATAATCATGATTGTCAGGATAATAACCAAAACATTACCTAAAAAGAAGTCACATTTGTGATTGTAATTTGAAATAAATACTTTAATTGCCTCTTAGGATAAATGATAGCAACCTTGCACATAAACATAGCTAGAAGAAACAGGCATAATATCAAATAGTTACTTAAGATTGTACCTACAGTGTTTTTTCTACCAATATATTCAACCACTCACAGAAAATTTATATCTTGGGGCATTTTGTACGTAAAACACAGAGAAATATGAGGTGACAAGCTGGTGACAGCAGCAGACAGGACAACAAGCAGATCTTATTCTTCCTGTGTAGGAAGAAATAATAGGAAGCAGTGCTTGCCTGTTCTTGGTCAGCACGTGCTCCATTACAAGTTTTGCAGGTAAAGAATTGTCCCACCTGTCTCTGTTTAGTAGGACAGTAGAGCAGAGGTATCCCTTAAACCAGCTTTTACAACTAAAAACGTTGATGAAATGTTTATGTTTTCTTCTTTCTTTCCTATCAGTAGCCGAACACCAAACAGAAAGTAAAATTGTTAGCTGACAGGTTTTGTTGCTCAGTTGTCAGTTAAAAGATACTTCAAAATCAAGCTGTTTAAAGTGGCTGGTGAAAACACCAGCCTGCTGATTGTTGTAAGGAAACTGGGGATTGAGCCTCTCATAAGCTGTTTATCAAAACAAAAGCCACAGTATACAAATCAATGTATACTGCTTCCATCAATGAGATGGAAGCAACAGCCCTCACAGATTATGTCAGATCAAGCTAGGACATATTTATCCATTTCTCCCCAGAAGATGTCCACACTGTTAGATACAGTGGTGTCAGTAACATCATGCGTTTTCCAGATGAAGAGGCCCAAGCTTCCTCTAGGGCTGCTGGTATCTCACAATTGCTTTGTCCCATTGTCTGACAAGTTGTAAGTAACTTGGTCATGTTGAAGCATGACTTGGTCTCCATGGGCAGGCTCACATGGACGACGGTTATCCTTCCTTCCTTGCACTACAGCTGCTCTGTGAGGGCCCTCTCTAAGCAAACCCAGCCATCCATTTTAGTGTCTATTCTCCCTTTGCTAACTAAACTCTTTTTTTGTGTGCACACAAGGAGTTTGAGACTGAGTAGTAAAGTGAGATGGAGAATTTCAATAATAATAACTATTATTATTTTTGACCTCGTTGCCTCCCTGATCCAGTTTTCTGTTTAGTCCCAAAACAGTTGTCCTAGCTCAGCTGAGGGCACAGCGTGGGGCCAGGAATGGATGTGTAAGAGCAGAGGGGAGGACAGGAACATCCAAAGTCAGCACTTCCCCTGAGGAAAATGCTCATCAATCTTCAGCCTGAAAAGGATAATACAGCAACCATTGTCAGTGTTGACGAATTTAGAGATGATTTGTTATTCAGCTTCCCTGTGGTTTTGCACCTTGATTATTGGTTTATTCCTCTTCTCCACTGAAAGTGCATTACTCTGATGAAAAAAAGAAATACCTTCTCCTTTGCTGATCCCAGAGCCTTTTGGAAGAATTGCTGTGTCCAAACATTCCCATCCTGATACCACAATCAATTCTCCATACTCTTTTTTCCCTTTTCATCTAGCACAATGAAAGGCAAAACTGTAAACAATGGTTTACTTGGAAAATGAAACAACAGAAAGTAAATATAATTTACTGGAATTTAACCCTTTAAACATTTCTCTCCTCTGCTCTTCTCTCTTCCCAAGTTTATCAAGGACTGTTCAAACTGTCTGTTCAAACTGTGGATAAAATTGATCTATAAAAGAGGTATGACAAGCTGGGAATAGGAAATCCCACCTGTAACCTCCTTTTTAACATCAGATGTACAAATTAGGTTTCCCCTTTCAATTATAATGACAGATTGTCCTTTCAACCGATGAATTATTATTTTCTAAAGAACATAAGAAAACCAGTTTTACCTCTTATTGTAAAACTACCATGCATTTAAAAAGACATATACTTCCTACATGATTTTTTATCAAAACTGTACCATTAAGAGGCAGTTTAGAGAAATGATGACTTTTTATAACTTGATCTTAAAGCTGAGCAAATCTTCAGCAAAATGTAGATTTACAGAACTGAATAATTCATTTAATCTGTGAAACATGATTGAAACCATGTTTAGAAAGAGCTGCCTTGGGCCTCCAAGGCCAAAGGGAAAGTATTACATTTGAATCAGTTTGATTTTTTACTTCCTTGAAACATAAAGTGTCAGCGTGAGTGCAGAGATAATAGCAAACCCTTGCAGGGGGTTTGTCAAGATAAAGCCAGGAAGATTGTGAGGTGCTTTGATAGTACAGTAATAGGGGTCAAATAAGCGCCTAAGGTAGGTAGATACATCCAGAGCAGAATAACCCTTTAATTTATTATTTTTAAACTATGTAGCATATATTAACAAGTGGTGAGATTTCAGGTGGTTGCCTGAGTAGTTGTATTCCAATCAGAGAAGCTGAAGTTCAGTTTGGACACCAATGTCATGCTGTTTGTTCAAAGGTGTCAGGACCCCCAAGTACAATGCCTCTAACAAACTTTCTACAGCTTTGCTACCAACACTGAATTAAAAAATGAAACAAGATAATCTCCTTCCTCCAAAATCCAAACAAAATTTAGTTTCTGTGTCTTTTCCAAGAAAAAAAACAAGCTATAGATAATATTTAAAGCAATTGTGGACTATGTTCTTTCCCTCTAGCTTCTTTCCCCCTGCTACAGTTTTAATTCTGGACCAGATTGTGTACAAATAGCTGAGGTTCTTTACACTGCTCCAGTACATAAGATTAAATCATTCTCTAATTAACAAATTGGTAATTGGTATCAGAAAAATATTGAAGTTTATAGAACTTTATCAGGTGCCTTAAAGAAGAGAAGTAGTATTTGAATATCTAAATTCGTCATTACCCACATAGCGCATTCCATCATGTTAAACAAGTGCTGAATGCTTCTGCACTCTGAGCATTCGTGAACAGTCAGTAGGGTCTGGGAGACACTCAAAAATGAGAAAAAGAAGGCTTCAGATTATCAGCAGTGCACAATATAGGGAAGAAAAAATAGTTCTATGGCTATTCCATCAGTGTATGAAACCCTCAGAAAGAATGTAAATTTGGCTATTTTAAACAAAAGTAGTATTTATAACCAGCAAGTAACAGCATACTACAATGCTAGAAAATGCATTTGAAATATGGAATTTAGGTTCACATGTTGGAATTCAACAACTCACAGTGTTTGTTATTTCTCTCCACTGGGCTCAGTACTGTATTCTTGGGAGGGGAGCAGGGGGGATTAATATTGTTCAGTGATACACTAAAGACAGGACGTGCAGTCGTTTCCTTTTGCTGTGTGCTTTCACTTTAAGCAGTGGAAAAGGCACCCAGTGCATAGAATGTGCACCCAGGGAATATTTTAGCAATTTGAATAATTGATACAAAATAAATACTGTCATTGCTTCTCCACCTGTGTGGCAGTGTGCCAGTGCCTGATATTCAACAGGGAATATTTTCTATCAATTTGGTATAGTGTCAAATACCTTTGCTAGTCAAATGTTTCTGTGGTTGTTTTTGTTTAGATGGAAAGAGATTTTGTTGTTGTTGAAATAATTTCAAGAGAACTTCCAGCTCAGAAAGCCAGTCCACTCTAATACACACTACAATCTTCTACAAACAGCAGGTCCATGCACAGAATCCTTCACGTTAATGAAGACCCCTCACAAATGCAGCTGGGTCCTTTAACAGCTTTCCCCAACACCTCCATTTTGAACTGCAACATCTGTTGAAGAAACCTGTGAATTTTTCTGAAACTATTTATTCCTCCCCATGTGCAAAGTCCATAGTGCAACAGCTTTGTTCCCAAGATCAGCATGATTTTTAACCAGTATTATTGTTCTAAAAGCATATGTGTTCGTCCTGACATGTATGGCTACACAGAATGGTTCCAATTAGATTCTGGTGGCAGTAAATAGCACTGTTTTTGTCATACTGACATATATGTGTATATATATATATTTGTTGTTGTTGTTTCCTAGAAGATGACTTCCAGGCAACCACAGACATTAAAATCTAGCAACACAAACAGATATTATGGATTTAATTCAGTGGTTTGAAATAGATCAGCCCACGTTAATTCCCACAACCCTTTCCAGTCCATTAAATACTCTATTTTTTAATTGAAGTTATAATATTTATTTGCTCATTCTCACCTGTTTTGGTATGCTACATTTCTTCAGTAATTTCTCTAGTGATTTGTGCTTGGATTAGTTTATTCCTTCCATTATCTCTGATTTAATTGTCCCCTATCATATAGAAAAGGCTGTGTGCCAATTTCAAGTTGATATTACATAATTTAGATTCAACTTTGTTTTGAAAGTTTCCCAAGCAATGAGATTCTCAGTGTTTTATAGAATATAATAATAACCATACTATCTTATCAAAGAAGCTGCCATCAATAAACATGAGACCACAGTATTCAAAGATCAAACTTTCATTTCAGCGGGTTAGAATTTACTTTGTCTGTCAAAAAGGAACTTACTCTTTTTCAGTTAAATGTATATTACCAGCATATTAGAGCAATCTTTCAATATGTTGTAAAATATAAGTGGCTGAAATATTTGTTAGTTGGAAAGTGCATCCAACCTTAACATGATTGGGCTTTGCTTGTAAATCTCTGCTTAATAACAGTCACTGAAGGGAGGAGACGTGGGTTTATATATTTTCATTTCACTGATTCTAATTTTTGCATGAATCATGTGAAGCAACTTAAGCTTTAAGTTGATGCTTTAAATTCATTGTTTGTTGCAACAGTAATTCAACGAGGCAGGGTATTTGTGTACTGATTGAAAGTCCAGGAAATGCTACAAATATTCAGGTTTTTATTAAGCCAGTGGTGTACAAAAGCCACTTTTATGCTCCACCACTAAAAAACAGTGTGTGGATTACCCAGTTCAAGGATCACCTCTTGTGATGAAGAGAAAAACTTAAGCCTGTTGTGTTGTCTCAAGCCAGCCGTGCCATGAAAGGAATGTCAATGAGATGAGAATGAATCTGCAATCTGACCACACCTGGCTGCAGTTTTAGCCCCTTGGTCCTGCTGGCAACTGGAAAATGCTAGAGAGCACTCAGTGTTTTTTAAAACCAATCATACAACCATATAGCCATTTCATAGCCAGAGCAAGGCAGAGTAAGCACTTCTGCATGAGCATTCAGAAGTTAAGGGTTTCTAAAAAACCAGTGCCTCTAGAAAGGTCATCTTTGCTTTATGACCATCCTAAAAATCAAACCAAAGCTCTCTTGCTGTAGTAAAGGAAAGCTAAATTATTTTCAGTACTTGGAAAACAAACAGGAATATCCTCTCCTCCTGAATGCAGTTACTGACAGCCCCTATGAACATGGCCTGTGTGCTGACTCGATCAAATACAGTTGCACTTTGCATTCTCAGTAATTCACAAGAACTTGAAGTGCTAATGAATTCTGCCATTTGAAATTTATTGCAGAATCTAAATCTGCTGGATGTTGTTCAAATCACAGGTATTTATACAGATTTCAGTAAAGCCTGGGATGAGACTGTAATATTCACATTAGGGGATGATGTTACAATGAATAGACTTACAAAGAGAAGGTGATTAATTTAAAAAGCAACCAGAAAAAGACATATCATGTATATATATACATCTACAATGGAAAGTTAGTTTCCTGTGTTTTGACACCCTTTCTAACACAGCACTGAATAAATCCCCATATTTCAATAATATGTGTAAATCCAGTAACATTGTAATTCCAAATTGACATATCAGTATGAGGCAGAAATAAAATAATAGCAATAATTAAAAAAGGGAGACATCATGGAATTGCACCAAATCCAGATTGTAGGCATCACATTAAGGTAAAGTCTCTGGGCTGGATTCATCAAAGAGCTAGCAAGCAGAGTTTCTGACACTTTTGAATTTCAATGGTAGAACTGTATCCTTACTTGTTATTTGGAGAAGAAGATAAATGCTGAATATTTCCAGCAATAATTAACATAGGCCAGATAGCCTCATTAAAAAGCATGAGGAGCTTGGAGAAGTAAACCAGTGAGGATCTGTTTGCAGACTCCCTTCTAATCCCTCCATCAGAAGTCAAGATTGGACCCTGGAGCCTGACCATGAAATGAAAAAATCCTGCACGTGATCCATGTTTCTGTCGCTGTTCTTGCCAAAACAGGTTCCCCCTTGTTCGATCAGGATGACTCCAGTGTGTCTCATCTTGGTTATTGATAGAGAAATGCCAAGGTGAAAAGTCATCTGGAAAAGGCAATATAGCCTGAAGTCATACTACCTGTTTTCAGGGATTTCCATCAGTTTCACGGGCTCAAAAATGCATCGTTTTCCTGATGCAATTCTACTTATGGAAAGCAAACAACAACAGTAAGGTATCCTGGTAATGAACGAAGATAAATATTAATAGCAAGATTTTTCTGGACAAGTAAATTCCAAATTTTTCTCTTACAGACAATGACCTGCCAGCTGCAATTTCATCTTGTAAAAATGGGGTTGCAGTTCAGGTATTTTACTGTGGTTACAGTGGCTATAATTTGGCACAAGGAAAGCAGTATCTCAGACAAAAAAAACCAAACCAAACACATAAGGCCTTAAAGATCAAATTCCAACCCATCAAAATTCCGCTTTCAAATTTTCTGATGACTAGGATTTCTCAAGTTTCTATAGCAATAAAATTTTATGTAAGACAAGCCAAGCCAAGAAAACAAAGGAAAAAACGAAGGAAAATACTGTGAGTAACTATGTATTCAGAAATTTATGTAAAGATGTGGTGCGTTCTCCTTTCATCTTTTCTGATGTTTGTTCTATTCAGAAACTGGATGCTTCTGAAAACTTTTTTAGTTCAACCCTAAGTGTTGAGGCAGAAGGTCAGACTGATCTCCCAGTGGTTTCTTCAATCTTAAAAATTATGAATCCGAGAAAGTATTTGTATAATTGGTATAAAACATTATCATCCTTTGCTAATACATGCAATCCCTTTGAAGTGACTTGTGTATAAGTATGCATGTAATGACTTAGGTAGAAGGCAAGGGAGAATTGGTTTTGGTACATTAGGGAGACCACAGGAAAAAGCAGGAGTGTCAAGTTAATGTTGAATGAACATGTCAGTGGAGGCTATGGACCAGAAGTTCAGGGAAGACCAGAATTTAGCTGTTTAAACTGCTATCATAATATTCCCAAAACACTGGGTATTTGAAACCACAATGTTGCTGCTTATTAGTGCATAGCATAACAAGAACAGGAGACCTTTGAAAGAGAGAGAAAGGATAGGATTTTTGGCAGGTCCTGTAGTATATATACATTTTCAGTTTAAAACTTAACTTAATCTGCATTAATGTATGCTGCTTTGTAATAACACAACAATATGTGGTTAATGCAGTACTTTTTTCTTACTTTCACAGAGACAATTGCAGGTGTTTGTTCTTGTTCTGCAAGCAGTGCTTTCATGAGATAGATATTGTGTGGCACTGCAAAGTGATTTATGTGTGTAAGCAAAGTCAGGAGAAAGTCATAGATTTTAGTATTCTCTAGTACTTTCTCTAACTTGAGCAGTACTTTCTGTCCTGTTTCTTTGATGTACTGGATGCTCGATATCGCTGGCAATATAAATCCTTGCTTCAATCTTATTTACATAGACAGAAGTTATGTAGTGACAAGGTCCCTTCAAGGCTTGAATGGTTTGTTAATAACATGTACTAAATAGCATCTGGTATCAATCTTGTCCTACAGACATGCCTGTAGTGATTTAAAGCTTTCATTCTTTGAATTCAAAATCTAATTTTTAATGCACTTTCTGTCAGCTGTCTTCACAGCTTTTAAATGAGATTCTGTCATCTTGACATATTCACAGATACATTGAAATTTAACTAGAAAAAATGAAATAAAAACTTCCCACATCTAAATAAAATGCCTATTCATGCTCATATATATTTTTGATTGCTATTGGCTTTCAGTTATTTACTAATATAGACATCAATAACATTTTATTTACTGAATGGTAAAACAAAAAGTAACTGCTTATGTGATTTGGACATGACTGCTTAATTGTTTTCCAAGATGTTATTATTAGCTAAATAACAAAACAGTCATAGGCCTTCATTTTTAGATTAACTTATTTGTAAAGTTAATTAACTCTCAATTAACAATATTACCTGCAAAGCCACACAGCAAATTGCTCTGTGAATGCCACACTTGCTTTGTTTGTTCACTCATCTATAAAAACCACATGTTTAAAAGCAGAAACAGAGTAACAATAAAACATCTATCATTGCAGGATGCCTATGGGAAATTGTGTTTCAAACTAATACCTTTCTCCTCGCTGACACTTCTATTGAAGAAGCCATTTAAAAATCTATTTAATATTCAATGAACAACAGTAGCTAGCATCAGTTTGGGAAAATCCCAAGATGGAGCATATTGGTATTAACTCTTTGGACCTGTGCAACACAGATGGGTGCTGAAAAGACTGCCTTTAGGCATAAATAAACCACTATGAAGACATCTTTGGCAATGATGGTGATGAATATTTTTAGTTTTCCCATCACTAAGCAATGCACATATTTCTTAGACTAAACTGCAACTTTGACTATAATTAAGGCTACTTTCAAGGAAAAACAAACACATTTATTTAGGGTCCAGCCTTTAGGGAAGGTAAAGAATAAAGAATTCCTAGGTAAACTAAATTAAATAGCAGTTGTGGATCCCAGCATATAAGTGGAAGGTAAGACATGCCTACTTATTAGTGTCTTTATCCACCCCCTGGTACAACCTGACAGGACATAAACTGAAAGGAGGGTCAATGAAGCGATTCTCTTCCTTCTTTAGTTGCCTCCTGTTTCTTTTGCCCAGCAAAGATTGATAGCTCCAGAAATGACAACATTTGACAACTGAGCTTTCTGTGGTGCCACTGGGAGAAAGTCGGGGAGGTTCACGCTGATGCTTGGTTTAGCACAAGCAGGGTTGGCCAATGAGTCACAACCTTGCCAGTCTAGCTGTCACAAGTGATGAAGGTGCTCTGACAAAGGACTTCAACATAGTGGCAGGGGTAGTGCCAAGTAGACTTTGCCCTGGAGTTAACCAAAAAGTGGGCACATTAAATTCCCATTGCTGAATATGACTGATGTGAATAGAGAACTGCCTAGAGTCTTGGAATTGGAGATGATATTTAACAGTCATTTATCATCTTAACACGTCATCCTTCATTGGAGGGTATCAAAATGCTTTACAAAATTTTATTAGGCCTCAGAATATGCTAAAAAAAATGATTTTCCTGTTTTATGGGTGAATATAAGTAGTGGTTCCACAGCCACAAGTGGATCAGTGACAGCCTCAGACATTGAATGTGTAAGTCCCAAATCTCATCCACTTCTGATTACTGAAGTACACATTTTCATAGTGTTGAAAAAACTGGTATAGTAAATAATATTTTGTTCTTACAAATTACTGCTGGTCTTAACTTTACCTCACTTCACATCATTTATTGTATCTGTTTGCTTGTTTTGTAGAACATTAAAACCTAGGCAAAAAAGAGTAAAACAGTTGGATACAAGGCTTGAACTGCTATACGTATATGATTAAAACTGACAGAGAGTTTAAGAGTAAGATACAAATAAGGCCATTGAGAAATAACAATAAAGAACTATATCTTTATTTTTAAATTACTTGTTACAGGGAAAGCCAGAGGGGCCATAAGCCTATTGTAATTGATATGAAGGATAACACATGTCAAGGGATCTTGTATGCTTCTTTCTCAGGATTGCCTTCTGCATGCCTCAGTCATCCATATTGGCTGCCCTTTTTAACTCCATATGTGGTCCTTTTTGGATGTCATACCTGATCCATTATATATTTTTTCTGAGATGACATATACACCTCTTGGAGATAAATTATCTGTGAACACTTCCATTTAGAGAAAAACTTCAGTTAGATTTATAATAAGTGTGGCTAAACACTGGTATTGGCTGAGGTGGTAATACATGCATTACTGCAGACTTTTTGAACAAGGTAGGCAAGTTAGACATGGCTTCAGTCTAGTTTTATCTTGGTAGGGAACTAAGACATCTCCTTTTATATTCTGTTACTCTAAAAAGGAGTATGTCAAATTATTCTTCAATCAGTGAAGTCTAATGCAGATTTCTCTGCAGATTTCCCAACTCTTACTCATTCTTCAAGAAATGCCTCTATTTTCTTGAACTCCATTGTACAGATCTTCTAGGTATCTTGGCCCTGTTATGATTCCATATATTATATATATATCTCAGTCATCTGGACGAGGGGATCAACTGCACCCTCAGTAAGTTTGCAAATGACACCGAGCTGGGCAGGAACTTTGATCTGCTTGAAGGTAGGAAGGGTCTGCAGAGGGATGTGGACAGGCTGGATTGATGGGCTGAGGCCAATTGTATGACACTCAACAAGGCAAAGTTCCAGGTCCTGCACTTGGGCCACAACAACCCCATGCAATGCTACAGGCTTGGGGAAGAGTGGTCGGAGAGCTGCCTGGCAGAAAGGACCTCAGTGTGTTGGTTGACGGCCAGCTGAGTATGAGCCAGCAGTGTGCCCAGGTGGCCAAGAAGGCAAACAACTTCCTGGCTTGTATCAGAAATAGCGTGGCCAGGAACACCAGGGAAGTGACTGTCCTCCTGTACTCAGCACTGGTGAAGCCACACCTCAAATCCTGTGTTCAGTTTTGAGCCACTCACTACAGGAAGGACATTGAGGTGCTGGAGCATGTCCAAAGAAGGGCAACAAAGCTGGTGAAGGGTTTGGAGCACAGGGCTTATGAGAAATGGCTGAGGGAACTAGGGTTGTTTAGTCTGGAGAAAAGGAGGCTCAGGGTAGACCATGTTTCTCTCTACAACTGTGTGAAAAGAAGTTGTGCAAGGTGGATGTTGGTCTCTTCTTCCAGTTAACAAGCAACAGAACAAGAGGAAATGTCCTCAAGTTGTGCCAGGGGAGGTTTAGATTGGATATTTCTTCACTGAAAGGGTTGTCAGGCGCTGGAACAGGCTGCCAGGGAAGTGGTGGAGTCACCATCTCTGGAGATATTTAAAAGACATGTAGATGTGCCTAGGGACATGGATGAATGGTGGACTTGGCAGTGCTGGGTTAACGGTTGGACTTGATATTAAAGGTGGTTTCAAGCCAAAATTATTCTATGATTCTATGATATATAAGTTTAACTGCACAAGGTTTTTCCTCTCCTGTCTTCTTTCTTTCATCTGACAATAAAGCTTCTACAGTAACAATGTCTTCTATTCTGTTGCAAATTTAAACTCTTTCTTTTCTAGCTTTGATTTCACACGCAAATGCCTTCTTCCTTTAACCAGGACATAAAGAAGGCAGGTATGAAGAGTCTATGTCTTCTTATTAAAATGTTGAAGTGTAAGTAGAAAATGTACTTTGTTTTTGAGAAAGTCATTAAAAGTTATAATTTAGAGATTAGCTGCTCAATAAGGAAGGAGATGTTGAATATTTCTCATCACTCATCAACTCAATATCAATTGTTATCTCTTCACTATCAATTGTCATCTCTTTTCCTGCATTTTCCATTTTACATGTAATTACTATTCATCATAGTTATGAAGTATGAATTATTCATTAATTACTGAATAGCTTAAAATTTTAAATTTAACATCCAAAGTGCATTCTATATTGCTCATTTGCAACTAGTCCTCTGGATTCTGTATTATTGTTTGTCTCCTGGTTGTTACACTGATGTCTTGCTGCTTTTGGCATTGTCATGTGTGTGGTTCAATACAAATAGTCCCAAGGAAGGATCCTGAAAGCTTCTTCAGGAATTCTTCATGGCTTAGTTGAAGAGGATCAGATTTGCTCTGGATACACTTTTAAAATAAATTATGAAAAAGAGTTCGTGAATCTTGATTCAACAAAAAATTGGAATATTTTCCACTTGATATTCTTTTTCATGCTTATTTCAATTCAGGATATGCTAGTGAAGAGAAAAAAACAACCACATTTTACTGTATTTTATCTGGTAAAAAAAAATGGAGGATTCAGATTTTTCAGTGCAGGTGAAATACTTAAGTCCTGCAGTCTAAATTTAAGATTCCCTCACTGTGCATATTAGAGCCATTTCCTTGGTTTATTTTGCTGACAGAATTTAGCGATGAAGATTAATTTATCCAAGTACTTAAATGTGTTTCAGGTAATGTTCATGACAAGCCAAGCATCATTAAGATCTCCAGAGTCTTATCATTAACTGCTCTTCTCACGGTGCTGAGTTTACCATTATGAACTGGCAAAATTCAGTTAGGCTTAATAAAACAAATACATTTGTCCAATTTTGGATCAATAACACTTGTTTAGTTCTTTAGCCCTATGGGCATTAATGCTTAATCATCTTTAAACAGGAAATGGTACTAAAACTCTGATTTGTCTTTAAAGAAAAGAACAGTCATTACTGGATGGAAAGTCCGTTAGTTTTTCTTTCAGCAGTATATTCCTGTGGGAAGGTACATAGCAAGAAACATTATTTCAGCGATTTTACTATTGTGCATCCTTGGTTTTAATTGCCACAATACACCATTTACAGAATTTAAATTCATCATGTTTACAGCTGAGGAACTGTGTTTATAACTTCTAGACATTTATGTTTATAAACTTCACTTTCCAACTGTCTCTTGTGCAATAAGTGAATTTATTAACTCGGACCAGATTTGGTTAATTTTCACTTTTCTGTAAGACAGCACAAACTTTTTACAGAGACTTTTAGTAGTGGCAATTATCACCATTTTTGATTACTGTGAACTTGTATTAGCCTTTTTTCAGTATAAAAATGAAATGAAAGCCCTAAGGGATGCACATCTAATATTCAAGATTTTATCACTTTAAAGGCTTACTGCAAATTGTGTAAAAGCAAACTCTGCACCTTCTCAAGGCACAGAGTTTTAATCATTTTTATATTTCTTTTATGAAGAGATTTTCTTTGCATCTAAAATAACCTAAAAGTGTCTCCAGGATCAAAATGACTTACTTTTTGCTTCCCTTTCATAACTATTTTTAATATTGTGTTCTTTTTTTTAATACTATATTAGCGGCAGTTTTACAGGAACCAAGACTTTTAAGGCCCTTAAGTAGTAACTGTATATTTGGCTCAGGTAGACCTAGTTAAACATCTTGTTCTACCTCCCATTTTAAGGTCCTTGCAGGCGACTGTTTTGACATGGGTGCCACATAAGCCATTACTTTCTCTAGGAAAGAAGGCCCCACAGAATACTGCCTGGAACTTCCTTGTATTTTTTATTTGTTAGGAAATGTGCCAAAACCAGAGAGGAATAGAAGCTACACCTTTGTCACTCCTGATCAAGTCACTCAGTTTGTAGATTGTTTGATACCTTTCTCTTTCTTCATCTTTGAATATAATTTAAATCTTTAACCTAATTTTGCATATTATGAGCATCTACAAAGAAAACTGCTAGAATTATAACACAAGTCAACCCACTGGCATATTCTACAACACATTTTATTGTTACTTACACAGTATTTGTTATGAGAAAAAAATTCTATATTAGTGTATTGCAAGAAGTAATTCTAACTATAAATGGCCTTTTTAAAGATGTAGCATCATCTTCCTTTCATTGCCTGCCATGCTAATAGGAGAACAGCAGATGCTCAGGCAAGATTCAATTCACCTTAATTCGTTCAAGCTTAATTAGCAGCTGGGATGCATCTGGCAAATAAACATGAAAATAGTGACAGCCTGAGTTAAAGGGAAAAGTAAAAAGCTTTTGTTCATTAACCACATGTTCTTGGTTGTGAGTATTATATGCTCAAGGCAAAATAATTTTTAGACTCCTTTTTTTTTGTAAAGGATAGAAACCCTTATACCTATATCTTCATTCCCTGTACTCTTGCACAGGTGAGTAATGTAAAAATGGGAGCAGTCCTTCTATGAGATGTTACTGCACAGGTAAACGTTTGTACCATCACAGCTTAAATATATGGCCCAAGCTTGTATAAACAGAAGAGAGTAGTTTCTTCAAGAATTAGGTAGGCAAAATGGACCCCTTGAGATGTAATTAGGAATTATTTACCAAAATTAATAATGATCATGCAGTATCTTGCACAAAGCAAAATAAGCAAAGCCAATTCTGAAGAGATCCCTGCTGCCATTAAATATGTGACTAACTAGCAAAATGAGGAGCATAACTATAAGAAATGTGCAATGCCTTTGCAGTAGTTTTAGTTCCAATGCTCTTGGCTATATAAATTCCATAATTTTGTATTAGCTGTTGCTGAGTAAGTGATGAAAGTAGCAGAGTTTTTTTAAAGTGGAACCATTTAAAACATAGGATTCCTTGTGTTCACTCTCAAAGTAAGATTTTTGGACAATAATGAACAATAGAGAAGTGGCAAGATTATACAGTGGTAAAAGTAAATGTGAATCAAAGCTAAGTATTTGTTCCCAATGTAGCACAACCAAGGCTTTGGCAGGTGACAAAGAGAGAGAAAGAGAGCTGCATGTTAGCTGTGGCTTTAATTTCCCAAAATTATCTGTATGATATCATGAGTTAAAAAATGAATCTTCGCTTCTTCTTATTTATGTAAAACCAGCCACAGCATCTTCAGTCTATCAAACACCTTCAAGCAAAATCTTAGACTTCCACTTCCATATTCTGTATTAAAGAATCCTATGAGAGGTGTTTTATGGCTCACCAGGATGCAGTATATCTTGTAATCAGATCAATGCCATGCTAGTGTTTTCTGGAAAGGAGATAATCTGAATTTTGCAAAACCAGGGAAAATGTTTGAATTAGAGTGATGATAGTATGGTAGCTATGGATTGGAAGACCATCAAAAGGTGACAAAACCTAATTTAGGAAAACTGTATAACTGTGGGTAAAATGGCAATGAACTAGTTTTTGGCTGCTCTTGTTTTTTTCAGGTTTTGTTATCTTCTTTGTAGAAAAATCTTTCTAGATTGGTGTAGGCACAGAAGATTGATAAGAGAGAGCTGATCACAGAGCTAACGTGCCACCTCTGGAAAGTACTACTGCATAAACTGTTACCCAAACATCTACAGCAGTTTTGAAGATAAACAAATGAAAACATGGCTTTCTTCTGGCCTCCACATGTCCAGGGTAGTTGGCCTGCCCAAAAGCAGTGCTGTTTTCTAGTGTATCAACTAACCAAATACATTGAGGGTTTCCACTGGATTTTCCTCGTTTTTTTTTTTTTTTTGCGGCAGACTGTAATAACCATCTGTGTTTTAGAGGATGTTTATCTTCACTAGGAGTGTTAAGACAGAATAAATGAATGTATGAGGCTGAAAAGGCATCAAAGATTTGAAAGAGGTAAGATTTGATACAGGACATTTTATTAGTATTTATTTGCTCTGTGTAATTTGATAGTTGTGCTTTGCTAATTTCAGCTGCATTCCATCAATGGCAAATTAGTCAGGGCAAAGCAGATGTGTGATTAGTGTTCACCCTGGGCATGATGGCCCTTTACAAAGAGCTGAGTATATGGATACTGTTCCTGCCAAGCATCGGCCCAACAGTACCACATGGAGAACACTCTATTGCCCCCTGGGTAGCAAAGACTGGGGCAGGACAGCTTGAGGTCTCAAACTGAGGTTAATCTGAAATACTCCTCAACCCATTTCCCTGATATTTGTATTTATACTCCTGCAAGTAGTATACACAGCTTAAAAATACACCTTTTAAATTGACAATTTCATTTAGGTACCAGCCAGCAAAGTGATTCCAGTGACTTGGGTTGGACTACTAATATATGTAACTATTCATGCAGACCCAAATGCTGTGATGGGGATTGATGCTGTGTGCTTTACCCTCTTCTGATAGAAGCTAGAAGCTCTCAGCCACTTCAGAGGTGCAGAATCAGGCCAACAGTCAATTTTGAGATACAACTGTTTTGTGA
The DNA here is from genome assembly GCA_013398125.1 of Aegotheles bennettii. Taxonomy (NCBI): domain Eukaryota; kingdom Metazoa; phylum Chordata; class Aves; order Caprimulgiformes; family Aegothelidae; genus Aegotheles; species Aegotheles bennettii. The sequence goes on along the minus strand of VZRW01001045.1, from coordinate 2,399,969 downwards.
GCATAGCAGATGCTGATTGATTAATTATTTATAATGGCACAGTCTGGATTTATGAATACAGATAAAAACTCAGCAAAAGCTATTGAAAGTGGAGTGTAGCTTTTTTATAAAGTACCTGGAGATACTGTATTTCAAAAGTATTCCAGAAGTAAATCTCAGTATTAAAGCCATTTCCATAAGTTTTTAATGTTAAGCCTCTTTAGCTCAACAATGAAAACACTTCACAGTTTGACAGAGAAGTGTATTAACAAATGTCATGGAAGGACTATGTCATGCCAGTAATGCACTCTCCTTAGAAAAATTATCTAGCAGTCCTTATGATTTATGAGAGGAACTGAACCAAAGTCAGCTATCAAATAAGTCATTTAGCTTAATCACTTTTACCCCTATTTTGTTTGACATACCTATGAGTACCCCATAGATATGCCAGTGTATTTTTAATCACATTTTATGGTTTGCTATCTATAAATAGATTGTTGTGAGTTTTTGAAACCAGATCTATAAAGGATTGATTAATTATATACTTCTAACCTGATTTTAATCTCAAGGATCTATATTGGAAGTAACTTACCTACGGTCTTTAAATTTATAACAGTGAACAAAGACATCACTGGGTTACACTGGCAAGCAAGTTTTTATGGGGTTTTAGGTGGTTCATGTGGTTTACTAGGTGCTTACTAATACTGAACGGAGAAGGAACTTGAGGAGTAACAGGGCTAAAGTGGCTTGATTAAAGTCATTTAAAGATGGGAGAGTTGAGGAGAAAAGACCTCAGACTTTCCTAAACTTGAAGAAGAACTTTTATGAAATGACTGGGACAATATATCAAGTGGCTGTTTCTAAACATATTAGTCTTGCTTTTAGTTTGGGATTTGTCTAGTATTTTAGTAAGCCATCACAGTCCACTACCGTGGCAGAAGACTGCACAGGCCTCTCTCAGCAATTTTTGCTGTCTTATGAGGTACTGCAGTTATTTACTGGGTATAATATCATATTATGTAAATGTTCCACTAAAATAAATAGACCTGGTAGTTTAGAACAGAATTTAATGTCAGTACAATCAGACAGCATGGGTCTGATTACATTAAGCACAGGGTTCAAGTTCTTCCAGACTGGTGATTTAACAAATCATCTAGTATTGTATATACTGTGATCAGATGTGCAGCCTAGGTTTTTCTTTGGGGAATGTGAATATTTTAACTTAATATCACATTTTATTAGTACCAATAATAAGTAAAGTTCATGCACTTGGGGTGTTCAAGTAAGTCCAAAAAACCAATAAACACAGTTGAAACAAAAATGACGTCTGAAAGTCAGTCTCAGCACACCTTTCTAAAGCCTCTTCTCACTTTCTGTCACAAGTGAATCCTTTGCCTGATTATTAAATTACCTAAAAGATGGGCCTGTATACTTTTTTTATCCTCAAGCCTTGTCCACCCAAACACCTCTCAGCAATAGTGGAGCAGACACCTCCCCAGTGCATGGACTCAACTTCAATGGAACTGCGTGGGTTTGCATCAGCTGAAAATCTAATAGTTTGGGCTGCACAAAAAGGGAAGGATTAGACTTTAGCTGGACGACAGGACTATGCAACCTCCTGGTATGGTGAGGAGAGCTGACATTATCAGAAAAAGTCAATGCTCAAGAGAAGTAAAATAAAATAGGCCACCTCCATCAATTTCTGAGAAAAAGCATGAGGCAAAAAAGCAAAGCAGCGAATGTCTATAACAGCTATAGATCAGAGAGTGAAAGTGGATCTAAAAATCTTACCTTTTCAAGGAAATGTTCAATATCTAGCCAGTGAAGAGATCGCAGACTCTTAAAGGGATTAAACCAATGATTACACTAAAACGGCACTGCCACTTAGAAACAGACTTCTGAATCATGGAGGTTGAAGGAAGGGCAGTGAGGAGCAAGTATGAAGAAGGCTAGTACTAAAGGGCAACATCAGTAGGGGAACTGAGAAGGACGCTTGTTTTTTTTACACCAGCAAGAGAGACTGCTACACACAAAGAGTTTGGAATGAGGTTGACAGCTGATGAGACAGAGATACTGTTAGGAGGATGCTGGGGGGGAGGGAGAAACAGAAGAACTATTTGTTCTTTGATCATAAAGATAATCTGAAAGTATCTCGAGCCTCCCTGAAAATTGTAACAGGTAAATTTAAGTCCTTGCTTTCTAGGCTTAGTCATCAGAGAATACAATGTGATGTATAGACAGTGTTTTTAGTAAACAGAATAATTAGAATAGTGTATAGCCTACTGTATGTATAAATACATGCATGAAAAATGAGGACACCACTAGTTTTTAAGCAAGGCATTAGAAGTGTGTTGACTTTATGTAATTAAATTGCTTTCTCACTATTTGTGTTTTATTTAGCTTCTGCAGAATGAAATGTTACTTTTTGGATAAATATTTCTGCATTATGTAATTAAGGGTATTGAATGATCAAGGAGATGGAAGGCAGGAAGATTTGTTCCTAAGCAGTTTTATTCTATTTTTTTTTCATACTGGGGGACTTCAAATGCCAGAGTGGAGATGGCCTATAAATCTAATTGCCAAAGCCACTATTAAAGTATGAAAGGAATTTAGATGGGATTTGTTCTAATGCCATGTACAGTAGAAGGCAAAGAGGGTCTAATCCACTGTGGTGATTCTGGTGGGAAATAAAAACACATAGGTCCATAGGATTACTCTATTTTAATAGAGAGGCAGAAAAGAGGAAAATTACATCTAAATCCATTCATTTTGGATATTAATTGCCTTCAAATGACAACCTTCTTCAAAAAGAATGACACTCAGAGTCTGATCGAAGTCCCACCAGTGTCAGTGGGAAACTCTTCAGTGACTTCACAGACACTGTGAGAAGGAAGTTGTGGAAATATCCTAAAGGATGCTTTTTTAAAATAAACAAACCTTGAAGTCAAAGAAGTTGCTCAGGTTTTCCTGCGTATGGGCACAGAACCTGGACCTACTGTCATGTATTTGAACTCAAGTCCTTTTTGGGTTTAGAGCACCTTCCTTGGATCATATTTTTCATCTTTCTCAAATGTACCAAAGGTCTGATATCAGTAGGGCCAAGCTCAACTACAGGCTTGGTCCTAGTTTGTAATGGCTCTTTTTGGCTGTTCCTGACAGATCACCAAAAGGGCTAGTTAGTTCTTTCCTCCTAAGCACATTATTTCTTTGGGCACTATGTACAGTGAGTGGGCGCACTGAATCCACACATTTTTATATGCTGAAAGTCAGATGTGCTCAAGCACACATCTTAATCATGAACATTATATAAAATTGAATACCCTGTTGTTAGAAAACTGAGCTCTGTATATTGTTAGTCATGAAACTGCCCTGTATCTCACATGAAAGATACCACTACAGCATTTGTTACGTTATAGTTGTCTGAGATTTTTCATGTGGAAAGCTTTCCAATTGAAAGATATGGTGTTGCCAAAAAGCATTTTTAATGAAAAATGCCAGTTCCAACAGGAAAAAATCAATAATTTAAAAACATAGGAAGATTTTTTAATTTCGATTCCGTTTTTAAGAAAAATGAAAATGAAAAACAAAAATGCCTTGCACAGATATCTGTATCCTTGGCACTGTAGAGAACAAACTGCTTCCTAGGCAGACTTGCCCTTTTCCTGTGAAAGGGAAGACATTTTTCATGGGGATGCCACTGGCTCTGACGGTTTTTCCCCAGTCACTGTCAGAACTGTGACTTACATCCATTTAGGGTCTAAGCGGAAACATCTACTTGCCAAAAATAAACGAATGAATAGCATTTGGATAGGAAATGTGCCCACTCAGGTCCTCTGTAAATGTGTTCAGAGCTTTCACAAATGTGTTGCCCAGGGAATTAATATTCTTGAAAGATTATGTTTGGCATTTGGAAAATATTTTTCCTCTTGAAACCCCCTACCAAACACCAGGTGGTTTATACACAGTATCCCAGGTAGGTAAGACTTTCAACTCCATTATATGAACAGGGAAACTGAGGAGCAAAAAGGTCTTACTGGCTTTTTCAGGTCCTTACTGTGAACATCTATGGTCAGTCTCTAAGGTTTTTTTACTCCCTATTCTAAACCAAAATTAGGAGACAATGCTGCTTCTTTATGCCCAAAATGCTCAAATGCTTAATAAGCAGCAATGAATTGAGAATACAGAGACTTGCACTTTAAAGCTACTAGCTTAAATAGAGAAGCTTAAAAAGCAGTTCTAAACTTAACTGAAGGTGATAACTAATATAAGGATCTGGTAGCATAGAAATTATCTCTGTTAGCTGGCCCCTCAGTTAAACATTTGGTTCAAAGGAATTACAAGGACTGAATTGTGTTTTACAGCCTCAGCATTCTTGAATATGGAGAAAGGTTTGACACTGAGTTCTTTAGATTTCCTGTAGTTTTCCACCTGCGTAAGAGAGCAGACACTGTGCCCAAAAGGCTTTTTAAACTGGCTGTGGACTGCTACCGACTACATGCTTGGTTTAATCTGTATGTCAGTATCTGCAAAGTGTCCTGATTTCAAATGGCATGAAAGAAAACTGTGAAGGTGCTGAGAGAGGTGACTAATTAAAGATTATGAAAGAGAAATTGAAATCCCGTGGGCCTTTCTAAAGGGTTAAATGGCCAAATGATATATCCTCTCCTGTGAGAGGGCATGGAGTTGAGAAATACGCCCTGCAGCTTTTGTACTGTGCTTAAAGGAAAGTGGTTTTAAGGTGCTCCTAGTTACTTGTCAATGGGGGGTCTATACATTCCTTGATTAGTACCACAATTTAAAAGGGATCATGAATTTGCCCTCTTCCTCTGGCCTTGGTGCCCCAACACAAAGTGTCCTTGAGACGATCATAGCAATTCACCCCATGCCTTTTTTTTTACTTTTTTTTTTTCTTTTTTGTGGAAGTCTGATGCCAAATACATTATTTTAAACACTGTCAATTTTAAGTAATGAAAAGAGAAGAAATAGCAACTCTATGGGAATATTTCAAGAGGATTCTCATCCGATATAAAGACAATAGCAGAAGATGCAAATGTGTAAATTGTGGCCAAGAGGTAAAAGAGAAAGAAAAGAAATAAACTGCAGAAAATGTTTTAATATAGCAGAAGACAAATAACCTCTTTGTAACTCACACTACTTTTACTCTGGGGTAATGAAATGAGGGCTGCTGTGCAAAAGTTAAACAACAGAGGAATAACGTTTGTTACTATGCAAAACAAACACTGGTCTTCTGAGAAGAAAGAGCAAAACTAAAAGAGGGCAAGTAATAGCATTTCATGTTTCCAAGCTGTCAAGAATTGCCCTTTGATCAGTTTCATCAAAAGCTGCGCTGATTGTCTTCAACTAGGGCTGGTTTTGAAAATATTAACCCTCTAGGGTTCTATTCTGTTTTCTACTAAATCTAAAGGCAGTGTAATAAAAGGGTCATTGGAACTGGATGTAGATAACATTTTGCAGCCTGATCCTGGGAGATGCTGGATTTTCTCAAGGTAATGCAGCTCAGGGGTTCTTAGCGCTTTTCTTAAAGCTTAGGAAACGTGTTTTCAAAATGTTGATCAAATCCATCCCTTTCAAGGTAATTAAATGAAATGGCCACATCGACTTCTATTTTACCTTTAAAAGTTTTCAGTTAAGAAAAAAAACACCCCGGTTGATTAAGAGGCAAGGTCCATCTCTGTCTTCAATACACTTTGTGGTACTGTTTACCCAGGTCAGAAAGGATAAAGGGAACTGAAGGTACAGAGATGAGTGACAAAGCACAGAATGCCTTGTGTCCAAGAAGAAATGAAATAGATTAATATTTTCAGCACAGAAAAAAAATAAAAATGCATTAAATACTATGATAAAGTTGTGAGTGATATTTGGAGGAAACAGGAAACTGGTATTCACTTTCTCATTATAAAAGAATAAGGCAGTATCAAATGGCATTATCCAATGGTAGGAACAAAAAAAATACAGCACTTTGTGGTAAAACCAAGTTAGTTAAACTCTGGAGCTCATTGCTGCAAGACAGTGTAGAGATCAGAATTGTGAGTGGTTTGAAAGAGTATCTAGACTCCTTGATGAAACATTTGTTAGAACTATTAAAACAAATTGAAATTTACTGATAGCTAGGGAAGTGTATTGGAGGAATATCACTGTATGCTTTTTTTATATGTCCATCTAAACTGGAATGAGTTAGATATACTTTTGACCCAGTACAACCACTGTTATGTTCCTAGGAAGCAAATTAACCTGATTGCAACCTATCTGGAATGCCTTTGCTAAAAGGATCGGAGACAAGAATGTTGTTAAAACCACTCCTGGTTGCTAAAAGGTGGGACTATCAGCACACCTGCCTGTATATGAAGAAATGTGTCACCATTATGCCGTGAGATTCTTATGTCTTTTCATCCTTCCTGTTATAGCATTTAGAGTAGCAATTTGATTCAGACATGTCTTGAGTATTTATGCTGAGCACTGCCAATATTCTTGTATTGTTTTTCTTGAATGTCATGTTCTAGGAAAAAAAAATCATTGAAGAATAGCAATAGCTTTAAAGACTAGTGAGTGATTCATATATATCTCTGGTTTTAATTTTAAGGAGTGTCCCTGTATGTGTCCTCTGGACAGATCAGGTTTTGCAGTAAGCATGCAGATGGACTGGTTCTTTGGTTTCAAGACAGTTATGTAGTCATTACAATTCGAGCTGAGGACAAAGATTGGCTTTGCTGTTGGACTAGCAGGTTCTGCAGCTGAGTTAGTGTATGATCTTTGGCAAGTTACTTCATGAGTGAGCTGGAAGTTTTATTCCTTAATGAGAGAGGAGTTCAAGCCCCTATTGTACTTACACAAATCAGTTTTAAAACAATTCTTCCACTTTGCCGCATTAGCTCATATGCATAGAAATATCTAAAGCATTGGATAAAGTTGCTCTCTGGTGCAGTGTTGCCAAGGATTGTGCTTACTAACCCTTCCTTGCATACTTGGCATGGACAAGTATCAAATCACTCAAGTTAACCACAAGGGTGTTGTCCTTGCTCCTTATGCAGCAACTGCCTGGAAAATCCATCTTCTCTGGAAGTAGGACTTGTCTCAAAGTCAAAACCATGGCAGAACAAGATCTTCCTGAGACAAGAAAATTATAGTGTAAATTCAAGGCCTCTTATTCATAAAGTGGAAATTCTCAGATATACTGTGAAATCAAAGGGGTCTCTGGCACATGTTTCATAACTGAAGTAGTTGAGTGAAGGTTATCCATCCTATGTGGAGAGTCTGGACAAGAACAGCTCCAAAGCAAACAAATTGGGATTTGACTGCCTTTGTCCAGACTTGAAAACAGATGTTCACTAGGATGTCAGGAGAGAAGGGGTGGCTAATTCTATAGCTACGAAGTGTTTTGGAGAAATTTGTTATGGAGACCATGCCAACCTGCAGTCAGAAAACTCACACCCTCATTTCCATGATCTACTAGGTTCAAATGAAGTCTCTGGGTCACAGTGAGAAAAGGCTGTATTATGAACAGAGCTCCAGCAACCTTCAAGAGGGAGAAACCAGTCACTACATTGAGAAGCTCTTTAAAGGCATATGGGGCTCTTACTAAAGAGATTTTTTTTTCACTATTATTGTACCTGATCTGCAAAGTAACATGCTCACTGCTTGAATCAGAAAAATACCACTGTGTACAGACTGGTTTGGAAGTATGCTTGTGTGAATGCTTGGGAGCTCATGCTGTTGGGATTGGTTGACTTAAGTTACACCAAAATCATTCCAACACAGTTATCAATTAATCTAGACAGTACAATGTGGAAAGTATACAAGAATGCCTTTCGTGTTAGTCTGTCCTAGGATAAAACTTGCATGTCATTAGGAACAGGTTTTTTACCACAAAAGCTCATACTTTTTTCTTGCCTGCTTTGCTAACAGGGAGAACCTGGCCAACTAATGCTTTTCAGCTGAAGATACCAGTTCTATATGAAGCACTGTGCTACCAGCTCCCCACCTAGCCTGCCCTGCTCAGTGAGGACACGTCTGGTGTTACTGTTTGAAACAATACGTGCAGAAGTTTTGGATTAGGAAGCCCATTTTGAGGAGTTTCATGATACCTGTTCTGAGGATTGCTACAGTCTTATGTCTGAAATGCCTTGGCTTCTTCAGGGATCCTGAAGCCACTCTCAGCACAAGGTGAGATAGTTAGATGTATATGCAGTGCTTTTGTGTGAAATGTGAAAATGATATTTATTCAACTCTGTTTTCTGTGCCTGATTTTCCACTTTCTGAGGGGACCCTTACCAAGTCAGCTTTCAGATCTAAATTGTCCTTGGGGTTGCTATGAGATTTTCTTCAGGTTCTAATATAATCCATTCTGCTTCCAAGGCCTCCTTAATCCCTGAATTTCTATGGCATTTTCCCACATTTGTAAATGCTGATGTCCAATCTGCACGGCCAGTTATTATTTCTTACTACCCAAGTGGTAATGAAAGCTGGGTAACAGCAATCTCAGTGCTTTCACATACTTGCCATCTGGCCAAAATGCATTTTTCTGCCAATCTCTGTATTGCTTACATTGCAGAGTGATGCTCTTTGACATTGGGATTAATACAAGCAGATTAGAGGTTCTATTTGAGTTGAAAAACAATGGTAAACAAATACTTTTGAAGATATAACTGGTTTGGTGGGAAATCCCCCAGCTCTCTCTTTGAGGGACACCACAGAAAATAGCTGTTTATTTTAATAATTGGAATTGTGCCTCTAATAAGCATCTTCTTTAGTAATTTGTGGAGTGTTCTGTTAGGCTGTGGACATGCATCTCTATAAACAGGGGTATTTGTTCAAGTTAAGCCTAATTAAGAAAGAAATGATGCAGGAGTTATTTTGAGGGCTGTAGGGTAACAGTCTATGCTGATTCATTTTAAAGTATTTCCACTTGATGGAATGAGACTTGTAATCAGTCTGGAGGAAAAATCCTTAGAGAATTTGATGAGAATTATTAGGATGATGCTAATGACTTATTACCAATAGTAAATGGCTCATTAAAGTCCCATATGGAAATGGGCTAAATGGACAGAACTAGAATTTTTACAAAACACAAGTATTGAAAAAAAATTAACATTTATCATCTCCTAATCTACATTACTTACTGCTCCCTTACTTATTTTTAAAAGCTTAAAGATTTTTCTTCACCTAAAATCTAGCAAGTATTAGGAAACTTGGTCCACTTCTGGAGACTGGAAAATTAGTGCTAGTCACAGGCTGTAATACATAGTATTATAAATAACACTTAGGTTCACAATTACCTTTGTTCTGCTGTATTTTTTGTGCACGATTTTTTGTATCTCAGCTCATTCGATGTTTTTTTTTAACTGCATCTCTCTATTTTTCTCAGGCCAGGGTTCATTCTCTACTTTGAAAACTGTCTTATTTCTTGCCTTCCCTTGGCGTGCCCCCCTAGATGAGCATAAATACTTCTTTGTTGTGCGTCAGGAGTTACATAGAGTTGGGAAAAATTACTGAGATTATTTTATAACATTTTTCTGTTTGTATACTTGCATCTGGTGTTGTAATTTCCATCTCTACTTTGAAAACAAGACTCCTGATAAAAGTGTGACTCTTGAGATAATTGTCCTTATCCATCAATTAGAACGTCACAATTATGAGAAGCACCACGATGCAGACATAGCTGAAATATCTGTCACGCAGCTAAAAGATTTATGCCAGTTAAGTATCTGCCTTCCTCTCTGCTTTCCATGCATAAAATGTTGTGGTTTTGAAATCAACCATAAAGAAATACTTGTCTATTATTGTGTGTCTCAAAACTCAGTGTAGTAATTTGGTGAATATTTGATCATCTTTTTCACTTCTACATAGACTTTAGCTGAATTGTTAATAGTTAATCTAATTAGATTTAGGGGAAAAATATTTCTACACTCACTGTTAATACTTTTGGAACAAACTTTATAATAATTTTCAGATTTTCTTCTCGGCTGATCTCCTAGTTATGATTTCCTGATTAGTTGTCCCCACTGCACGGTGCTTAGCAGTTTTCTGAGAAACAAGAATTCAGCTGACACAGACTGGTTCTATAACTTGCTAAGAGTTTCTCCCAAGCATGATAACTGCCACTGATTTCATTAGTATTTGACATTATTCAGTGTTTTACAGAGATTCTCAAGAGTCATCCTTTATTTGTGTTGATACTATATTAAAATAAGTATTGTAAGAATTGTAATTCAAACTCTTATATAAATATCTGAGAAGTCAGTAATAAATAGTCCTAATCAGTAGACAGAAATAAAGTACTTTAATCTAAACTACATGAGCACAAGAAACAGATGGGCTTGAGTGCAAATAATTCTCTTGTTATAACAAGCTCTTTTTAAATTTTTTAATATCTATCACTGCAATTCAGTTTTATATTTGCCAAACACATTTTCAGTGAATTGCAAGCTACTTTGGAATGCTACTCAGATTCTCTGAAAGAAGATGTGGCTCTTGTTAATGAAATTTATCCATTTTAATTGATATCTTTGTACCCAGGAAGTGAACCTGAGTTTGCTTCCTTCCCTTATCCCTTTGGGGAATATGAGTTACATATATGTAAGGAGGATTTAGCCCTTTTGAACCAAACAAAAAAAATAAAACAGATATTCTCTTAACACTGTATTCATAGCTGCATTCAGTACAGCATTTCTACAACTCATTCATAAATCAAATCTATGGTCTGATTCACTCAGTCCAAAGTGTGTTGGACTGCCATGGATTTGCTATATAGTGCTATGTACTTGTAAAGTAGGTCATATACTTCAGAAGAGCATCAGACCGATTTAGTGCATAATTGAAATATACAGTATGGCTGCAAAACCCCTGATTTTTATCTAGGAACTGTGCAATTGTGCACCCAGACTGTAACAGTCTATTCATGCACACACACTAAATCTGATGCATCTCAAAAATCTCACTTGCACACACAACCTGGCTGTGCTATGTAAAGGCAAAGAGTTTTTGCTTGGGCAATAAGCTTCTCCCCAGAAGCTTCAATCTGATTTTGCCCATCTTAACTTAATGAGCGTATCTTAACTAATACTGACTGAGTCTGCCTAGGTGATCCTAGGAATATGTGTGTCAGACCTAAATTAAGCTATGATTTATCCAGCAGAAAGTCCAGTCTTCCTGTACTCTGCATTTTGTCCAGTGGTGCATAATCACCCAATCCAACCATTGAATCAAAGGACTGGGTAAAAAAAGTAATTCTGGCATCAGTTTCTCATCCCTCGAGGCAATGAGTCTTGCTCCTCTCACTCTAACTATGAGAGCTGGACAGCATGGGGCTCTTTTTACATTCTGAATTGTCACAAATAGCACTTAGTATTCACTAAAAAGCTATTGATTTCTCTCCCTCAAGTCCTAAACCTCCTTGTAAATCAGTACACCTCATTGAGTGAAGCACTGGAAAATAATAAGAAAGCCTGGATCTAACAGTTTCTCTGAAAAGATACTAGACCCCTTACCAGTGACCAATGCTGTTGACCTAATGTCCCATCAGGGCTGCAGTCCACAGACAAGGTTCCTGGTTTGATTAAAAGTGTTGCCATGTGAACGATTCGATTTCACCTCATCCTTACATCCAAAATGAGATGATACTGTTCAGTGCTTGACTCCATTTGAACTCCCATCTGGCTGGTAAACTTAAAAGAACACTGACCACTTTCACATATTTGATCCAAGAGTGGATATCTCTTTGCCATTGTTATGTAGGCACACTGGAGGAAAGAGGCATATTTAGGCAATTTAGTTTCAGTTTGCAGGTGCCTAGGTTAGCATCTGAGATTCTTTGATAGGTGTAGCTGAGCTGCCAGGATAGGCTCCTTTGGGGTTTCTGCCAGCTGCAAAAGGAGCTTGAGGTCCTGCCTTTGTGACTACATGAGATGCATGAAGTTAGATGGGGTAGAACCTCCTTTCTCCTCTCATTTTATTCCAGAAAGATTTTTCCTTTCTGACAGAATTGGATATGCTTTCAGAGGCTCTGAGAAGCTGATTCTTCAGATTTGGGATACCTCAGCTGGCTAATCAAACATTCCTATTTTCAAACTATATGCTTGTTACAGCATTTTAGGACTCTTCAGATTGTTTTGTTTGCTCTGAGAAGATGATCTAAACACTGCTCAGCCAAGATGGAAGTACCATGTGCTAGTTCTTCCTCTGCCTTATTTCTAGTTGATCACTATAATCCCAAACCAGATTAGTGCACTGGCAAAAGGTTTGTTTGGTAAATATATGTTTTGGTGTTGCCTGAAATCTGTCAGTCTGACCAATGCTAAACAAGGAGAGAACATGAAGTCATCATTTATATCTGAAGAGATTTCTCATAAGAATAAAAGCACATATAAATTAATCTGACCCACTCCCTTCCCTCATCTCCTGTCATCGTGGCGTTCAGATTCTGAACCTGTTTCGGCTGGATGGCTTATATTAATACATTGCTTACTGATCATCTAGGCTGGCAGGAAAAAATCAAAGAGAATGTCAGAAAACAGTAGCATAATTCTGTTCCCAGCTGGAGAACTCTCCTTCTATCTTGTCAGAGTTACAGAGACATGATGTGGGTCACAGAAAGCTCACTATACTGACAGTTGTTACTTTTGGGATTAGATCGATACTCGTCTGTATCTAGGAATTAGTAGAACAACTGCCTGCAGGAATATATTTTAAAGGTGATTTCCTATCAGTGCAGGATGCTTCTGAATTTAATTCTGCTATTCAAGACACCATTTACTTTTCTAATACTTAAAACCATATGCACTGCTCACAAGAAATCCTGCAGGTAAAGAGAAAACAGAAGAATACACATTAGAGGATTAGACATAATATGGATTGTGAAGTCTTATGTTAAACAGAAAATCATATTTTTGAGATGTTTTGCAAAGAAATTTTGCACTTGTCAGGGTATTTAAGTTACCTGTCATTTACACCTTGAAGATCAGCAGAGAAAACCTAATAATGCTTGCACTCTTAGGAATGATTGTCTTTGTAAAGCACCTATCTTAACAGCATTATACAAGGCCAAAAATGTCAGGTTTGTCATCTCCAGTAGCTTCTTTATAAAGTGTAAGTGGCTTAATTTCAAAGGACCAAACTGAATAGCATATTTTCTTTCTATTTCTAAATCCTTTCCTGCTACACTCTTAAAAAAATGACCATATGTTTTATGCTGTTCCAAAGTGAATGTTAGTTTTAAATATATATATATATTAACAACACTATAAGAAAAGAGACTGGACTAAACAGATATCACCATTATGTCTCAGTGTATAGTAACTACTAGTGTGGGTAGGCTTCCAGTAGAAACCATTGTGCATAGGACACGGAACTGGAGGCAAAGGCAGGCTCAGTTCTTTGTTTTTTCTGGATCAGACTTTTGTAGTCTCTAATAGGACCCTCCATTTTTAACAACATTTTGCAGTCTGTCCTTGAAAATTGTTATTAATGGCCTAGTTAAGCAGGGAGAGGATTACTACTTATCTATATTATATTTATTCCAATTCCTGCTTTAAACATTGTTTTATGTAAATTTACTGTGGCATTAAATTCTCCCCATTTATACACTTGACTTATTACATTTTTACAAATAATTATTACAGTTATTTTGAATATCAGTCTTGCATATTCCCTCGCTACACAGTCTTATTTATTATTTCTTTGTCATTCTCATCCATTATAGAAGCTAAAGTAAACCTGTGGAGGCAAGGACAGGTAGATTTGAGCATGGAATGAAGTGCTATGGTCTAAATTGTTGTAGAGCAGAACCTGGAAGTGTTGGGGGAATAATCAATCCAGGAAGAAAAACATACTGGAATTTTACCTTTCTACTTTGAATGCTCTATGTGTCTGGGTATGATAGGCTTAAAGCAAGCTGCTTTGGTTTTCAGGAAGTCTAGGTAGAATAACATGTTGTGGGCTGATTTAGCTTACTGCTGAGCTATACTGCCTAGCAGAGCTGAATAGATATATCTTCTGTCAGTCTACAACTCTGAAAACAAAATTGTCAATTCACTCCCACAGTAAATGGTTATTTTCCCTGCACAGCTAATGCAGTTGTATAGAACAAGTAGGAATCCAGGAACATAAAAACACCAAGGTTGAAATCTTCCAAAGTATTTAGGCAACAAAATCTGATAGATGGTGGATTCCTTAAGAGGATGATCTTGGCTGTGTTACATTCCTATGCGTTGTAATACAAAAATACTTTCTCACTGTGCCTGGCAGAGGCCATAGCACAGTATGGAGAGATCTTTGAAGTAAAGGGATACCTGCAGTTTCTCAACAGAATCCTTCTAGTAAAAAAATGGGTCTGATCACAACATCCAAGAGACTGAGGCTTGGCTCACAGAAGGATGGTAATCCCAAACCACTGAAGCTAAGTGGAAAAATGTGTAGAATTGTTTGAGCACTGAAAAGATGCTGAGAAACCCATGACAATAAATCATCTGTTCCACTTGAGTGATGGAAACCGATTTCAAGCATATCTAGAGAGAGAAATATGATTAACAGAATTTCAGTTTCAAGTCTATTAGGAATCAAGCTTTCAGACTGACAGCCACTGTTTGATTGTTTTCAACTATTTCTTACCATCTGATTAATGCCATTTTTTAAAGCAATTTAAATTTTCTTTCCTGAATGGAAACTTAAAGGACACACATTCTCCATCACAGAAGCAAATACCTTGGCTGAAGATGATCTATTAGAGAAGAGCCATATCCAAAGGTAGCAGAACAGCTGTACTGTGGGTTTTTTTCTAGCCTAATAAGGAATTGAATCTATTTCAGCCCAGGGACAAAATACTGCATCACTTGTGTTTGAAGAAATGACTGCAGAACATTTGCTACAATTGATCATTTACTGCTCCCTTTTCTGGCTTTAACACTCTAATGTCCTACTTCTTGAACACTGGGTTGTGTGAACAAAATGCTCCCGAGTGAATGGTTGTCTCCAGAACTAGGTTTTGCCAGTACCTTTTGCACAGTGCTCCTTCAGAGTGCACTTAGCATTATGAATATAGAGAGCAGGAAAGGAAAAAATGCTTCTTCATACTAGTTCTACAGTGTAATCAGAGTTTAAATGTAAAATTTATTTTCCAGAAGAAAACAAATGTCAAATTCTAGTGGCCAGAAATTCAAGCACCACAGGTCGAAATTATAATCTCTCTCTAATGCTCCACTTAGAGACTGTCGAAAAGAAATGGTACATTTTCCTGCCACTACTCAGCCACTTTATCTTTGAATAGGAAAACGTTTTTTTCTTACAATTGATCAAGTATTTAGATTACTTGTTTGTGTTTCCCCTATTGACAGCAGGCGATCACAGGGAGCAAAGGTGAGCAGATGGATTTAAAACAATGCTGCACAAGTAATGTTGCATGCACTAATATTACATGCTTCAATGCATTTTGGTTATTCATTCTTTACACCAGTCCTCTGGGACAAAATCAATGAGACATTTTATGTTATGCTTCAAAGTCATCATAATTGTTTGTTTTGAAGCAACATTTTTTTTTCCCTTTTGTCAACCAAACAATTTGCTGAAGTACTCAATTTTGCAACGACAGTCAGGAATAGAGCCAGAAGCTTTTAAAAAACAATTTGAGGAGGGGAAAACCCAACAGCAACAAAACCCTATGCTGAAGTGCTGTGTTGTTTATAGCATGGAATTCTCCCCAAAGAGGAATCATAATGCAAAAAAAAATAATAATCCCCATAGCACTTACTTCAAACAAACATGAGTGTTAAACATTATTTATAACATCTGTGTGACAACAAGGTGTCTTTGCATAATTAAAGCACCTCAGAAGATGTGTACAGAAAGACATCCCACTGTCAATTAGCTGCTTGAGTGGTCAAGTTTCCGCATACAAATTCTGAGTGTTACTTCTTCAAAGAGCAGCAGTGCTGTACTTGACCTTTTCTGCCTTCCCAAAGGATGTTGCTGTATTATTTTTTGCACTGTATTACCTATGTCTGAACCTGTGCTTTTTGTAAATGCCCAAGTCATAAGTTAAAACATGACTAATTAGTGTGCTGTTTGTATCTGTATTAACATCCAAAAGCCCTGACAGACATTGCAAAGGCAGTGGTTCCAGACATTGTACAAACACTTGGTAATGAGCTCCTCTAGTGCTTTTCAACAGATGTCAAAACGCTTTAGTGTCAGTAGTGGCCCATCTTGTATGTATGGGAACTGAGGCACACAGCAGTGATGTGGGTCCCTGTAGTCAGCCAGGAGGCTGGTATCAGCCAGGGAAGAAATGAGGCTTGAAAATCAGGCAGAGCTTTGTCTATGCTGGCCCCAAAATCCTACAGCTTGGAGCTTGGAAAAGACACCTCAGGTCTGTGTCTCTGCAGTCCATGAATCTAAACTCAAGGCCTCCTCACCAATTAGGATATTATGGCTATAATGGAATGGCTGTAACTGAAGCATATTTGGAGGGGGGGTTGGAGGGAAGGAAAGGAGAAGAAGAAAAAAAGGCTGGAGTATATTGTTACCACCGGTGTGTTGTAGTTAGACCTCTGGGGATGCTACTTGGCTGCTTGTAAGTGTATTTAACATAAAGCAGAGACGATTGAAAAATGTAGCTTGTAGCTCCCTGGGGCAGTTTGCCATTCACAAGATATAGGACAGTGAGCAGTACTGGAAGGAGACGTTGCAGGCAGCCCTATCCATAACAGCCCTGCAGGCAAGAAAAGCCTTGTGTTTACTCAGAATATGATTTGATGATTAGATCCTTTAGCACTTGTGAAAGCCACTTATTTACAACTCTTAGTAAATTATTTTGTATGCTCTGGTATAAAACATTTGTTTCTTAAGATCTGATAAGGTGCATAAACCTGCAGTGTGTTTTAAGCACTGCATAAATGCAGAGACAGAGGAGCTGTAAGGCCAAATTCATTAGTGGCATTCTGTCGAGTTCAGTGGACTTATCCCATGGATGAATTTTGCATGTATTCTGTAAAATAGGTAAGTATTTGACTAAAATTAGCCAAATCCTCCAGAGCCTAATGGAGTGCTTATGGTCTCTGGCAACTTAACCCAATGTTTAATTTGTACTAATCTAGCCAAGACTGTGGAAGCATGAAATATACTCTATGGGGAGAGTGCTGCTCTTTGAAGTTAGTGGCTTAATTCCCATTGTCTCTGATGGGAGCAGGACAGGGTTTTATGTGGCATTTACTCCTGTTATTGTAGACAAATCTTTTTATATATTAATTAATTTGGGGAAATTGCAATCTTCCAAATTTACTAAAATCTTGTTAACTTCCAGAAGAGCCTGCACAGCTGTACTTGTGAGTTCTGCATATTCTCCATGTAGCTATCATGGACTGTGAGAACTTGCAGATTTCACTTCTTGGTGTGTGTGCCTGTGCACATTGCTAACTAGCTAGTGAGCTAATAGCAGTGGAAAGAGAAAGGAAGAAAGGAAAATAGCTCTTTGTACAGCAGCATGAAGTCAACTGATGTAATCTAATAATTTCCTTTTTTAGGAGGATTCTGTAAGTACCAATTGAAAATGGATTATTTGATTATTTGTGTTCACCTGCATTTTTTGGATTCTCACAGCTTGGAGATCAGCTTACCCTCTGTATGGTGATGCTCTCGGGTGAGTATGCAGGGTGCCACTGCTGGCTGTGGCTGTCCCAGCTGGACGATGGGCTACACCCAGCAGTGGGCAGCTGGGAAGTGGTGATGGAGCACTCTGATGTGCAACTCCTCAGCCAGGTAAGTGACTATTTCAGTTTATCGTTTTAGCAAGAGCAGAAGTTTTCTTTTTTAGATAGTCACAAAAGGTGAGCACATAGTGTTTAGGGGGAAGGCAGCTCACGCAGTGATCTGGGCACAAAGAAATAGGGAAAAGTAAGAAAAAGTGTCTTTGAAATGATCCCACTTAACTGTCAAGTAACTATTACCATGGCACAAACCCAAATTGATATGCTGCCTCCACAACACTTTGATTCACTCCTGTAGCCAGGTGCTGAGAGTGTCTAATAATACAGTGTATTTCAACAGGGAAGCACATAGGGGAGCAGACAGGCAAGATAGTAGTCAGAAAGTAAGCTGTCTACTGTACAGGCAAGGCAGACACTTCAAAGAGGGAGGAATTCTTTTCAAGGTTGTTGTGAGAAGCTACGCAAGAGTTCCCAGTGATGTTAATGCCCACTGTTACTACTCTCTCCCACCAAAAAGAATTTTTGTCCTGGTGAGGTGGCTTGCCCTGTGATGGAGTGACAAGCAATCCCTGATCCCTTTGTTTTATTCCAATTACTTGCAGATTCCTCACTTTTCTAGCTGATGGTCCCCACTTCTTTGACTTGAAAGTTCAAAGTGGAAGAGCCACTAGCATCATTTTGCAAGTGCAGAGACGCACAAAGAGTTTATTTTAGTCCTAGGGAGCACCACAGATTCCCACACTTTTATTCTTCTCCTTAATCTATCAGAAACCTCAAACATCCAGCAGGACTTTATATAAAGAAGAGGGACTGCTGTTTCCTTTCTGCCAGTGGATGCTGACAGCAACCTACTACTGAAGGAATCACTGCTGGCTTTAGATGCAATTTCCCAAGCCTGTTACCTCTAGGCTACATTATGACACACCAGTACCATCTATTACTCCAGCAGTTTCTAACTGCTCTCATCTTACATCTGCCTTTCTTAAGGGGCAGCTTGAGGCAGGTGGAGCAAAATCGACAGAGAGAAATCCTAAAGCTCTCTTTCCTCGCTCTCATTGCTAACCTGGCATGAGAAGGGTTGCTGTGGAAATGGAGGAGGCAAAATCCCATTCAGGAAAATACTGAAGGTGGGTGATAGGGGAGAATGCTAATATATCAACCTCACTCTCTGACTGGTACAACTCCCCTTGCACTGAGAAAATTGGTTTGCATTTGATTTTGCTGATGCAGCAAACAAAAACAGCAAGTCAGTTTGTGATAGAAGATGGAAAAAAGAAGTGACCTGGTTTATTAATCCCAAAAGAGACAGGACTACGTTAACTGGACTTGGAACTTCCAAGAATGAATCAATTCACTTCCTACACCATTATTTTTGACTCTTACAGTCTGGATTTGCACATACTCTAAACTTTCATGGTATTCATATTCCCTTATGGGATTTCCACATGAAAATGGACAGGATACCAGTCTGTTCCATTAAATCTTCACAGATGATCCATGTTTAAGACTATTTATGACATGCAGTCAGTGTAACTGACTGATCATTTTGTTACAGTTGCCTTTTCTGAGGCAGTTATCTCTAAGCATTTTAAGAAATGGAGTAATTTTTCAGAGTACCTTTGAGATGATTATAACTAGAGAAGACCTTTAATTGGGAGATTGCATAAGATGATGTTGTATCCTAAATGCAAAAGAACAAAAAGAACAGAAATAAAGGGAATAACATGCAAAAAGAAAATGTCATGAATAAAAAAGGTTCATCACTAGATTGTAGTTGTATTTAATCTTAACCTTATCAACATTTAGTCTTTATATCACATTTTCTACACTAAAATATTAAGGCTTGGTATTTCTCTGGCATCTTGTCATGCACATTCTAATTACATATATGTAGAATTTAATATAAAATCAGGTCAACTTGGGGTTTCTGGTGTCAGCCTTGAAAGACTGGGGTTGCTACGGCCTCAGCCTAACCCCATGGAAGACATAAGGATTAACCAGTCCTTACCTCATTCCCTTCCATTCTTATGCAAACAACCAAGTTACTTTTGAAAACTTGAAATAAACTTCAGGGGAAGTGGCATGCTTCCATGTGCTACTCAGTCTGGCAGCAGTCAAATGCCTCCTCACTAAGGCTTGTTTCTGCACACATGTGGCCTCCAATTAAAAATGCTGACCCAAAACATATTCCAAAGAATGCATTTAAAAAAGACCTCGTGCCTTAATTGTACTTGTAAAGGACAATTTGAGGTCTAGCAAAACCAGTTATTACTGGCTGCAGAAAATACACTGTCACCATGACTGTCCTAATTAATGCCCATGCAGACCAACAAAATCTCACTTTTGTCATACTATGATTCCTACTGTGAGACTATAGCAGGATGCTAGCCTGTACAGTTGTTCTGCATTAAATGACCAGTGCTGCTGGGAAGTAGGACTAACATTGTTTTGATATAAAATGACCCTAGTAATTTCTTGGATGTTGTTATAAACCGGTGAGTCCTGGAGAGGTTGGCTGTGCTTGGGTGACTGACTTTGGACATCATGACAAATGACAGTCTCTGATTTTTGCAGTGCAATATTTATTGTGACAAAAAGACTCAGCCATGCAGATTATCTCTAGGCTCTTGTAGACTTTCCTTACCTAAAATAATTTAGAGCTGCAGATAGAATAGACAGTTATGCAGAGAGTTTATTGGTTTAAAATTTTAACATCAAAGAACTATCTTTTTTCCTTCAGGAGGAATGAGGTGTTACGTCTTATTTTGAATAGGAGAGTGGTTTCACCTGGGGAAAGATGAAGTGTAGGATCTGGCAGCAGCAGGGAGGATTCAGACACTGTGAAAGAGAAAAAGATGCAGTAAGGCCAGCAGCTGAGACAAGCTGATTCATTGCCATGAAGCCACACCACCTGCCAGGTATACTGCTTGGGTGGTGTGACCATGCATGTAACAGGGAAATTAATTACTCTACTGATTTTAAAATGCACTCCAAAATAAAATAAAACAAAACATATTTCTCCTATGTTTTGTATTGTCCTTAAAGAACTTACACAAAGATAATCCACTGGTTTAGCCTTGGTGACACACTGACTTCAGGGTCACTTTACAGAGTTATTTTCTGGTACTGTAAGGTGGTAAAACTTACTTGTGATTAATTTATTTAAAGTTTATGTTGCTTTCACGTGTGCAAATTCAGTTGTCTGTATACATTTATTGCATTGACTATACCAAATAATCTGATTGCTTTTTTCTTCCTAAAAAACAGGTATTTCTGAAATATCAATGCAACACTTTGTCCATCACAAAAAGTAAGAGCAGGAAGGGTTTATTCTTAACAGAAATGGTATTTTACACTTGCCTAACTTACATATATTCTAATGGTAAATATCTCACAAAAGCATGCAGTACGTAAGGCTGCATAGAGTCATTAAGTCTGTTCTGGTAGTGTGGCCCTGAGATTGTTTAGAAATTTTTCAGCAGGCCCATCAATTTGCAACTAATACAAGTTTGATAAATTCCTTTTAGTTCTAATTTGCTCTTATTATCATCATCACCCTTGACAGGCACAGCAGAGAGAATGAATTTCCGAATCTCTATGTTCTGTGTCATCTCTGTGGCACAGCTCTAAGTTTCAGTCATACAAATGTACCTGCAAAGCACATTTTAAACCAGTCTGTGAAAGACTTTGCTGTCTTTGCATTGTTTTGAAATAGTACTATATGACTTGCGTTATCACTCCCAACTCAGACATTGTGTTAAATGGTCACAGTAAATTGTTCATAACCAGTCAAGGAAGTTTATGAAAAATAATTAGTATGTAAATTTTTGTTAAATTAATTAAAATAATCAATTTAGAAATCACAATACATGTAATACTTAACCAGGAAGCAGATGATATCATTCACAAAAATTAACATCTAATGAATATGAACAGCATGACTCTTCTTGGTCCATGTGAAGAGTCACATTCAGAAATACATGCTGTAGAAATTTTAGATCTGAAATATCCTTATCTGTAGTCTTCTTAAAGTGATGCCACAGCAAATACACTAAAATGTGTAATGTTGTTCTAGAACTTTGCCTTAGTCAGATTATCTGAGAAAGTTGGTGATTGTCACCAATATTGTCCCTGCTCTTGTGTCGCCAAGAGCCACAAGAACCAGAAATTTATAAAGACACAGGCAAAAACTGATATAATTCCTTTGTCAGTCTGGGCTACGTTATTGTGTTTTCACCTGGAAAACGAGTTACACATCAATTAGGGCTTTTCAAACTTTGGGAAACACTCTCCACCCATGTTGTTTTACTTCATACTTAGTAAGGGTGGCAGTGGATTGCTTTGAGTGAGTTTTTTAGGAAGAGGGAGAAAAATAAAATTCTGTATTATGCTAGTGAAACTACAGTGTTTTGCAATCAATGAATATTCAAAAATTGGAAAGGAAAAAGGATGCTCTGACTTACTAAAATGTATGCTGGAATTATATACGTTATCTAGGTATATGTGTAGAAGTGGCACTTGACTATTTGATGTCTTTCTGAAAAAGTGAGATACTGGACTCTTGCTCCTTCTATGTCTAGATTTATTTAGTTCCTATTTATCCTACTGGAGCCATTAAAAGAATATATTATAGGATCATTTTTTTCATTCCTCAAGTTATACAGGAAAATAATTATGTCATAAACATGCAAAACACATTGACATTTAATGTGAAACTTTTCCTAAAACTTGTAATTAAATCCTTTTATTGATCTGAAGTTTTATAGTTTCAGTTTGTTCCTTAAATGAGTAAGAGAATTCAAAGATACATCACTAATAGTCTGAGGTGTATCATTTAGAAGCCTGTTGGAGGGCTTTAATTCAAATGAAGCTTTTCTGAATTTTCTGTTGCATGGAAATTCTCAGAAAGCAGCTATTGGAGCTGGAGTAAAAGACAAATCCAGTATGCTTGAAACTGAACAAGACAGGATTCTTGAGCTGATCAGTATGTAGAGCAAAACCATAGGAAAGTTGGAGAAATATGTGACTTTTCTTAAATTATTGTATCAAAGGTATGTGTTCTGGAAAGGTAAATACTTAGTGAGAATGCTTAAATGATGCTCTTCAGCCCTTTGCCTGCTACCTGTTTCCTTAGCTGTCTTTTTTTTTTTCAAATTCTTAATAAAGCTTTTCCGTTATTAATTATAGTCATGACTCTGCAGACCAAAATGTTCTGATTAGTGAACTTTTCCACAAAACTTCTGGGAAATCTCAGTGTCCTCCACAAGATATTCTTTCTAATGCCCAGTACTTTGCAGGTTTAGTATTAAGTGATCAAATAGCAGCCCAGAGCCATTCAAGGTAATTGAATCCTATGACTTGGGACCAGGTGTACAAAGATGTTCAAACTAATTATTTAATAATTGAAAACAATAACCAGTGTAGTTAAATCTCTTGCTGATTTTCTAATGTTTATTAATTTAGGCACCTGTGTCTTCTGCACCACTTTCTTTCAAAACGCTTACAAGGATATGCATAGCATATAAATTTACAATGAATGTGATTACCTTGATACACACTCTAGGTGCTTAAGTGATTAGAAGAGCATTATTATTTTAACTGTTATATAGATTTCATTCTTATGAGTCTGCTTATTAAAGAGTTGTTTAAATTCCTAGATAGATTTAAGGTGCAGAATTTTCATCAAAAGCTCATTCTGCCATTTTCTACTACCTCCTTAAATGGCCTGATTCAAGAAGAATATTTCTTTAAAAAGCAGGCAAATATAACATTCATAAATAGTTTAGATAAATAAATGAAAAACAACATTGAGACAAGCACCCTTATCAGCAGGAAAATCATTGGCCTTTCACTAGTGTAATTTTACTTCATTCTATTGTTTATGCAAACTTCATTGAAGAACCATCTGAAAGAAAGGAGGTTTATAATTATGAAAAATCAACAACATCATCTGTTCTAAATCGGTTTGTGTCGTCTTTTCCAAGGGCTTTGTATGGTAGAGCAGATGTTAAACCTTGCACATTACTTTCACCTAGCCTTGCTTCACTTAGCTATGTATATTATTTTAATTACCTTCTATACCTTCAAGACAATTCCCGTTCTGTTATTTTGTTTTGCTAATGCACCTGCATAAAGAAAGAAAACTGTAAGTGGGGCACTCGGGAAAGGGTAAAATGGCAGCAAGATTAGACTTCTTGGTGTTGTCTTTTTTTCCCCTTTTTTCCACTCCCTTCACTGTTACTCTAGATAATAACAACTGGAAGGAATAATTTTACTAGAGGGAGTTATCAGTTATTTTATTTGGTCCCAATTCTTCTAATTAACAGCAGATATGAAAGGTCCTGTAAAAGTATTAAAAATCTAACAAAACCTGTTTTTACCTTCTATTCTTATTCTACAAACAGAATTCTTACACTACTATGAATTGGGCTTCTGCAGCCTTAAAGTCATAGAAAAGAAGCATGAATATAGCAGAATAACAACATGATTTATCAGCATGAGCAAAATGAATGGACAGTATTAACTGTATCATTCCAGCAGTCTACACAGCAGTCCTAATGCTTTAACAGAATGTGTGAAAGTAAATGAAATGGCAGCGTTATTACACTGATTACAGTGGCTGCAAATACGTTGGGCTACATTCATGCTTCAGTGGGGCTGTAATTATACTTCAAAGAAATGCTGTGTGCAGGCTGCTCCCTTCTTATGGCATCCCTGCTGTTTGTTTCCTCTTATTTTGTTCTTATCATCATAGGCCCCAGTCCTGCAGACACTTACTCATAGGTGTAACTCTCTTTGTTTCAGCAGTGGAAAAAAAATCACCTTTTGTGCATATCAGTAGTATTGGCTATAAACTCTTCCAGCTCTTGTATGCTGTTACAGAAGTGCCATCAAATAATAGAGTTTGGTATGATTTAATACCATTCCTAATCTGTTACAGAATAAACCTGTTGAGCTTTCATTAAATTGGTTGGTAAAGAGTGTGGGGAGTATAGCTGCTCAATATCAAACAGTTCTCTTCTCCACCTTGCCCTTGGGTATTAGTACTGAACAGACAAAATCCAAACCTTTGTGATTTGTCTTTGATTAGTGCTGCCTCATGCTGCAAGCAGTACTTTGGGAAGAAAGATAAATTTTTTGCTGTTGTTTCTCATTTCCCATTGGCAACGCGTGGCAGCACCTAGCCTAAAGCTGACTGTTATATTTCATTTAAGAAAAGGTATAGAAAAGAAAGGTATATTTTGATGTTTCTGCATTTTGTCTGTACTTCAAAGGCACTGACATTTTACAGCTGCTTTTTTTCTTTTTTTCCCCTCAGATAATGATGTGGCCCCACCAGGGCAGAATACAGAAGCAGAATGTGGTAGCATCTGGGGGTGACTGTCAAGTTCTCTAATTTCTCTGTGGTGCCCCTTGTTTTCCTTCAGATACCTGTTGGCAATGGTAAGGTACTGTTCCCCTCGCTGTCTGCATTTTTTGGTGTGGTTTCTTACTGTGCCAACGGGTGATTTGCAGAACTGTCTGTGTATCCCACAGTTAAGCACAGGTCTGAACACTCCAGGTATGGACCTTGGGCTAGTCTAGCTCAGCTGCAGGCCCGAAGTGTACTATAGAGCAAACAACGAAACCTGAATCAAAACCAAAGGACCCATTCATTACCAAAAAAATCTGTATTTGTTCCTTACCAAGGAAAATAAAATCTGAAACTCTGCTCTCCTTGATGCTGAAGTGCTACTAGAAAAAAACCTAAGTACTGGCTGTTGTCATAGAGAAAATGAGGTTGGAAATGCTGAAACCACAAAAGAGATGAAGAATCAAATCAAGGAAAACCCAGGCTATTGTTGTGACCTTTTATCTTTGCAGAGACTTGGGGTCCAGAAACAGCAGCTGAGAAACAATCTATCTGTTTCAAGGGGAAGATGGAGCAACCACCACAGTGGAGATACTTTGGCCTCAATGATCCATACCTGGTTCCAGTAACTTCAGTGGGGCTTTACCACCTACTCCTAGAGACTTTGGCCCATTCCTGCACATGGATGTGTGCACACACTCTGCACTGAACTGCAGCTCAGACAACGATAAGGATTTTCAGTGCCCTCAGGCAGCAGTCAAACCAGGTGAGCCAAAAACATATCTCCACCTTCCTGAGAGTGGAGCTAACCGTGTCTTAACTGAAAGTTGCTCTCTGCTTGTCAGGCATGGTGATATATGAAGGTAATTGCTTCCGTGTGCATTTAATTACAGTATTGTAATTAGCAGGTTGCAAGAGCAGATGCAGAGGGTCTCTTCATAGAGCGAATTCTGTTAGGCCATGAAAACATCTCAAAAAGAAAAGGGCAGAGCAATGTCACATTGTAATGCAGCTCTTTGTGCCTGGAAAAGAGGGTTAATTAGGAGATTGCTCCATTCTTCATCTTCATTTCTTAAGGTGGAGGGAACCTGGTAGGAAGGAGACTAATTTATCTTCATGACTTTTAGAATTAGCAAATAGTGCCTTTGTTCAGCCTGGCATTGTGGCTTGGGCTTGATGCTGGGGCAGGGGCCAATGAAAAAGGGAACAAAACCACCATGAAGATCTTCATCCTCTCTGGGGAAAAGGAGAGAGAGAGAGAGATGCAATCTTTGAGTAGAGTTCACCATGGCAACTAGAGCAGTCCTTCCTGCCATTTCTCGTCAAGAGAGATCAGTGATGATTCTGGGTTAATGCTGCATGCGGGGACTTGTAACTCACCTGTACTTCCTCAGCACCTATTAACCAAGTTCATTTTTCACAGTATCACTTAGTGCTTTGTGGCAGCAAAAGGCAGTGAGGTTACCCAGATCAGCCCGGTTTAAGCTGTGGGTAACTCTTTGAAGGTGTTGAGGGTCAGTCAAGTTCAGAGCTGTTTGACAGGGAAATTGTGTCACTGCTTAATGACAAGCAAGGTGAGGATTTTGCACTAGATGGGATGTGGTTAAAAGTCCTGTAAGGCGGCTGTGGTCTTGGTAGCCGTGGGAAAGGGAATCCAGCAGTGCTTGTGTTGCACGACACATCAAACTTCAATGTAATAGTTCAGGAAATGTTTCTTTTGCTTTCAATAAACAGAGATAAACAAAGATCTAAACTAACCATTTTTCCTGTTAGGAAACTTCACATGTTGTTGTCCTCTTACATTATTATCCAACTTAAGTATTAGGTCCTAATATTCATATTTATTGAAGTTATCTACTAGCGGGATTAAAGAGCACTGTGTTTTAAATTGTGCTTGCAGAAGTCAGTACAAATTGCACATTTAATTATTGTGTACTTAAAATCTGATAATCATAGAAAATCAAATACACAGCTTGGTTGATTCAGAAAGTATTTTTAATAGGGGACTATTAAATTATAGAGTTAAACATTATTAGATATATTTATTCATGAGAGATAATTTGATATGTAACAAAATAAGCCAATACATGGTGTAACCTCTTGCAGTCTAATTTTCATGGATGAGCTCTTGCATATTTAATATCCTTTGAGGATATATTTTAACCTAGACTAATTACTGCTTTACTCTTATTTCTGTTCAGTTTGACATTGATGTTTGGCTAAAATAATGTAATATTCTTATTAGTGAGCAAATTGAATAAATCTAGTTTATTTAATTTAGAGCCATTGTTTATACTGTAAGCAGCCTATTGTAGGTTATAACAAGCATTGTACACAAACAAAAAATAGCTATGTGTGAAAGAAGACTAATACGTTAAAATCATCTCTATAGAGAAATCTTATTCACATTCCATGGTAAACACCATCAGAAATACTTTCTAATCTATGAAGCTGTTTTATATCTGTTTCTCATATCACCCTGGAAGAGGAGATAAAGTAAGAAAGAGGAGAAAGTACATAAAGAAGAGAAATTAAGAAATTAATGGTAATATAAGTTATTCTTACATTATTAAGACAATTTAGCTTAAAAGACTATCAGGATAGCTGGGGACCTTGTCAGAAACTTTCAAGACAGAATACCTGAGCACAGAGATTTTGTACTTTAAAGTAGGTTAATTAATTAATTGAGAACCTGTGCCATGGCTTTGATATATACATTAATTTTATGTCTGAGAAAATTTTTAATGAGATGTTTTAATTTTGTTCTCAGTGACATCTTAATAAAATGCACTGATAGGTCAGGTTATATGTTTGTACATTTTGGTATGGTGCCAACAGTCAGATGGCTTAGGCAGATCAGCCTTGCTTTTCTTTGCTTGGTTCATCAGCCAAACATCTTGCTGTGTTTTGCTTTTTTGGTTCGTTCTTTAAATGTACTATTGTTTAATAGGTCTTCCTTGATTGAAAATAATTTACAAAACAATGAATATGAAAAATAGTTAAAGATAAATCTTGCATTCATGTAAATTTGCTTTTGATCTTACAGTTATGGTAAACACTATAAACTGGAAATAGTGCTATAAAATAGTTCATCTTTGTCCTGAATCAATGTTCATTAGTACAAGCTGAAATTCTTAATGCTAAGGTCCATTTTTACATGTTGTATCAAAATAAGTAGTAAAGTACGAAGATAAGTCGTGGTTTTGACTACATGCAGATCTTTTACATTTTTCAACCATTTTAATTTTTTCTAATTAACTAAACTTCAAAACAGGAAAACCATTCTTCACTAATAATTAAAAACTTTAACCAAAAAAAAAAAGTGTTTTTGATACTTTCAGAAATTTAGAGGATGAGATCTTGACACTTCAGGAATCATCTAAACTGACTTCACTGTGAGAGTGACAGAGCACTGGAACAGGCTGCCCAGGGAGGTTGTGGAGTCTCCTTCACTGGAGACATTCAAAACCCGCCTGGATGCGTTCCTGTGTGATGTACTCTAGATGACCCTGCTCTGGCAGGGGGGTTGGACTAGATGATCTTTCGAGGTCCCTTCCAACCCCTTAGATTCTGTGATTCTGTGA
This sequence comes from Aegotheles bennettii, assembly GCA_013398125.1. NCBI lineage: Eukaryota > Metazoa > Chordata > Aves > Caprimulgiformes > Aegothelidae > Aegotheles > Aegotheles bennettii. The sequence goes on along the minus strand of VZRW01001045.1, from coordinate 2,371,344 downwards.
TTCTGTGACCCTTTCTTAGAGAGAGTTTCAGATTTGAAGGCCATTTTGAGATTCAAGGCATCATTTGGAGATTTTCTGACCCAGTTGGTTAGAGGGTTGAGGTTAGTAAGTCACAGTCTGGGAAATATTAAAGATATTAAAGTTTTGTTTTGTTTTATTTTCATTTTTTTTTCCAGAATTCTTATTGCATTGTTATTGCAAGCATTGCATGTGTTAGGTCTGATAGAAAGGTTAGTACAGTCAGTTGGAATCCTGGTCAGCCTCTTATGAATACTTGTGACAGTCAAGGTCCCATACCAATACACAGATGATGAACATTGTACTTAATCTTTATCAGAGTGAGGTGTGGAAGCATTTTCTGCAAATGCTTCAGAGTTCTATGCAGAAATGTGTTTTACGGGCTCATTCAGACAGAAGTGCAGTAAGATCCATGGATTAAGAGGGGAAAAGTGTTTGCCAAGACTGCCACCAGATTTTGTCTCAAAATTTTGACAATCAAACAGAGATCTTTTTCCTGACGAATGCTGACAAAGTAATTCTTACAGCACAGATTGGGTGTATTTTGAAATGTTGCTTTTACTGCTCAGAAAGTGTTCAGATTTTTAGAGCCAGGAATACATTGAAAACTTCCATTATTCCCCATGCTGTATAGAAATTTCTTCTAACAAATAAAACTGATGACTTCATCATCCTGCTGCTTTCATGGAGCTTGATAGGAGAATCACCCACGATTGGCCATAACTGTAACCAATAGAAGATACGAAATTAATCAACTGCCCGGAGATCAGGACTGACTGCACTGGGGGCTGAGACCAGTGTAGTGATAGAAATGTCCCTGTTGCAGGTGGGAGTAACCAAACCAGCTTCATGTCATTAATATCAGCACTTGCATAAATCTGCTTCTTGTGTTAAAGTGAAGAATCCTTCCTCATTATCTAGAATGTATTTAATAAAATATCCCATTATCTTCTGGATGAGAAAGAGACTTATGTGACCTTATCTGACACCATCCATCTGTAGAGGTCTCCTGGCAGAAGAGGGATCTGTGCTTTCATTGCTTCTCATTCAGAAACATATGCCAAGTATCATGTAAACTCAGCTGGCTGAGAGCTGCAAACTGCTACCAATATCAAATATTATTTCCCCTCTACCAGCTACCAAGAAAGTAAAATTTCTTCTAATCAAAAGGACGGCCTTCCCTTTGCAACTGTTTGCTCAAGTATTTTTCTGACTGGTCTGTTCAATGGGCAAATGTGCAAGGAGATGGAAAACTTAATCTTTCAACATGAAAGAATATCAATACACTGAAGAACTATTTCTAGCTCACTTCTCTCATGTGGATAGACATTGTTGTTTATTTCCTAAATTTGGCTACCAGGTTAGCTTCTAATTTGTTTGACAATGCATGTCACGGTATCTGGGAAGGCCCAGCAACTTGCCAGGGGCATTATAGGTTTTACTAAACCAAAGACTTTTCTGCAACTAAATGAAATCATTTATCAACAATACACCAAAGTTTCAGAAACTTTATACGGCTCTGTTTTGGTTACCTGTATGCCTTGTTCAAAGTGCACACACTAGTTCTTCCTAAAGCAACTAAGCTAGTAATGCACACATCATTCAGTGTGCATCTTTTGGGACCAGGTAATCAGCCATTAAAGACAGGGAACCAAAGCATATTATACTTCATTTTGTTGACACCTTACATGAAGCAGCATCAAAATATGGGGATATTTTGTAACCTTTTCTTGAATTTGGCACCTGGTTTTATAAATTAGTATACTTAGCAAGTCATTTGTCCTCATATCTACTAAAAATAACAACATGAACTCTAAGAGGTTGTCAACATATTACTCCCAAGGGACAATTTTGCTCTTCTCTCTCATTTATCTAGGCATGTGTAGAGGCTTTTGACCCATGCATAGATAAATGACCCATGATGTGAAATTTCCCAACAGTTTAATAATGCATTTAACTCAAAGTGACACTTGCTTCCAGCTGCCTTAAAGCAGTTTCCAGGCTATATATGTCTCTTTGAAATGATGTATGACAAGTAGGAAAGCTTCCTTGATAGAACCCCAAATCCCATGGGTGAGTAACAAGAAAATCCTTTTTAGATTGCCAGAAGCAAATTTATACTTCACAAGTCTTTATTTAATTTTATATGTTTTTCAATATCATTTACAGTTATGACCATTAGTCTAAAGCTCACAGTAACTTCTATACAATTTTTTTTCAGCACAGTAATGCATTGTGAAGGCTTTTATTGATCCTTTTTTTTTCCCCACAAAATACCAGAAGTAAACCTCTTGTCTTATCACTGAAAATGTTTTTATAATCCTTGTACTAACTTAGCTGTATCAAAATTCTATTACTTCTGAAACCCAGGTAGTGAAACAGAGAACTATATTCTGTGTATGTTTAAAATCTGGAAATTTTATAAGAAAACTCCCTTACGTATTTGAAGACACCAGTCTGAATGATAGCTCTTAATTTTTGCTTGCATAGTTCTAAAACAATTGTCGTTGAATGTAGGAAAGATTTTTATTAAATCTGCTTCTGGTGCAGTGAGCAATTTCCCATGATACATGTCCTATTATTAGCAAGAAAGATTTAAGAAAGCAAGAAATAAACGTTAGACTTGAGGAGACAAACATTTCTAAGTAGACAATCACATTTATTATTTAATAATGTTTATTTCTAATATTAAAATAGAAGTCAAATAACCAAAACTGGATCCTGTAGTAGCCTGAATCATTTAGCATAGATAAGTAGTGTAGGGTCACCAAAGCCTACAAACAGAAAACTCAGTTTCTGACAAATAATAATTAAAAAAACAAAACAAAATCAAACTAGAAAAAGAACCCTGTCCAAAAGGAAGGGTTAATGAGGACAGGGGGAGAAGATTACAAAAAGCCCTGACACAGCCACAAGCCAGATGGTAAGAACAGAACCAGAGTTCACAGGATGTTCACTACCGAGGGGTCGGATCATTTTTCAGTTCTGTTGCTTCCTTTTCCCTCCAACTTTTGTCTGTCTCGTTTCTCAGCCACAGTGACATTCCTTTGCTTAGTTTCCCTTGCAGACTCCCCAGACTCATCAAGGCCCAAGCTGTTTAACGATACTTTTTGTTGTTTGTTTGTATAGCATGTGGGACAATTTGGCCCTGGCCCACAATTTATAGTACAGGCATGAAATAATGGAATTTGGAAGTTTACTAGAGCTGCCCTAACAGCCTTGAAAACAATGGTGGAACAATATCCCAGGGAAGAGCTAGCTCCTGTGTGCAGCACAAAGGCTATTCTGCTGCTTGCTGCTTTCCTATTCATAGCAGTTTAAGTCTGCTTCCTCTGCTCCATTTCAGTGTAAAGTCAAAGAAGGTAGCTTAAATCACAGAGAGTGGGTTTTGATCCAGATCTAAACATGGCTCATATTTGAGCTCTGCTGGCTACCATGCTGAGAGGCACGTGAAGCAGCCTACCTGAAGTCTATTCAGAGCGGATGGTACGCTCAGGAGTGCACGAGCACAGCTCTGTTAGGCCTCAGAATACCAGCAAAATAATTGGGTACAAATTGCCTGAGCTAACCCTACCTATCTAACCAAAGCTGGACAGCTGTGCCTCTCAGTCTGGGGAGAGGGATGTTATTCCAGAGAGGAATTCCCTCACCCCAACCGCGGCCATCTGTGTTTGAATGAGATGAACCAGATTTTGGAGGGTCCTCTCCTTTGTTATTGACTACAAAATAATCCTTCTGTTAGACCTGTAACTGTTAGCCAAAGCAACTAACAAAACCTAACAAAACAGGGGATTCTTCCCTAAACCAAATTAACTCTAAAGGGCAAAGAATGATGCTGCTTATTTTATTCAGGGAACAAGATAGCGTTTAGAAGACCTATTGCCAAAAAAATATAAATCCTTAATTTTTCAACATGAAATACATGTTAACTGGAAGAGGCTTGCAGAGACTAATTCTTTCTAGCCTAGACAACGTCGACGTCACCATTAACAGCATTACTTGCCAGCTCCCTGTGCTTGACTGGCCAGTGGAAGTTGACTGCATCGTGCCTTACCTTTGATACAGAGCGATTCTTCCTAGTTGGGGATGAGAAAAAGCTTTTACAGTGTAAGTTTGGGTAAGCCTGCTAAAAGGGTGAAGCTGCTGACTACCCTGTAAAAAGATAAGCACAAGAAACAGCAGAAGTGAGGCAGGGAGCCTATATCAAAGTTAATGAAGAAGGCACAAGGTCTAAGGAAAGGAGGAAATTCTTCTAGGAGTTTGGGTTTGTATGAACTTGGAGAGATCAATTTGCTGCTGAACCGTTTGAACTGAGCAACAGAGTTCATTTTGAGAAAGACATACAAACCAAAGCTTGCACAGCGAGCGCCTCAGATCAGAGTGACCTGACGAGCTGCACTCTGCCAGAGTGTAGCTCTTGGGCTGCAATACACTCAGAGCTTCAGTGGCAGGAAGCAATCTCATTTTGTAACGTCTGCTTTTGAGAATGCTTCTTTGGAGATTTCCTTCACAGGTAAATTAATTAGAAATAGCTTATTTACTAGGAGAGGAGACAGATGCCAATTCATCTGATTTTTTGAAATATAAAAAAATTAACTGACACTTTAGCTGTCTCTTCATAACTCCAGATACCGGATATGTAAATATGAATACATTTGAAAGACATTATTACAACATTTCTCACAAATAATATCTGGTTTTCATTTTTGCCTACACAATTCCCCAAAATAAATAAAATCAACCCTCCCAAAGAGTATTTTTTAGAAGCTGCTTCTCTGAAGTGCAAGTTTATTTAATTTAAGCTTCTTTGCCAGTCATTGTTAATGAATAATTATTCAGTATTTCAAACTGAAACAAATAGCTTCATTTAGTATGATTAATGCTGATGTACGACCTCATTTGCATAATTACAAGATATAATAAAATAAATTCCAAATACAAATTTTTATTACTTCTGTTACCAAAGGCCTGAAAAAAGTCATTATGTTTTAAAATTATCACAAGACACAGTTATAATACTCTGTGACTAAAATCGAAAGGTAAAATTATTTTTCATCACCATGCATTACAAGGCTTTGCCAAAATAGAAGTTATATCTCCGAGACAGATAGAATTAATCTACTGTAACTATGTATCTGCTGAAACAGATAGTCTTCCCCTACTTTTAAATATTTGGAGCTGCTTATGTGAAAATTATCTAAGATTCTTCATGGAAACTGCATTAGGCCTTTTAGAATGTATGGAGTAATTTTTACTTCTTAAAAGCTTTAACAAGCCTCATTTCTTTTGCAAGTTTTTGAGTGCTTCTTACAGCTCTAAGGAGAAGGCTCACTTTGCCTTCTGCATGCCATTTATTTCAATGGTCTAATGAAGGCATGGTAGACTCCAGAATGCAGTCCTTGGTATGGTTTACATTTAATAGCCAGTTTCCTTCTTCTGAATTTATTATTTTGATTTCAGCTAAACTGATGTGAGGTCAGAGTGATTACTACTGGAAGTAGATTCCTGCATCTTGCATAGTAGGACCTGCATTGAAAATGGGTGATATTACTCATACCTCCAAATAAATCAGAGGTAACAGATTTCATCAAGACTGTCAGGAGAAAAAGGCTGAGGAAATACTGTTTGGAGAATCAGAGCGTCAAGGAAATTCCAGGTTCCTGAGGCTGCTTGTTCGTTTTTTTTCTTAGGCAGTTCCCAAAATCAATACAGTCATTTAGCTAGTAATTAGCCAATAATTTTTCTAAGGAAGTAAGATAAAGAACCTCAAACGAGAGGGGCAACATAAGTGAGCAAATGTATTAATGGCCATGGCAATAGAGAGCAATACCAAACACAGTTCTGAGAAGGCTTGAAAATGTGTAGATAGATTAAAGGTAACCAAAATGCAGTTGATTTAGTTCCTACCTTGAAAAAAGTGTCAAAGTGTCCTTTTATGCTTGCTCTGGTGTAAGTCAAATAATAGGGGATCTGCTGTATCTCTTTCTGTAGATGAAGTGAGGTTTTTCATCTCCAGGCTGTCAATTTGCACTCAGAATTTAAGATATAACATTATTTTGATTTGCCAATACCTATAGCTCCATAGAGCCACTCTTCTGCAATAAGGAATGTTTCATTTTTCCAAGCTATTACGTCTGAATTAATTAGCTTAAATGTTTCAGCAGTTAACATGTTGAAGAATTCACAGAGGCAAATTGTGTCAGTCCCTGCATGTACATATGTGACCTTGCATAGGGAGAGAGGGACTCTGCCTTTGTATCACACTATTTGCCAAGGCTTATACACAGTCCTAATCATTGCACCTTGAGAGTAAGGGATTATTCAAGGCTAGTTTAAACTGAAGCACATTACAAACAAAGGAGGATCATACACAGCCTGGTGGATATGGTTCCATATGCTATTTAGAAGAGAAGATACACAAGGGTGCATAAGCCATAGCTAACTGAATTGCTGTGGGAGGGGAGAGAGTGAAAGGAAGTTGAAATGTGTCTAAATCTGCCTTGAAGTTTGCATATTTTTCTCTTACAAAAAGTGAAATAGGGGAGCAGATCCCTCAAGTGCTCAGGACAGTGGATTTATACCCTATCAGAGTAAGTGCTTCCTAATTTCTGTCTTTGGTGAAGATAAATCATTAAGCAGAGACTTGATATGAATCCTGAATTTTCCCTCCTTTGAAGTAGGTATAACCAGCACCCAATATTCTAATGAGTCTTATTTGTAACATCTGATTAGCACTTTTATGGCTGGCTAATTGTGACAGGGTAGGTGCAAGCACTGTGAAGGTATTTATATCAAGGCTTTCATTAAAAAGGTGAAACTTGCACAGATTTTTGGTGGTGAGACAGATAAATGCATGGAGATGGGGTCCTACAAATGCCATATAGGCTCAGAGCAGGTTAACAAGGGCCAATTAACCCTGTCTTGCTACAGGCATCAAGTCTAGTGAGAGTTTAGCTCAGCTGCTTGCTGAAAAGGAGGACAAAGAAAAAAAATCTCCATGGTAGCTGGGGATTGGAAACAGCTGGATGGTTACGTGAGCCTCTTGTCAGATGGCTGAGCTCTGGGGAGATAGGCTAAATAACCATTAAATAGAAAATAGGCCTTGGGATTAGTCCTTTAAAAATATTTGCTGGATTACTGTGTTTTTAATTCTTTGTTTGTTTGTTTTATTCTGGTTTTTGAACTCTTGATAGCTCAGAAGCAGTGGAACTAGAGTGTCTGAGGAGGAAGGCTAGGACACACTGAACGGTGAGATCTGTGGTAGCTGGTCACTGGGGACTCTGAGGGAGGGAACTTCAGTGGGATGAAAACACAAAAGCAGATTGTGTCCCATAGTTCCTTTCACGTCAAACTTCCCATAAACATTGGGAAGTACTATTGGTTTTCAAATTACAATGCCTTTTTTTAAAAAAACAGGACTTTTAAAAAAAACCTCTCATCCTCCCCAAAATGGGAATCGGAGAAAATTGTTATGTGAATGTCTTAAAAGCTGACTAAGCTGAGCTTTGAAATGCCAGTTTTCAGCTTTTCAAGATATTTATACCTGTTCAGTAGGGGGGATGTAAGAAATCTTAAACTGATTTTAAAAGTAACGGCAGCAAAAACGCCGAAGTAGAAGAACAGTATCTTTCTCTGTCTGAAGATATTTCACCCAAGTCTGTTGGCATAAAGCTTGCAGACTGTTCACCAGTGATTAATGGATTAAAAATCATTGCTAAACACAGGCTGAAAAATAGTAGCTACCTATATACTCCATATTTAGTGGAAAAATGAGTGTGATTGTGATGAATGTCTATGGACTTCTAATACAAAATAACTGATATATAATAATAATGCTAGGATGAAGTGATGAGCCAAATGCCTTTTTTTCTTCTACTGAATGCAGCCAAGAAGTTGTATTCAGTGCTGACAAAAGGAGGGATGAGAAGAGATTATGATGAGAAAAAAATGTGAATGAAAACAATTGTAAAAGCATTTTGATCCATATTGGCTTATTATCAGATCTGACCAGTCCTTCACATCACCTACAAAAGCCAATATGTGCCATGAGAGCTACAGCACAGCCTGCTCTGTATTTGGGCAAGGGGGTCCTAAGGACTTGGCTATTGGACTCGGCAATTCTGTAACTGAGCCATGGGTCACACTGCATTTCTCATTGCTCCAGGATCCACCAGCTCCTGACCTGCAGTTACTAGCAGCAGCCACATCCCGAGTCCTAGTTCAATGCCTACCCCTCTATGGAGAGAAAGTGTGGAGATATTTGCATCAAGGCCATGAGGCAGGAGGTAAGTGTTATTCCAACATTCATTTGGTACTTGTTGTGTTGTGGGATTCCATTAAGTTTCCACTGTCTTCCATGAAAAGTTATCACTCCTGTTGAAGCTGGGAGCCTGTCTGTAAAATCCTCTTTTGTATTGTATACTTGATAAATAATATATTTTATTGAAAAAACCCCCAAAGGTATAAAAAGTCACTTACTTTCTCTTGCACTTATAAAGCTTAATCATACAAATACCAGCGACCTGATATTTAAGCTAAATTATTTTCAAGTAAAGTGTACAGCATAAGCAGTTGGAAGTTCATTATAGTTGAGATTGAATTCTAGATCTTCCAAGTTCAAAGTGATCTGCAGATCTCAATGCAGTATTTCTTACCATCCCATGACTGTGAATGCAAGCACAGGTAGCTGTTCTAGTGAAATCTATAATATAATTGCTATAATATCACCCTTAGAGGAAGAATGTCAAACACCATTAAAGCTGGCCTGTCCCCACATTTTTTTTCCTTTTTTTTTTCTGGTGTGTTTATTTAGCACAGGTATTTTGAGCCTTAGCAGGCCCAAAAGGTATAGAGAGTTCCTAATTAGGCATTTGACTATAAAAAACGATTAACTAAACTAAATGTGGATTGAGCCTTTGAGATTAAATTGCAAGTATGGAGATCAAATCTCCACAGGCAAGTTAAAATCTACCAATTATTTAAAGGGTTTAATTAAGTGCAGATCTTTCTGTGGGCTGATTTAAAAGGACATAACCTAACATTTGTAGCCAATAAAATGCAAGAAATAAAAGACTACTTTTTATTTCTACCATAAAATGTATGCTGCAAACTATGAGGAAGATCTGAAGATATTTTACAAGTAGCACCATCTGTCTTCTTGGCAGACTATGCAGGCAGTGTGGGTGGCTTAGTTGCTTGCTTATGAATCTATAACATCCCTTGCTTCGTCTGCTGGATGGGGCTGCCCCTTCCTTGTTTGGCCTGGTTTCAACATCTCTGTTTTGGTTCCATAAAACAATTCTCTTTTATGTGGCTGCTCTGTGCACCTGGATAAACTAGCTGGCAGTTTGCTTACAGAATGCTTACCTATAAAGCTTACTCTCTTGGGCCTCATAAAGACAATACTTCTTGCACATGTGTATTTTTCTATGTAAATCTCTGCAAGGTTTGGAAGTTTATTCACTTGCGCCACTTTCTGAGTACTTCAGGATTACAACTTGCACCAGTAAAGTGTTTCTTCTGCTTTCATCTTGTGGAGAAACTTCTCCCTGAAAATGTCCACGTTTGATACTAAACTCTAATCCAGAACAGTTTTTTCATTATTAGCTTAATTTAACAAATTTTTAATGGGTCCAGAAATTCAGGACAGGCTCAACACCAGTGACTGCAGCAATGTATGTGTGTAGCAGAAAGGTTTGTGCTGGAAACATCATTCAGTGAGCCCTTGAGGAAAAGAATTAAAGCAAAGAAGTACTGTATGACTTAGCAAGATAAGAATGCTGTGAGAGATGTATTCTTATTAAATAAGTTCACTTATTAGTCAAACTACACAATTCTCAGTGTGTCTTCTTCCTCTTGCATGTTGTTTCTGTAATCACTTGGTAACAAAGTTTTAAGCCATTTACCTTGGCTTTGAAACACAGCCCAAAACAGAGAAGAGAGCATTATCTGTATGTTGATTTGCATATTTAGAAGATAAAATATAAAAGATCTGATGGCACCATTTTACAGACAAGGAACAAATAAGTATTTTCAGGCTGGCTGCCTTTTTTCACCAACCACCAGAAAAACAAGGTAGAGCAGAATTACAGTGTTTCATAAAAAGAGCTCCATTTCAGCTGGCTTCCTTGTTGTGTGGTGGCACAGGTTATACCCTCAAGAGTACAGAAAAGCTAGCAGTTCCTCCACTGCAAGGATTAGAGATAGTGAGTTAAAGAAGATACATAAATTTACTATTTCTTGAAAGGATGACCAATAGCAATTATCTAACAAGTAAACTGACGGGTGTGTAGCCTTCAATGTTATAAATATTTGCCAGTAAGAGCCAGTAATTACCACAAATTCTCATATTGTCTAGCAATAAAAAACTGTGTTTATTAGGAAATTTCTATTTTATTTCTTGCTCACAATGTGAGATTACTTTCCTGACATTTTTTGAAGGAGAGGCAGACTTTTGATAACTAGGTGACATTTTTCATGTGACCTAATGGGCTTGGGCACCGTGTACATGTGCAAGAGTCTCAGATGCTGTTGTGGTAAGGCCAGTTAATGTCACTTAATTTTTGTGTCCGAATGTTTAGGGGTTTTGTTTTTCTCTACACACACATTATTACTCTCTTGCCTTGTGCCTTCTAATATGAAAGAAGAGACTTCTGTTGGCTGCACAGAGTCTTAAACTGTATTGAGAGAGTACCTTTATGTGCACTTTTGCATATTGGAGTTCAGTCTGCGTCATGGCTGATGAGATACCAAAGTTGAAAGTTACTTCTAGTTTCAGGACCAAACACTCCTGAAGCTTCAGCACTTACCTGCAGAACAAAAGAGGGAAAACAGCTATTTGTTTCTATATGTGTCAATATATTCAGCTAGATAGAAATAGTGCTAAAAGTTACATGCTGCTGTAGCAAAAACTTGCTTTATGGCACATGTTGTCTTTCTCTATGTTGAGCTAATAAAGCAAACCAGAGGTTTTATTCCTTGTCCACTTATTGTTGCTGAAGTTTTTTGTAGTTTTTTAAAAAAAGAAAAGTTGAGTTTTGCAACAACAGCTTCTTGCCTTAACAAATAAATTACTTCTGAGGTAAGAACAGAATTTGTTCTTTTCTCAGGAGTAATTTTCAGTCCTAGTAAATTCTCATCAAGAATCTTCTCAATGACAGGAATGTCGTAATGATATCTCTCTGTCAAGTACAACCAGATTCAGGTTCCCAGCTGCACCCTAAGGGGAGGCAGATTGAATAAAATCCTCCTCAGATGTCTGGGTTTACCCACATTGATACAAAGATGATCATCTTGGTAGATAAATTATAATATTCTCCTAGTCATCCTTGGCAACAGCACTATCATGTTGTTGTCACTTCACCAAGATATGTAACTCTATAGAGATATAAATGGCAATTCAGATGGCAATGACATGCCCTCTCCTATCAGCTATTCTAGATAATATTTCTTTATTCTGTCAAGCAGAGTTTCTCCTCCATTGGCTAATGCCTGCCCAGCCTTGGATTCAGCAGTAGTGTAACATTCAGACCCTGCTTTCCAGATACTTCCACCTGTGAAAGAATTGGCAGAGAATGGGCATAGAATTGGCTCCACACCACTGCTTACTAATGAGACTGGGGTCTCCAGGATGAGGGGGTCATTAAGAGCAGTCGACATGGCTTTACCAAGGGTAAGTCATGTTTGACCAACCTTATAGCCTTCTATGAGGAAATAACCAGGTGGATGGATGACGGTAGAGCGATGGATGTGGTTTATCTCTGTTTCAGTAAAGCATTTGACACTGTCTCCCACAGCATCCTCGTAGATAAGCTGATAAAGTATGGGTTTGGTGATCAGGTAGTGAGGTGGATCAAGAACTGGTTAAAGGGAAGAAGTCAGAGAGTTGTAGTCAATGGGACAGAATCTAGTTGGAGGTCAGTAACTAGTGGAGTGCCCCAGGGGTCGGTACTGGGACCGGTGTTGTTCAATATCTTCATCAACGACCTGGATGAGGGTACAGAATGTATCCTCAGCAAGTTTGCTGATGACACTAAACTGGGAGGAGTGGCTGACACACCAGAAGGTTGTGCTGCCATTCAACGAGACCTTGATAGGCTGGAGAGTTGGGCGGGGAGAAACTTAATGAAATTCAACAAGGGCAAGTGCAGAGTTTTGCATCTGGGGAAGAACAACACCATGCACCAGTACAGGCTGGGGGCTGACCTGCTGGAGAGCAGTGTAGGAGAAAGGGACCTGGGGGTCCTGGTGGACAGGAGGATGACCATGAGCCAGCAATGTGCCCTTGTGGCCAAGAAGGCCAATGGCATCCTGGGGTGCATTAGAAAGGGGGTGGTTAGTAGGTCAAGAGAGGTTCTCCTCCCCCTCTATTCTGCCTTGGTGAGGCCACATCTGGAGTATTGTGTCCAGTTCTGGGCCCCACAGTTCAAGAAGGACATGGAACTGCTTGAGAGAGTCCAGCGCAGAGCCACTAAGATGATGAAGGGAGTGGAACATCTCCCTTATGAGGAAAGGCTGAGGGAGCTGGGTCTCTTTAGCTTGGAGAAAAGGAGACTGAGGGGTGACCTCATCCATGGTTACAAATATGTAAAGGGTGAGTGTCAGGACGATGCAGCCAAGCTTTTTACAGTAATGACCAATGATAGGACAAGGAGCAATGGATGCAAACTGGAGCATAGGAGGTTCCATGTGAATATCAGGAGAAACTTTTTCACTGTGAGGGTGACGGAGCACTGGAACAGGCTGCCCAGAGAGGTTGTGGAGTCTCCTTCACTGGAGACATTCAAACCCCGCCTGGATGCGTTCCTGTGTGATGTACTGTAGGTGACCCTGCTCTGGCAGGGGGGTTGGACTAGATGATCTTTCAAGGTCCCTTCCAACCCCTAGGATTCTGTGATTCTGTGATCAGAATAGTTGGCCAGGCATGAAGAGCAATGTCAGCTGCAATCATTTATTTCCATCCCTGGAGCGGCTGAGGAGCAGTGCAGGCCTGGGAGGAGTGTGGCTTGGAGATGCAACATCTCCCCAGGCTTCCTGAGGAATGGGACAGCTTTCTGAGCACCCCTTGCTTGGGGCTGTGCCTAAAGGCACAGTCTAGCATCATCTGAATTGCAGACACTTTGAGTCACTACTTTATATGCAACACTGACATTCCTTTCATTGCACTTACAGTGTTCATCAGGCATTTGAATCTGGATAATGAGAAGAATGCATAATCCAATTGCAGTCTTCATTTTATTTCCTCTCACGGTTGACGCATTGCTCCAGTTATTCCCAAAGATTATTTTACCATCACCACAGCTCTGCTTTTCAGGGGAGGAACCGAACAAGAGTCAGCAGTTGAAAGAATATAACTTTTTTTTTTTTTAATCCTGCCTTTAACAGAAATGACTACATATTTATCATTTCAGAATAGGAGAAAACTGATATGCCACTTACCTCACTAACCAATCCATTTGGAATTAAAATGGTGATTAAAAAAAAAAGGAGGGAGTGTGTGCTAAACCCAGTTGCCTTGACTGTAAGGATTGGTTTTAGTTTACTGGAAATTTGACATCAGCATCTGCTGAGTCTTTTTAAGCTTGTCCTGACAAAGTTAAGACAGCTTTCATTTCAACTTAACTTCATGCTTTCAGTGTAAACAAAAAAAGATGAATTATTCCATCTTGATGTTGCACAGTCTCACTACTACCCCTCCCTGAGGATAGGCAAGGGGCCTTTTGGTGTGAAGTATCAATAACTGGCCCAGAGCTACATTTCCAGCAAGGTATTTGGTGGTTACTGTAAATGGCTTGTAAAGCACATGGCATGAATCAGGAGTCATTTAGGGGAAGCTCACATCTGTCCTACTTAAGACTCTGTGAAAACATAAGTGGGTGCTTTCTTAATTCCTTCAATCAGAGCACGTATTAAGATGCACTTTTGATGAAAATATACATCATTACCACACAGACCGTGTCAAGCTCTGTCAAACAAAGTAGTTCCTGCAACTTTAAAAGAGTGAATTTGAATTAAAAAATAAATCAAAAGAATGTTTATTAGGACACGCTCTAGTAGATGTTCGTCTTATTCTTCCTGCTGCTCTTTTGCCAATTGGTTAACAATAATACAAAACCTGACCCAATCTCGATTTTTTTCCCCCTCCAGACTACTTTTTTTTTCTTTCCTGACTGTCCATTGAATAATCACTGTCTCTTTTTCTAGTGCTTCTAATTTCTCTTACTAGTGAAAAATATACTCTGTGAACTGTCCTTCTTGAGAATCCCAGTTCTTTCTGAACATGGTGAACGGCATTAGAAGAGGGAATTTGTATTGAATCCAGCGCCCCCTCAAGGAATCCTTGAATCAGTGCTGATTTGGGAAAAGCCTGAGGGCTTGTTAGAAGGTGGATATGACTGATTTGGCTTTAACTATATTTTTTTTTTAATCAGCTTTTACTTTATATTTGCCTTCTTATGTGTGGAACCAAGGCCATTATAAGTCCTGGTTATTACAAATATCATTGTCAATATGGTGCCTTGTACATGTACTTTATTTGCTTTAACAGATCTGTTTAAATTTCTCATGCTTGTTCAATGGTCTTGTTTGTCCCTGAGCCTGTTGTCATACATTTCCTCAGCAAACCCTTATCCACAGTGAGATGACTTCTGGGCACTGACCAAAGTCACTTATTTTTCAAATTTTGGGAAGAGTGATAGCTCTTAAACTTGTCAACAGGTGTAAAAGAAAGATGAATGGGAAGGGAGTTTTTAAGAGTTTGAAATTGGAGAACAGAAAGAAATAGCAGTCCACAGCTCTTCCACCTCAAGGTGGTGAATTACTTAATTTAAAATGAAGTATAGAAAACCTGGACTGAAGATTGAAGTGACTATGGACCACCTTATTCCTTCAGTAGTTCCCTAAATCTTCCTATGAGTACTTCACTGTCCAGCATAGATTAAAAAGATGCTGTTAGCTCAGAGAGCATAGGGAAAGCTGCCTAATCTATTGCATTAGGAAGGTTAATGACTTTTGACAACATATGTTTATGACTGATCTGAAGCATTCGCTGCTTAGAAGTGTTTGAGCCTTCAGTTTTACACTGTTACTAACAGTTATTTGAATGCACGTACAGACAGTGAGACATTTCTTGAATTTTCAAAAATTCGTCAGATTCAGCAGAAATTTCAATCTCGCTTAAAATGGCGTGAGTTTAGGATGCTTTTGACAGAATCAAATCTTTATAAGCCATGAATTAAAAATCCTGTGGAAGATGAATGATCTCATATAGCACTGAAGTCGGCTCTTCTCTCAAGACCAACTGGAGTAGATTGATACTGTTTTCCAAAAGCTTAATAACTAGGTATCTAGTTAGAACAGATAACTAGCTAAGCTAAGTTTTTTTTCTGCTGATCTTACTGCAGTCAGATCTTAAACTGGGAGGTTGTAAGCCTTAGATCTTTGTTTAGTACAAGGATTTAAGAGCTATTGGGACGGAATAAGACAGCTCTGCTTCTCTTCATGTGTCCAGCTGAGGTTTAGCCTTAACTAGAAATTTAGTGGGGATTTCTGTACTTTCAAAGAATGCTCTAAAAGTTATGATACACAATCAAATATTCCTTTTCTGTGTCCTTAGGCTGCTGAATTTTGAAGTATTTTCTGTTCAGATGTGTGTTTTTGACAGCATGTCACTGCTCTGAATAGCCTGAATTCATAGCTAGGGCACTCTCCTCTGTGCAAGAGCTTTGAATGACCTCTCTCAGGTGTGCAGTTTGTTGATCTTCCTGCTTTTGCAATTAAGGAAGTGTGTGGGAAGACTCCTCCTGCTATTAGCTCTCTGGGGAGGGAGGAGAAATAGAGGGATGGAGAGAGATACAGGTACCTTTATTCAGGAGCAATTTCTGGGATCTGGATCCTAGATAGATTAAGGCAACTCCCTAAAGCCTTTAATAAACTCCCTGTGCTCAGGGTATCTGAAGTGTGTTCTGGCTGTCTTGGATAGTACTCTAAGTTTTCTGTCATCCTGTGTCCTACGTGAGGATATGCTTGTGAACTGAGACATTTAAATCTGTACTTCAGTCCAGGATCAGGAACTAAAATAAGGATACTGCAAGGCCTGACTTTAAAGACCTGGTATTTTTCAATGTAATATTTCTTTTTTTTTTTTTATCATGAAAATAGTTCAACAAAGGAGTAAAAGTGTTGGTATTCTTAGAATCTCCTAAAAATGTTGATTGAGGTATACCGGAAATAACATTGCTGATTTGTTTTCTGATCTAACATAAGACTATTAATATACGGGTCTACCACAGAGTGAGTGAGTAATACTAGGTTTAGGATTAAGTAATAAATCAGGAATGATTGATTACAAACGTGAAAGGAAAACTGAGAACCAGTAAATATGTTTTTATTAGGTCAGATGTGAAGACAGGAATGAAAATTAAAGTTAGTAATCTAAGAACATCAATCTTGAGAGAGTCAGGTCCTACCATATATGAGTCTAGTCAAACTGGGATGAGATAGTGCAGGCAGCAAACTCAGAAGGAAATGAAAGGTGCTTAAGGTGAAATATCCCAAGCAGAGAGGCCAAGACAAGACCTGATCGAACACTGCGTGTTGAGTGGGGAAGTTGAGATGATAAACAGAACCTGCTTTCCCTTGGGCCCATCTTCGAGACAAACACATTATTGCTCTTCATAAGCATCCAAAGACTGTGATGCTTATTGAACCCAATTAAACCTTTCTCTGGTTCAGTAACCTCTAGACAGTGGAATTTACATTCCCTTGTCAAAACACCAAGGTATTGGCAAAATACAGCAGCAGAATTTTCACTGAGCAGCTTCAGGGAAGGAATGGAAAGTGAGTGACATAGATGATTAATGAGGTTATTAAAGCTGAAAGTCTGACACTGTAAAGATAAGCTGGCAGTGAAAATGACTCCTACCGTATATGTATCAAGGGCATCAGAAAGAATACCCTCCACATAATAGCTCCCCACCATCATTAGTGGCAGTACGTACATATCTAGCATGTGTTGCCTCATTGCTATTTAGTCTGCTCAAGTATTTTGAGGTGAAGGGCCTTGAGCAATAGTGTGAAGTCTCAGCCAAGTTGCATGAGGCTTTGTAAGGTCTGATGAGAAAGGACACCCATGCATCGTTCCGGAGGGACCAGATCAAACAAAGCATGGCAGGTGACAAAGAAAAAGGAACAAATAAACAAATATGATTTTGTAACTATGCAGTGGCATAGCAGGAGGAATAAGAATGATGAGGAAAAGGTCTGGTGTAAGGGAAAAAAAGATTAAATCCATGCTGACCTTGGAAATCATACTGCAATTGTGTTAGAAATTGTGTGTTTGTGTGGTGACTGTGGTGGACCGAGACTTGGACTTGATTTCTCTGCCGCTGACTTCCAGTAAAACTCATTACTTCAGTGAGATACTCAAATCATCTTTCTGCACAGGATTTTCCTAACAGAAATACGCCCTTGTGCTATACACGTGTATGCATATTGAGCCCAATGTTCCTGGAAAGTGTCAGATGTACTACTGTTGCACTGCACAGATGGCCTGTGCATGCGTACTTAGGCTGATGCATTCAGAATCCATCAGATTTAGCAGAAACATGCAGACCATCTGTGCAGCATGTATACAAAAATATGATGCTTGCTTTCAGAAGTTTCAGACTTGCTACATAAGTGCTGTAGAGTTGTGCTGTACTGAGTCACTGGAAATATGTCTGGGATTTCTGGACTGTTAGCAGCTAGGCCAGGTGCTCTGAAATCTTAGAAAATTGTTCACAATCTTCAAACTTCACCCAAACAAAATTTCTGGATACAAAACCCAGATATTCTAGAAAAAGCAAGGTTTATTTTAGCTACAGTCTGTGGCAGTTATTTTGTGCCAGCTTTCCTTAAAACGTTAACTTCATTTATCCATCTCTAAAGGATGCATATTAATATCATGCCTTCTACTGTTGTGCCTATTTAGACAATCCATTATTTACACAAGTGAATCTGGAAGTTTCATACTGGAGATGTGTAGAAGCAGTTCAATACAAGCAATAAATATTGTATTTTGGTCCTTTACTGGCCAGTGGAACAAAAGAATTCTTCACCTGCAAATTTGGCACTGGATATTGTCACATGAAAGCACACTCTTCTAGTGCAGTATTGCTAGAGTATTTGCCAGAGCTGCTGCCTGAATGCTTGATTTGTTCCTGCTACAGTTTTAACTTTTGTTGTCACAGTTTACAAATATATCCATCCTCTTCCAGCCTGTCACTATCGTTATTTCCTTTCACCCTCAGAAGAGAAAAACATCCTATTTTTTGAATAGTTCCCTATGGTAATATTCAGTTGGCAGTGCTGTTATGTGCTTCTGCTCCTGGGGGCTAAAACAAATAAAGCACTAAGTCCTGAAAAAATATTTGATAAGTCTAGCAGACGTAGCCCAAATGGAAAGGAATTATTGTACCATAAACAGGTCCATTAGACTGATTCAAACCAGGATACAATTGTAAGAGATATAGCCTGACGGTTGAATGTGGTTGCTTTTCTCCAGTAATGCCACAGCAGTGTCAGTGGAGTGATGATAAATCACCAATAATATCCATGGTCCTTTGGGATACCTAGCACAAAGAAAAGATACTATAATTAGCTGTGGAAAAGAGCAGTGATGTTTTTCAGTTTCAATATTGCTTTTCGTTAACCGTGCTTGTCAGAGATGCACGATAAAAGACGTGTCCAACAAAGCAAACAGATCCAAAATGCTATATTCTGTGTGGTACTTTTTTTTTCCTCCCATAACGATCAATCTTTGGGCTAAAACCCACAAGAAGTATCCATATGAATGTTTTTTAACTTTCCATTTCAGCCACATAATCACAAAAGTTAATTCTTGAATAATTGAAGACAGTGGGTGGGTGATACTCCTGGCTCACTAAAAAGTGAGTATTTCACACAAATATTAATTTAAGGACAAAAAGAATCTTTGCAGCTGAAATGACTGTTGGAATGTGTATTGACAAACACCAGCTGATTTATTTCTTTCTTTTTCTTCATGGAACCAGGCCACTATTTTATAGCATATTTGACTGTATAAGAAGCAAAGTGCAACTATTGTTATCTCTAACTGGTGAGACTAAAGGCTGAGCAGAAACATTCTGACTTCATTTCTCATCCCCATGGTTTCCTTGGGAAGGAAATGTGGAAATCCAGACCAAAATAAAATCAGAGCAATTCAAGCAGACTGAATTGATTGATTGCCTGCAACAGATGATCAGAAGACAAGAAAACTCAGCATGCACTTGTCATGCAGTTGTGACAGTGCTTACAAAATTGCTCTGTCCTGGAATTCGAAAGCAAAATTGATCTGATAATGTGGAATTCGGAGCCAGCAAAGGGTAAACAGACAACAGAGTAACAAGTATTTTTATTAGATGATATAGTAAAATCTCCATCACTTCATCTAGGTTTCCTATCAATTTCTGTTCTCTTTATAAAGCTATGTCATTGCACAACAGAGTGAGTACAGAATTGTCTAAGCTACCACTAACCTAAGTTAGTAGTCAGCATAGGAGCCATACAAACATTACTTTGGATCATCGCAGGTAACCAGAACAACTCTGCTAGTTCTGAAAATGCATGTTTTCCCATTTACCCTGGATTTGTTACATGAAAGCTAAAAATATGTAGTGGACAGCTTTTTTTTTTTTTTCTCTTTTGAAGCAGTTTTCAGGCAAAATGGTTCTGGTTTTTAGAAGCTTATAGATTAAAAACTGCTGCTTCCAAAAGCCAAATCAGTTTCCAAGGGTTTTGTTGCACTGGACTTTCCTGGAGGAAAGAAAAAAATTTTTAAAAAAGCATCACACAATTTTAACCAGGTCTCTGTATTGCAGCATTCTTGAATAATAATAGTATGATTGTATTTGCAGAATGAAAGACTTACTAGACCAGATCCTCAACTATTAGAATCTTACATAGCTGTACTGTATTAATAGAATTAGATCAGTTTATGGTGTTCAACAATTAAATCCAGCTAATACACTGTTAACTTGATATTGCTATAAATAGGGGAGTGCCACCCAGGCCAGTTCATAAAATTTTAGTTTCAGCTCTGGACTTGGTTGTCTTATTAGATGATTTCAGCTTAAGAAAAGTTGGAAAAAACAGAAAGCCTCTGCGTAATTAGTTTGGAAGACGTGTCCCAAATGAACATTTTGCTTACCTTCCACCACAACATATACAGTAAGGAAAGGAATGTGTCTTCGCCATGTCCCACTCAGGAGGTTTCTCCAGGGAGTGACTGGTGCTATTCAGCAATACTGAAAGCACAGCATCAGTAAATTGGACGTCCTTACTTAGCAAGAATGAAATTAATAGATAAATTATAACAGATTTTTTTGTTTCTTTCATGCCTTCAAATCAGGACACTGAAAATTTGTGTTGCTGTGATAATAGTTTTTGAAAGCAATAAAAATGTATTTTAATTGTTTTAATTTAATATGTGAGACTACAAAATGTTCAACCTCACACTGCCCCCATAAAAAAAGACACCGACTTTATATAACTAGATCTAATCTAGGATTATTGACTATATAAAGACATATAAAACAAGTCATCCAGTATATAAATGATCTAAAACACATGATTAATAAAAATATTTTGACTTTTATAGTCCTTTGGTTTCTGTGCAAATGCAGTTTCAATAATATATATATAAAAGAAATCTTGTTACAGAAAGTAGTAGCTATTTCACAGCAGTACTACAAATAACAATTCAGACTTAATGAAACATTTAAAATATGCTATTACTGATATTGTTCATTTAAATATGCTATTACTGATATTGTTTCATTATACATTTTCTTGTACACTGTTTTCATGCTTAAGTGACCTCTAAATTGGACTATTGCAAATCACTACTAATGGGTTTGCAATTAAATACTCGATATGGGTTTCTATTGGGACAAAAAGCAACTGAGAAGGTACCCTTGTCTCTTATTACGCTTCATGAACCCTTTTGGAAATCAGTATTTTATGCAGAGTTTCTTAAATTAGGGGCTTAGCTCCCTTCCTGAGTAGCAAACTAAGAATGGTGACAGGAGAGGGAGAGGGGAATGTTTATATTCATTTTGTGAAAAGATTCAGCTCGGCTTTCTGCTGATGGATAAAAGATGAAACGGGTTAGAGAGGAGAGAGCTGTTTCCACAGCAAATATTGTAACCATTCTTAAAAGTTTAATGATGACTGTATTATGTATTACTAGCAGATTATATTTATAGTGCTGAACGTATCCCACAATTTGCTATAGACATCATACTGTAATACTGGGGAGAAAAATTCCATTGTTTTCCACAAAGAAAAATACCAGTTGCTAGTTACTGCAATTTAAACATTCAGTCACTGACAACTTGGAGGTACAATGTAATGTTTTATTGTAATTTATTAGTCTCCCTCTTTGGAATTGTAGTGAAACTCTGACTTGAATGTACTCTGGTAAGGCATAGAAATGCCTTGGCAAGAGCTCTGAATTTCTGATAAATAGCATAAAACAAATAGCATATACAGCCATTAAAACTGTACAGCAGGGTATCTCTTCAACTTTCCCTTCCCAGAGAACAATTGGCCTTTCTGCATTTTTATAAAGAAAATGATGCCTTAGAAGGAAGTTCTAGTTGCTCTCATGCAGCTCCCTTGCCACAGAGCTGGAGGTGGAAAGCAAAAGCAAGCCTTGCCTTTCTTAACATCTGACAGGAAATATTTTTCAAGTAAAAGAAAAGAAGAAGAGTAAAGGTGTGTTTAACAATCATGCATAGACAGTAGCCTCTTCTCTTTCCTCTTGTTTACTTCCACCACCACCACTGTCAGAGCAGCAAACCAGTGTGCTCTGCATCAGCTGAATCGGTGCCACTGACAGGCATATTTAGGTCAGGAGGGACTTTGTGAAGTAATGCATGGAGTAGTCACACCACTTCTGATGATCATAATAGCAAATTTTAATTATCAGGATAGTCTAGTTCCCTTATAAACCTGAATTCACTAGCCCACAGGAATGTGTGCTGCCCAGAATAAGCAAGTAGTAATTCCTTGATCTGAGTGGAAATACACCATGAATTATCGTTGCTGTCACTGTAAGTTTATAAAGCATTTTAAAAAGACATAGCAAGACATATTCCCTTATTCAAAGATCTTATAATCTGATATGAGATAAAAACAAGACAAGACAGGAAGCAACAGTTCAGGAGAGATCACTGATTATAAATAAAGGGTAGAAATAATTGTCTGAAGAAATGTTTCAGCGAGGAATTCAAAAGAAGAGAGAGAGTGCCTGCATATGAGATCAGAGGGACTGTTCCAGGCACACACTGCTGAAAATGAAGAGAATGTGATTACAGGATTGGAAAGAGCAGAGGGACAAGAAGCAGGAAGGAACAAGATAGTGCTGAGCTACTAGAGGCAAAATTACACACAGCTCTGGAGTCATAAGCGTAGCTCTACTGGATATTAGCACCTTATCCACAACAGTAATGCCTAAAAGCAGGAATGAGGACAGTTTAGTTTAGAGGAATTTCCAAGATGAGGTGATAGATGATTCAAACATAGAGGAGAGGGCATGATTGATTTTTATTTTTTTTTAATATTTTGCAGAAATAGATGTGTGAAACAGATGTAATTTCATGAACAGCTCTGGAAAGCCCACACGTGCATTCTCCTAAAAATAAAAACTCTGACATAAATATTATGCCAGTTCCAGTTGCTGAACTGGAAAAAAAAATACACTAAAAAGATATGTGTTCTGTCAGATCTGTTGGAACAAATGAGAAGAAACCCTTCCAGTGATTAGAAGCTGAAAGTCCACCACTAAGCCCATGATAGTAACCATCATGTTGTGAGGAACCTTTATTCTCTGCCCCAAGACAGCTAAGTAAATCTGAAGGTGAACAGAAACCAGTATCTGCTGGTGCCAGAGTAGCTTCAGAAATCTGACCAAATAATTAACTCGTCTTTTACCACATAAGCTGTGTAGGATAATATACAGTTGCTAACCTACTGGAGACCTCATATAAATGGAGCTGCTGTTCACCTTGATCGACCAATACAAAGAGAAAGGTCAGCACTGGTTTCTCATATGCCCAGAATGTCACAGGCTTTTTTCATGCAGGTATTTTCTGTCAGCTCTTTCTAATAGTTTTGTGAGAATTTAAAAAATGAATTTAATATCTGCTATGTTCTGTCTGAATGTAACATGGTAAGTAAGTCTAGAGTAGAGCATTTGTGGTAGGGTTCTATGGATACATGCAGAAAAATCTTACTACAAAGTCATGTGTGATCAGAGCTGATTACTGAGAATGTCTTTGGCTTTTACATAACACTGAACAACTTCTGACTACAGCAGACACAGACCTAATGTTCTTCTTGAAATGGCTGAAGAGAAATCCTCTTTTCTGCCAATACAGAGCCACTCTTCAGTGACTATTTCAATCATCTGCCTCGTGCCCTGCCAAAAATTAAAAGGCAAACATAAACTCTGCCTGTGACTAGTAAATTTATTCTGTCAAAAGCTACTATTTACCTGAGGCAAGTTTCACATTTCTATTTTTTTCACACTAAGTGTAAACATTAAATATTTTTCTTACATACTATGTGGCCGTACATAATTTACAGCATTTTAAATCCTGTTCTCCACCTGAAGGAGAATGCAAAGTCCTCTCTCCCTGTGGATGCTTTACAAGGTTAAAGATTTGCATTCTTTAATATACTTACTGAATTCTTGCAGAGTGATGTACAATTTCTGAACTCTCATCAGTGCATAAAGCAAAGTTTATCTCAGAGTGTCAAAATAACATGTTCCTTTATTTTTGATCAGCAGAGTTCCCTTACTTTTGATCATTGCAAAAACTGAACATGGCAGACACATAGAAAGGATTCTGGGAACTATTAGCAGCTAAGCTTTTTTGGATTAACAGATTTCAAAAAATTACTTCCTTATCTTTTGATCAGAAATGAAGAGTTGTTGAAAGGTAACAACTGTTACACTCGCTCCTATTTGGCAAAGGAGTTGTCTTGTTTTGTGGCAAAGCAGCATGTTATAAAACAACTAGTCAAAACTGTTACATTGATTCAGGGGCTGACAGAATTTCTGTTCATTTCTCATCAATGACCTTGTCTGAAGGAAAAACACGGTGTATTCCTGATAATCCTTACCCAAGAGGTAAGAAACGTTTTCAGCAATTGAATTGTAAATTATATAAAATCTCAGCCTACACAGGCATTAAATTCCATACTCTCTGGCATTAACAAAAAGCAGATCCTGAAAGGAGCACATCTTTATTAGTGCTTACAATGCATGAAGAATAATTTTGATAATTTCTTACTGCTTTGACTTTATGACTGTAAAAATCTGAAAAGAGAGTGGGTGTGTATGTGTATGAATGAGAAGTATGGCACAGGAAGGCTTTTACTGAAAGCACGAGTTGGCACAAAGGGTTTGCAAAGGCAGCTGGAAATCGTCAGCTAAAAATTACTCCTGTGAGTCACAGGGGAGTAAGAACAGGCTGACAAACCTGCAGTTGTGGCACAGAAGCCCTTATGTGACTTACATGGAAAATTTTAGCTAGATTGAGATTGGTGCTCAGCTCTCAGGTTTCAAAGCAATTCTTTACTTTCTAGGACATCCTTTCTCCTGTCTCAGTTGCCTTCATGAGAAAAAGAGACAAGACTCACACCGAGTGTGAAAAATCACACTTGTGCAGACAGAACAATCAGACTTATTTAGGCAGAAGTATCCCTCTCAGTCTTTAGGTGCAATTTAACACAAGTATACACTTTGAGAGGCTTTTTAGGTGACAGCAAAACCAAATATGCAAGAGAAACTGAAGTTTAGAGAAAGAGATCTATTTACTTAGTCCAGACTCTTCTCTCTTTCCCACATCTAGACTGAAATGGTGACAATTAAGTCTCAAAAATTAAGCAGTAGTGGCAAAGAATGACTGCTGAGACAGCGGAATGAAACAGTCTCTTCAAATATTCTTCCTTCAGGGCGTGTTTGTATAAATAACCCAATTTTTATCCTGACTCTTCGGAATGAGTACAGAGAACACAAGTAGTGTGATATAAATAAGATTCAAACGATGCGCAGCTATCTCCTGCTTCACTGTTAAAACTGCCTACACAAGTTATAGGCTAGTACTTAGCTAGGCTGTCATACCAAAACTTAAAACCAAGTGGAATTTTCTCATGTGGAATTTTGTTGCAAACAGAAAATTCAGTGACAGGCTGGTGAAGGGGTGTGAACTGTGCAGATGTGCTCTAGCATGACTGGGTTTGGTTTGTGTTCTGAGCAAGGTATGGCGGTGACCCAGAGTGGATTTCTGGCTTGAGCTACAAAGGGGATGGAGCACTTCCAACTGAGTTGTCTCTTGAGCTTTTTGCATCCAGAACTCAGATTGATAGTCAGGAGAATATGAATCCATTGAAGTTAAAGTGACAGCCTCTCCAAATGAAAACATCTATGCTTTCCTAATTTCTAGTAAGAAAGAAATAGAAGTTTTTTTCCCATCAGAGAATCTCTGAAATACCCAGTACTGTTTTACAAAATCAGGCAAGTATACTCCTATCCAAAAAAATGCTGATCCTGGCAAAAAATAAAAAATCATTATATTGATTGCTTACAGCATGGGTTTGTTCTGTCCCATTATTCAGAAAACATACAGTAATTTTTCAAGTTATACCCACAGCTATGGAGGATGGACAGCGCAGGACAGAATAACAGAGAGGAACCTGGGTGATTTATCAAGTGCTGTAAAATCTTTAATCATATCTC
The DNA here is from genome assembly GCA_013398125.1 of Aegotheles bennettii. NCBI lineage: Eukaryota > Metazoa > Chordata > Aves > Caprimulgiformes > Aegothelidae > Aegotheles > Aegotheles bennettii. The sequence continues at coordinate 2,345,522 of VZRW01001045.1, read as the reverse complement.
TCTATAAAATAGCAGATAAGTCTCTGGTTTAAAACTTTAAACTTCTTCAAGTGTTTTCCAACTCTTTATTCATTCATTCTCTTTATTTATTTCATGGTCCAGATATGCCATGAAACACTGCTGATGTCTTTTAATATTACTCGCCTGTTCTGAAAACTACTATAGCCCATAAATCTGCCTACAATCCAGTTATATAGCCACCACTTAGTGCTCCTAATCACTAAATTCATCTTGACAATCCCCCAGTTAGTTGGGAAAGTACAGTAGCTAAGAATAGTTAAGCAACATGTCCAAGATCATACAAAATGAAACCTACATTTCCTGGGCTGGAATTGTTACTAGGATAAACCAAAGTGATGTCATTTAAAAAAACAGGACTAAATAGTAAAATAATAAAAGTCTTTCTGCCAGATAGCATCTGGAGTTACTGTTTTATTTAATATTTATTATTTTGCAAAAATTATAGAAGCTCAAAAGTATATCAACATTAAAATGTCCCAAAATATATTCTTTTCATCAAAATACCTGGCTGGTCACCAGGAAGCAAACTACTCCATTGCATCTTCTTTCATAACCACCTTACCATGCACAGACAGCAAAATGTGGAAAAAGAGGGGATTAGCAAGATTTGATAGCAAATGAGCACTATAGGCTTTTGATTTAGTCATGTATGTCCCAGTAATAGCATTCTTATTAATGTTATCTTAAGCAGGTAGAGATCATTGCCTAGACATTGAGAACTCCTTATATTTATTATTAATTACATTCTTAACTGAATATAAATTAAACAATACTATGGTGATTCTATGTAGTCTCTCTGACCTACACATCTTTTCTGGTTTACTAGTGTAACTATAAATGTAGAAAATCAGTTTCTTTTGATTGACAGTCTCTGTGAAAGCCAGTCTAAAACTTTGGCTTAAAAAAATTAATCAACTTTTCTTGGAATCCCGCGGAACCAAAAACCTAAGAATTCTTGGTTTAATGCAGGTTGCCTTCTATAATGGATTTTTTTCTTTCCAAAGAGATTTTCCCAGTTTACTGTTGTTGTTGTTTGGTTTTGGTTTTGTGTTTCTTTCCCCTCTCCTGAATTATCTATATATATTTTGCATGGATTATTTCCCAAGAAATTTTTTGTCATTTCTTCCATATAAAGTGAACTTCAGGGTCTTCTGATGAAAAATCAAATCCCAGTAAAAATGTTCTTGTACAATACATCCATAATAAATAAGCATTGATATTGTAAGCTTAAGAGAGAATTCATTAAGAATCAAATAACAAAAGAGAAACTCAGAAAATAAAATATGAAAAATTAATGGGCTTATTGTACAGGAAAGCAGAGCAAAGAGAATAAAACAAGAGAGCTTACTGTAGGCAAGTATGTCTAATGTTTATTTAAGTAAAAACAAAATGTAAAGAAAGTTAGATTAGTGGGTAGATTAAAAAGATATCCAATGAAGCTAAGAAATAGGAAAATTAAAATGCCTATTGAATTTTCACAAAATTTCAGATTTGTCTCATTTCCCTTTGTCATTTGTTCTCTCATTTAGAGAAAAAGTAGAATTAGCAGTGATCAGAGGATTCATGTTAGAGTCCCTGTAAGAAAGAATTCAGATATATTTTACATGAAAACTTAAGACACTCTGTAGAAGTAAAGATCAGAAAACAGTATACTTTCTGTTGCTATTTTCAGGATTTTCACAAAGTCACAAATATGCTTTTGCTGCCAAAATGTATCATTTGCTTAGCATTATATCAAGATATTTCAGGTCTGCTAAATAACTGCCTTTTGAAACTCTACCCACTCTGCTTCTTGGGCACAAAAATAAACACTGCTGTTTCATTTTGGTACGTAAAAATATATAAATCAAAGCAGTGCTGTTTTCCTGGAAGTTTTCTTGGACAAGAGAAGACAATGTATTTGCAAATGGACTCCTAAATTCCAAACTTATACATTTTAGTAAAATATATAGGACACTGCAGGGTTGGTAGCATATGTCAGTGATTGGACAAGGTACGAATACTGAGCTAACATGTGACATAACACTTTTTTTTAAAATGCTGATATTTATTCCAACCTAAGTTTCTTCATCTGTGTGAGGAAAACAACTTGCAGGTTATTTATTTGTACAACATATCTGCACGTGTGATTGTGCTACCTAAAGCTAATAAAAGGAGGTTCAATATGCCTCTCTTCCAAAATATTTGCAAATGGGGGGAGTACAGGTTGTGGTTTGGTAAAGGAAAGGGCCTCATTTACCCTCTGCAGGTTAAGCAGTGCCTCTCAGCCCTAGCACTTCTTTTGGTTTTAATTTTAGGATATCAAGAGAGGAGAAAGGTGATCTTCAGGCTGTAACAGACGTAAAGAAAAGGTCCACAAATTACATAGGTGTTTGTTTCACAGGCACCTGGGAGTTAAAAGACAATCTGCAAATGACATGACTAAGCCTTGTGATTTTATAGCAGTCTTCACCAACAAAAATGCCTACTCCTGACGAGGGGACCTAGCAGTGGTGCCCTTCTCCTGTGGGTGTAAGTGGGGAGGAACTGGGTTTCTGGCAAATCTGGTTACAGATCTCCACTAACATTCATGGCCAGGCTATCACGTACATGGAGTTTAGAGTGTCTAATGTAAAAAGTGCTGCTTTAGGAAAAGATTGCATTTAATACTGCTAACTTTGGGTTGCTACAATCTGAGGATGATGTTAATTGGTGCTATGAAAAGGGTAAAAACTGTTTCAGCATTCAGCATTTCTATTGCATCCAAGTTCTTTTAGGAGTCCATATCAGTTGGAATATCAGTCAGGTATTATATTGTCTAAGAGCAGCAGAGTTTTTCCCTATCATTCACACGGAGCACTAGCTAATTTAAGTATAAATCAAATAAATAACCCTGCTTAACACACCCAAAGCACTAGCATTTCTTTGATAATCAAGGCTTGAAAAAATGTTTTGACTTTTTTGTAAAACCTAATTTATTTTTTTTTCAATCTATCTCTTGGATGAGGATATTCATTGCTCATTTGTTTATAGACTAAATTGTTCACATCACTGTAAATAACTTCTGAAATGTTGTTCTCTCAACTGTGCTAAGCTTTAATATAGCATAGTAATGAGTGGGATGTGCAACTTCTGCTTATCTACTTTACTTTGGACAATGCCAGTGGCTCATGTTTATTAAGAAAGTTGGCAGTGAAACTGAATCTCTGGTTTCCTCCCAGTAGATAAACTGTGTCTGAGCTAACATTCATGAGGATCTTGGAAGACTCATTTAAATACAATGCCTAAGGCTATGCATTTTTTCCTAGACTCCAGAACAGCACAAAAAGCTTTTACTTTTCTGATGTTCTCTTGGAACTGATGCTTATATATTACAAAGTCTGGCTGGGATTTTATAGAAAATACCAAGAGTCTATATCTAAACTGAGTGTTGAGGTATTTTCGAATGTTGTTATCCCACTGCAAGGAAGATACATTTTTTTGGAAGACTTGAAGCAAAAGATAAGTTCCATCTTGCCAGTATATTTATAGTTGTATTTTAAGTTTCTTGGGAAACTGAAAAAGTATTTTTCCTCTGTTTGGGACCATGGATCTCGGCCACTCACAAATGCATAATGTCTCCTTCATGCCGTACTAACCTATGAAGTTTCTTCACTTAACCCAAACATTTATTTTAAGTGTCAATTCTGAATGATTGTCCAAATAAGATAAAAATAATGTACCACCTGTAAAATAGCCATGTGGTAAAAATTCTTGCCCTGTAAAAGGCAAGCACAGATTCATATTCCCTCTTGTCTAAACTTCAAACTTAATCTTTTATCTTCCAGATGAGTGCCCAAAACACAAGTCTTACAAGACACAAGGCTACTCAGAATGTGAGGAATGTTGTTGTTCTTTTAGAGCAGTACCTTTGTGCAGAAAAAAAGCTCAAAATTCACTAGGTCAAAAAGGATGGATAACTCAGCCGTTCAGTGTTTAAGGTACTCATTACATTTGGTCCCTGATCCAAGGCCTGTTTCTCCTTTCTGGTTTTTAATGCAATTTCTGGAATGTAAAATTCAGTTATATTTTCTGTAGAAGGGAAAGGTAAGTACTTCCATAAAAGTATTTTAACTACTAGGTGAAAGAACTCCCCAGCCTTCCACCCAGGGCTCATACCTATCTAAACAGGCTAAAAATTAAACAAATGTATACTTAAAAAAGAAGCTACTGGCTTGAAAAACAGCAGCCAGGTTTTCAAGAGAGTGGAAATAGCCCTTGGTTAGAAACAGTTTCTTGTTTGGGAGTCATAGGCAAGTTAAAAAAAAAAATCTTCTTCTGCAGAAGGAAGATATATGGAGTAGCATCTAGACTCTGGATCTCAACTGAACTGAACCATCAGCCTTGTCAAGAGTCATGCAGTCTGGGGGCTTATTCAGGGGTGACTGTAAAGCTTCAAGGTCAAATGGTAAGATCCCCTTGAAGTCTGGGTTTCTGTAGTTTGATAGTCCAGTGGAGATTTCTGGACAGCTATTTTAGGCCCAACTATTTTGTATTTTATACTTAATGCTCCTCCTAGGAAAATCACAACTGTTATGCAAGCATCTTAATCGTGAGCCTGGTCAAACCCCTGAGTCTGAGTGCTAGCGAGATCTGAATTTCTAATACTGCCCTCATACAGAGCTTGACTAAATATTAGTGCAAGCAGTATGACCTTTTTTTAAAAGCTATGAAAAATCTCATGGACAATTTGTGACCAGTTGCCTGATTGCCTGCTGGTTTTAGGTGCTGCAGCTCTTCTGAAATCTGTGGAATTATGCCAGCTTGTAGCCACAGCCAATGTCACTCAGAATTCAGTTGCATCTTTTTTAAGTGCAAAATGTCATTAGTTGTACCAGAAGCTGACATGAAGTAGCATTTCCACCTAATTGTCCTATCCTTTTACTGACAGCTTGCTGTTGCCCTTCCGAAACCTTGTCAGTTGGAATTTTACTGAAAAAGTGCATTTGGCACCATTTTGAACCAGTGTTTTCCTTGAAAAGTGTTGTTTGAGGAGTGAAGGAGGAAGGGCGGGTAGACCAGCTATTCTGTCCCACAAATAACAAGAGCAGATGACAGCCTTTGCCATAAAATCATCTTGATTCTTTGTCTCCCTCCATTGTATTTTCTTCCCAAAAAATATTGATGTGCTTCCTTCCCAGAGCCCTTGAAGTTTTTGAGTAAGGCAAACTCTCATACCGCCCATTCAGCTGCTATCAATTTCTCTCATATGGAAAGCTGGCAGCATAAAATATTTCACTCTATTTTTGTTCAATGAAAATGTTATTTAAGTAACCTTTATTCACAAACCCTGGTAAATGTATTACTGCTAGTAAATCCAGTATTGTATACCAAGATGATTATTAAAATAAGTCAAAGAATACTTCCAGATAACTTCAAATAATTAGAGAAATAAACTTGTGCTGGCAGCATCAGCCAAAATTATAATAATGATAATAATAGTTGGTTTTCAAAAAACTGATGGAGGCTATAAAATTACTTCATACACATTTAATAGGTATCATGATGCCTTACCAGCCTAGAAGTGAAAAAACTGTAGATCGTAAATGCAAGCCCATAAAATTATCTGATATGAATAATTAAGGATGAGCTTTTCACATCTTTGCATATAGATTTTCTTTTAGACCTACTAAAATCCTACCCTCTCAGAGTCTTCTCTCCACAAACCCGTCAGGACTAAGATCTTATACCAGTCTGAGCAGTCTGAGGAATCAACAAATTTCTTTTCCTATGGGTCAGGTAATTAAACACTTCAAATCTCCTCACCTGAGCCTTGTAGCTAACTGAAAGGTCTTTCTTTTTTAATTATTTTCCAAGCTTCTGAGTTGAGCTGAACAGATGGCTTAAACCAAAGTGGGGAAAAGGCAAGGCTATTCTTACATGCTCCAGTTTCCCAAACACTTCTCAGCTACGCCGTACTCACTCCCCATTCAAACTGGGTGTAATACAGATAAGCCAATTGACATTGCTGAGTTCTGACAATAGGACACACACCCTAGGATTGTGAAGACCTCAGATAGAGGGCTTGTATCCTAAAGCTATAGCTTTTACATTATCAACATGAGGAGTTTAGCTTATGTTAAGACATAGGTTTAGTATTCAACAAGAAGTAGCTAGCCACTACTGGTCATAAATACTTTTTCCTTAAAAAGTGACAGATGTCTTGTCTCACTGAGAAATAGCAGTGCTATTTGAAAAATCTCACATCGAAAATTAGCAGGACAGCACCTTTGACAGTAAATAACTGCTATATTTAAAACCAGCAAAACTTTGAATGGTTCAAAAAGATTCCAGAAGATAGACTCCAAGTCATAGCTGATGATCAAACCCAGATCTATTTGAAGTAGAAGAAAATATGTTTGTCTGTTTTGCATGGTATTGTATAGCCAAAGGAAAAAGGTCTGAACTGAGAAGCAACTTGTGAAAGCCTGAGTGTTGGGTACGATTAAATGAGTTTGTAGCAGCCTGTAAAGGAAATTATTATTGTTAAATGTCCGTATTGCAAGTCCAGTGCACAGATTATAGAGAAAAATTTTGAAGGGTTCTTTTTCGAAGTTTTGAAAAAGGGGAAGGGGAACAAACTTTAGTAGAAATATAAAAACTCAGAAGATGGCCAAAGGAAAATTAGAAGATAATTATCGCTATGCTGGAAAGGGAACAAACTAATTAGAGCATCAATAACAAGGACATGTGATGAAATAACAGAGAATGTAAAAGGGATATATAAAGAAATCAGGGTGACATTTTTATAGATTAAGAACATTTGTTATGGCGTAGGATACTGACAGAAGCTAGCAGACTGGAAAGAGATGCTGAAAATGCTAAAAGTAATAATCACAGAGAAGGAAAAATGTGAAAATGTTACTATTTAATGTAAAACAGCATACATTAATACCCCTGTTAAATTAGGAGAGAGGAAAAGAGAACAAATAAAAGACTTGATAGGGAAACGAACTCCTAGATTTAGTCCTGAAGGCACAGGGCCCTGAAAATTACACAGAAAACAAAGGCTCAGTCATTAGAGATATGGAAAGATTACAAAGCAGGAGATTGAGACTTTACTGTGCTGCAATACAGGATACACAACTGTGAAAAGAATAAATGCATAGCTGGAGAAAACTGACTTGATTCAGTGTCACAGCACTTAAGAGAACATTGATTTAAACTGATGAAAGGCTGTAGCCTAAAGGAATTAACAGAGAATTCTTTAAAATAAAGAGAGAGTGAGGAAAAAGAAAGTAATGCTCCCCAATAAATAAAACATTAGTTAATCTACACTGGCCTTCTCCCATCCTAACGTCCTACGTGCTTAGGAGTGGTGCAACAGTGCACCTTTAAATGAATGCATTATTTGCACCTAACTGCTTTTACAATTTTCACAGTAGCATTTTTCACCTACTAATACACTTACCTTGTGACTTATTAATAGTACATCAGACTGCTGAGAGGATTTCTACCTTTACCTCCTAACATCAGCCTTGCAAATATTCCTTTTCTTAGCCCTTGAGTTCGAGCCCCTGTTGCAAATGTGGGTGCCTAAAATGCTTTGTGAATTTTAGTGAAGTCTCTTCCTAGATGGATGTTGACTGGAGAGAGTGATACACAGCTGAGGTGAAACACTTGAGATTCTGCATACTCTTGTATGCAAACTGGGAGTTGTGGGTTCATATTATTATTATGGTAGAGTGTTTTCCTTCATATTAGAATACTATTCAGTTATTTTAAAACCATGAAGAGTTTACATCAGTATTTTTCTCTTCATAGCTTTATTCTTAATTATATTTATGGCTTTAAAGCCTTGATAGCTTTATAATTGCGTATTCTCCTCTGTCAGATAAAGACTGAATCTCAGCTCCTCTAGGATTCTGTTGTTATTGTTGTTTTTATAGCTTTGCTCCAGTTAGGAGAATGATTTAATATTAAACATTAAAGTATTCCCTTTTTGTGTCTCAGAGATAGGCATTTTAATCCTCTGCAAGAGGCATCATGTGTCTGTATGGTGAAGCAGTGTCTTGCTCCTGCATTAGTAGATGGGATGGTGACAACTTAGAATTTGGGACCAAAGGTGGCATTAGTCAAAGATGTATGTATAGAAAATGCTGTTTCTTCCCCCAGTGTTCATTTGCAACAGAAAGCAAATCATGCAGACAACAAAGAAATTTATAGAAAAAACGTACAGTTAGCACAGATGGCAAAAATGTGAACTCTGTTTTTTAAAGCCTGGACAGAGAGGGCATAATCTGAGTCAGTTTACCCTAACCAGTAGTTCACAGGTAACATAACACTTGATATTTCTTGTCACTACAGGAAATTGTAAAGTTATGCCAAGTGATGATAGTGGTGAATGATTAACTTCGTTTGTTTGATACTTGTATCAAAGAAGTACTTACATAAAGTCAGATATTAGAAATCTTTAAATCATTCAATCCATATCCTTTCCACTGGTAAATGCCTACATATATTATTCCACAATTGGTTTACAAGTTTGTACTTCTGTGATCATTTTGAACAAGAAAGATTCTTCTGTAATGTATATAGCTATATACTTAGGTAATTCAATTTTTATTCCTTTAAGTAGCTTCATCTGATTTAGCTAAATTTTCTCCCAGAATCATCCTAAAGAACCAGGTTTAACAGTGATACGATTCAAACTTTTGTAAAAGTCACCTTTAAGATAAGCCATACATATTTATTTATTTCTCTTCCCATTGATCAGACTTTCCAAGGCCTCAGTCCTGAACGCCCTTCCAGCTTGTCAATATCTTTTTTTCTAACTGATACACTGTAATAGGACTTTTCAAACACTACATAATTCCAGTGATTCTGTAAAAGAAGTATTACCTCCTGGCTCTGCACTCCCATAGTAAGATACACGCAGTTGAAAGCAGTAAAAATAAATCTCTAGAAAATCTCTAAGATACCATACCTACAACTTTATTTTAACCTGATTTGCATCTTTAATAGATCTTATCTATTTTGCCGAAGTACAATCTTAATATCTACCTGATATCTATAATCTTTAATACCTTCCAAACATCTATAGGAGTAAAAATAAACTCTAAGGACAACAAAGATTTCTGTTTTGTGACAGAATTTTGCTAAAGAATGGCAAGAATCTTTTTTCCCCTTCTCCAAACAGCATCTATTCTTCTGTCGACACAGTGTGTGCTTCCCTCTCTCCCTCTGCTTTAATTCTGATTCCATCAAAAATCAGAATCCTGTGACTGATGTTCAAAATGAGCTGAGGTGATATTGAGGTTTTGAACTTTATCTGAGCATGTCACTCACTTGAAGGCATTCCAGACCTCAAATGGCTCAGTGCCATTCTTCAGAAATGAGACAGGAACAAGTATTGATTTTTTTTTCTTTTAAACCAAGTACCTAATGAGCAAATGAAGATATGGTTGGTCTTGGATTTATTAGGTGATCTAAAAGAGGCTTCTCAGAGTTCAAATATATGGAGAACAGTTTATTGGAATTCTAGTTTATATCTCTTTTTTTTTTCTAAGGGAGATTTTTTTCTATAATGTTACTGAGATTTGATGCATAGATTAGATAAATTATATTGCATTTTCATAGCAAACTGAAAGCTCTTGCCAGGTAAAAATATATTCTTTGGATCTGACAAGAGACTGTTACAGTACTACAGCACATTCTTCTTGGTACTTGAGAAAGTAAACAAAATTAAAAGACACTGGGAAAAGAGAATACATTGCTCCCTGAAGGTACAAGTGTTTCTTCAAGCTGAAAATTACAGATTTGTAACAAAAGCCTAGTACTTTCTCAAAAAAGAGTCAGGTGCCTCAAATCTGCTGAAGTTAAGTGAGATAAATATATTGAACAGATAACTGATCCAGTGAACAAGTATGAGGTAAATGTATCCTGTCTTGGCAAAAAATTATTAGTGTACAGATTAATGGAAAAAAATCTTCAGATCAGCTAGAACTGGAAATACTCTAAAAACTTTTACAAATAAAATGGGAAGTCCTACAGTCACATATATATATTTATTTAGGCAGGAAAAGATGCAGACTCGCTACAAGTAAGAAGGTTTTAAAAGCTTTCAGCAGTTTATGATGCTATCACAGATCAAGGGACAGGGCTGACCAGGTCTAGGTCCCACCTGCCACAGAAGGAGAGGAGGTTACAGGAATCGTGTAAGGGACGGAGTATCAGAGACAAAAGTTCAGATTACCAGGCTTGCTGTTCCTGCTGTGCCCAGCACACACAGATGACAGAAAAGTGCTTTCACTGAGAGCAATCACATCTCCCTTCTCTCCTCTCACCAGTTACCAACTGGTGCAGCCCCAAGAAGGCCGTAATAAGCCCAGCTTTCAAGGGTGAAAGTATCAGTGAAGTAGGGAGAAAGGCAATGGCTGCTTTGCTGTCTGGGAAGTCTGTCATCACAGCCACCTGCCTATTCTGTCTGTCCGCCCACAGAACTGGTCTGGACCAGTTGTAATTCAGGAAAACCCGAATTAGGTGTTTTAAGACCATAGATTTTCAAAAGGAAAATTTATCTGCAGATTTAACATAGAAGTGTGTTAATTTACAATTGTGTTAATAACTCACATGTTCTGAGTTGAGTGAGAACTGAACTCACCTACATTTTCTGATGCCTAATTACTCTTCTAAATCTACCCTGGAAAGTTATATAGGATTAAATCCTTAACCAATAATTGGTAAATAAATAACTTCACCATACTTTGAGAATGTGAATGGTCTTGGGGCATCCTTCTTTGAATTGATCATTGTGTTTTCCTTCCTTTTCTGACTTACAAAGATTACCAATTTATTTTAAGCATGTAGGAAAATGTTCACCAGCTGTATGCTTCCAGAGTTAATGTAATAGAACTCAGACTGCCTCTTTCAAACTTGTGGTACTAATAATTGATATTATTGATTCAGCTCATAAATATGCTCATTCTTTAAAAGAAAGACATGTTCTACATATGATGTTTTAATGCATTGTTGCTGGAATGAGGATAATATAGCTCTGGATTTGAGAGAGAGAGATGGAAAATACATTTCCATCTTAACATGTTCCCTTCGCTTGTGTTTCTCTCAGTTCCTGTGCCTTGTGTTCCTTCTCAGACGTGACTTCACGATGGTAAAGAAGAAACTTGCCCCTCTTAGGGGATGAAATTTATTCTGGAATGAAGAACTTCTGTAAGAACCACAGCACTATGTAAGTAAGAAGAGCTTGAGGCCAAGTTTTTATTAAAGAAACCCCCCACAACTGCTGTGTATGCTACTGGAAGGTTCCCCTGTGGGCTGCACGAGGACCTAGTTACAAGTGATGCAACACAGCATTGAGCAAAAAGGTCTTGTGTAGTGACTGCTGCCAGCGGTTCTTACTAATTAATATAAAAGTAGTACACCCTATCTGCCATTCCCATAATCCCAGTTCCTCCTGACATCCCTCCTCATGAAGCCAGACTAATTTTTGCAGGCTAAACTTTGTTAAATTGTTTGAAAAACTGAAGTAGTTTTATGGTCAAAGTGTACAGTGAGAGCTTGCCATTCACTACAGCATTCAGGCATGTGAAGGCATAAAACAAGAAGTAAGAAAAACCAAGCTATGTATGTGGGTGGGGTTTTTTTGTAATTTCAGAGGAAGGGCTTTTTCATACTTCAGATTTCGAAAGTGACTGAAATGCTGTAAAAGTACAGTGGCACCAGGTTATTTATGTTAATTGAAAGAACCAAAGAATCATTTCCATTCACCTTCAGAATGCAAAGTTATGTCAGGTTCTGACACTGTGATATAACAAATGATATATTTTACTGCAGCAGCATGGAAAGAAAATATTATATTTTTATAGCATACACTGTACCAGCACTGAAAGACCCATATTTAAGAAAAATAAAATGGATAGTAGCATGAATAATCCACACTTGTGTTGCAGTTTCAATGATCTGTTTCTGTCTGCCTCCCTGCAGCATTAATGATTGAATGTAGTAAATCAATGTATAACAATTAGTTTGGGATTACAGAATCCATCCAGCCAGGCAATAAGTCTTTATGTTAAGATGGAAATTCTACTGCCATCCATTTAGTATAAAAGTCTCTCTGAGAATCTGATCTAATGTAATATGTTGTCCAGAGTATGCATAGTAATCTAAATAGCATTGCTAAAAAAAGATATGGTAGTGTTGATAAGTTAAGTGCATTTCCAGCAACATATTTTTTATGAAGATTGTGTGTTACTAACATTGGCTTATATTCAGCTCTAAGTACTTCATAAAAATTCCTGATGTAAAAAAAGTTGAGTAACCATTCATTCATCAGTAATTCTTTATTATCTCATTTTCTCTTGGGAAAGAAAATACGTCGGACGCATCAGTCAATTGATCAAATAATAATGTGAAAATCTTAATCATGGTAAATGCATTATGAGAATATCAATTTAGGACCAGGCCTATCAATTTTTACTGACATGAGCCGGCCTTTCAAAGCCAGTGTCACAGTTTACATAGATGAAGACTGTCCCTCTCAGCAAGGGCTTTGATAGCCTGATCCTTCAAATGAGCACAGGGTACTTCTTTGATGCACCTGTCTAATTAGCTAATCTGGTAAGACTAGAGATAATTAAAGTCAAATCATAATGAAAATTCAGCTTTTGTGCTGGATTTTTATTGTAATTTTCCCCCAATTTCTTCTTGGACCTTTCTAGCAGCATAAACCAGATAGCTTGTCTGACTGAATACAGCAACACCCACCCTACCAGTAAAAAAGAAAACACAAGCAAACTTAGCTGAAGCAGGGGAACAAACATAGATCAGGAGAGCATTAACTGTCCTTCTGCTAAGCCCCAGTTTCACACTGTGTTTGCCCCATAATCTGTCAGATCATGGCTTAGCAAAGCAATGCTGGGAGTTAATACTCATGTAAAGCACGTGTATCTCTTTTCCTTGCTGGGCTGATTTAAGGGTAGATGGCAATACTAGTAGGTTATGAAGAATGTTTGCTGCAAAGCCCCTGCAATGCCATCCTGAAAGGCAGACAATGAATGTTGTGTCAGACACAGCAGGATATGACTGGGTCCTTTCAAACCATGGTATACAGGTATACAGGCCTTCCCAATCTCTATAGCTTTTACCTTTCCAGAGGAAACACTAGACCTGTGAAACCTTTACAGTATTTTTTGGCCCTCCTTTCCCAGTAAAGTTTCCAAAGTAGGGTAGAAAAAGGCTATCAATGCTCCAAATGTGTGTTTCTGGGCACACAAATCTGTTATTTCTCCTGGACCAACAGAATCCTGCATGGATAATCCAAATGTAAAAATATACAAATATCAGCAGCCAATAGGGGGCTTGTCATCTCGGGCAAGAAAACAGAAGTAATTCTGATAGCTTTTCCAAGAGATGCCTGGTGGGGCTCATTTGCCAAAGTTTGAGTCTGTAATAAACAGCCTACTGCTGTTTCTATTTTGAAGTCTTCATATTTAACATTCGTTGATGGATTGCCACGTACAGAATGTGTATAAACAAAGTGATGAGAAGAGGCTTACACATGAATGCCATGAAGGCAGACTGTTTATAAGTATTCATCTTGTTTCGAAATCTTCCTTTAGTTCTGTGGTTTGTGAAATAACTCAGTCAATGAAATGTAATGTATCACTGGATGCTATATGTGGACAACACACCAGTGGGGAAGACAATAACTGTTAAAACACCACCAGCTTTGTAGAAAGGAATAGATGTTTTGGAATATCCCAGTGTTTTCATTGAAATTCAAGGCAGAACCTTTCATTCTAATTTTCCTCTACTTAGAATTTCCCTGTGAAGCTCTGCAAGCAGAAGTCATTCACTTTTTTTCTTCAGGTAGCAAGGGCATCAATATTATAACATTTAGTGATATATCACAGCTTTAGATTTTGGTTACAGCAGACTTATATTCAAACCTTACTTAAGGTATCATAGATTTTCTTATATGTACACATACAGACATGGTACATATGCAGTGTATAGCTGTATGGTAAACTGTGACAGCATGAGAAAACAAAGATTTCATGGTATGAATCTAGGACTAGCTATGGGTAAATTGAAGTAATTATTTACAGGTTTTTGGGAGGAAAGAACATTGACAGCAGATTGGATTCAGATAATAAAGTTGATGGTAATAAGGGGAAGAATTTGAAAGTATTGGAAATTCTTTAACACTTTAAAAATGACGTTTAAGGTTGAAAAATTTCAGCTTTGAAAAAATCTTTAGAAGTCTGTAAATGGATTGAATAACTTTTAAATGAGTTTGACCCAAACTAAAGCCATACATTTTGGTTTGTGATATTTTTTTAAAATGTTTATCCATTTTACTTTAAGTTTGACCTCTAAGTATGAAATCTACTATTTTCATGTTTTTCAACTGTGATATGATTCAGTATTTCCAAAAAAGCACCAGAATAACCATACTTACAATCAAGTAGTCAGTATACACAGTGTGACATATTACATGTATTACAGGTTGATTTTCAAAACAGACTTATCCTGGAAATATTGTAGAGCAACAGTTCTCCAGCAGAGCACTTGTTAAGTTGTAGGAACATTATGGTACCTGCAACTTACTCTTAATTTGTATTACACCTGCTAAACTATAATAAAAGCTAAAATATGTTAAATGCCTTTTTAATAATTTTTCTTGTGTGAGCAGAATGAACAACAGAGAATGACAATTTGAACACTTGCCAGTATAAGCATATGGGGTGTTAGTGGTGGGCACTTTAGGCAGCTTCATTTCTCCAAGAATGATGTACCAGAAATCAGTTTTCTCCTTGAGGATGAACTTTAGGTGGACATTTTCCAACACTATTAATACTTTGCTAACACTGTAGATCCCTAAATTAATATTTGGGTCAGAATAATGGAACTCAATACAATCTATACTTTCTTACCTCTGGGTAAAAATGATTGTTTCTTATTTGTGTCTTCTTTCTAGTCTCTACTTCTAATATACCAATATTTTCTTCTACAATCCTGTAATATACCAGACTCTTCCAGTAACTTATTTAACAGAATAGGATCTTGTAGCCCTATTAGCTTTATAATGATTTTGCTTTCTGTTGCCACTTTAGTCCCTGAACCTGGTTTTTCTTGACTTCTCAATTATACTTCTCAATTATCGATGTAATGAAGGCTTGCCTCTTAAAGGATAGTATGTACCTATGTTAAATATAACCTGGCATGTGTGTGAGGAAGTAGATGGGAGGGATGTTGATTCATAGGTATTTGTAAATCAGATATCTCAGGCAAAGCAGTTGAAGAGAAGACACTCATCTCCTCTGCCAGTTTAAGGCTCATGATCCCCATGCCTGTTCCCAAAATTGTCACTGTCTTCAAATACTGCAAAGACAGTGTACTCTTGCAAAAGGGATTATAACCTTGCAGAGAAATGTCCATATTTCACTGGCAAAATTAACTGGTGTTGGTTGGTCTGGGACTTTTTTTATTTTTGTGATCTCTCCTTAGTAATAAAGCTTAGTACATTAACTTCTTCAGAAAATCACAGTCTGCCTCAGCCATATTAGTTACAGAGTGCACTATAACTGATCAATAGTATGTTTTTTTCTAAATAGTTTTTATCTAGTTACTTTCAAATACCACATATATATTGGCAGTCTTTATCACTGCTCTTTATGTTTCAGTGTCCACAAATAAGTTTTGACATGGTCTTGATCTTTTTAAAGTTGACTGCAACTGGTATCAGCCAGTTCTTGGGAGGAAATCAGCCATAATTTACCTTTAATAATTACTTTACATAGTGTTTCAACTACAGCAGGTTAATATGGTGGATGTACATGTTATTAATTATAAAGCTGGAGAAGATCCTCCAGCTGAAATTAATTAATTGTGTTCTTTTGGATGGGAGAAGTCTAGTGTGACAGCTGAGATGTAGGGTCATGATTTCCTGCATCAGTTTTATAGTTGATTGTATTAAATGTGACAAGCTTTGCACTGAAGCTAGAGTTTTGTTCATACAATAATGATACTGCTCTCCTCCTATTTTCGGTGCAACTTGCAAAAATAAGAGTCTTTTCAACCATTTTTCTCATTATTTGTTGGTATGTCTGGACTTTCCTTTTGTAGTTATAGTGTACTTCTGAATCCTTTTCTTTTCACAGCAATTCAGCAACAAAACCCCTTATTAATGTTTTTTACTTTACTTGGAAATATTAACAGTTTGAACATTAAGCCAAATTACTGGCCAATTACAGTTTTTTCATAGTTTCCAATGCACGCCGATCCTCACTGCCAAATACTTGTACCTCTATTGAGTTCTTTCACATCCCAAGATTCTGTGTGTTTGTAAATAGCCAACAATGTAATGCATTACTCAAAGTGAAGAAGCTCCGTTAAGGTGGTAAGTAATGCTGAGCAGAACAGTCTAAAGCTTTAGAGCTACAGGGTTGCAAACAGAAAATGAGGAAAAATAAAAGTAGGAAAAACTGCTTTTCCCAAATATCCCTCTAAAATGAACCAATCAAAACATGAAGATATAAAAGCAATGAAACAAATTCAGAAAAAGTATCAGTTTGCTCACTTTAAACAATGAAACACAGCATCTTAGGGCTTTTCTCAATAGGTTTTGCTTTTCTTTAATCCTGCTGATTTAGAAGCCAACAGAGCTAAAATACAGTAGGAAAAGACCTATAATTAGGATTTAAGAATGTAATGGTACAAACCCAAAAATAGCGCATTCTACTAAATTTAAAGGAATGAACTATACTTGTATAGCACCTTTACACTGGAGCTATATGAGAGGTTGTTCCAGTGTAATTATCCTAGTATAAAATTGCACTCTAATAAAAAAGTTGGGGCAAAAAGCAGTGTGCAGACAAGGCTGGTATTTCAATGAGCTGGGCTATTTTTCTGTCAGCCAGTATACCCAAACATCAAACAAAACCTAAGCAATTATATACACTAATCCTTCCCAATGTGAAGTTGCAGCCCAATGTGAATTCAAAAGCACCAAGTTGCAAATCCTTCAAAAAGAGCATTTACAACTTATAATGGAAACTCCAACAGAGCTCTAACTGTAATAGTGTGACTACTGCAGCGATTATTCTTTATTGCCATGGCATTTACTGCTGAAATAGTGGTGGGCAGATCTTAACATTCTCAAAATTAATGTGCAGTAACATCCTTATGTGAGGTATTGCCCAAGGTATGGTGTTTTGAAATGTAATATATCAAAATTATGATACTTCTCAATTTGAGTTGTTCTGGTCACTCACTTCATACAATTGCTGCTTCAAAGGTACTTCTCATAATTTCAGAATAAATATATATGAAACAGGAGAATCTGAAAAGCATTTGGATTCTGACTAGTATTAATGAGGACTTGGAAAATGCCAACCTATCTCCAGTAGAGCAGCTTTATAGCTGAGAGAACATTATGGTAGAGTGTTCTCTTGTAATGATTAATTTCCCCTTGTGAGCAGTACACTTATGGCCCAAATCAGCTACTCCATGTGTAGAACTCATGTTGTTTTCTGTCAAAATTCTGCCTGAAAAACAAAAATGTCAAGTCCGTCAGGAATGGCCTGATGGCCTTCAGTCCCACTGAAGTATGAACAACAATGAAAAGGGGGCATTGTATCTAAGAGATAATTCATAAATTTCATCCTGCTAGATTTCCTCCTTTTTAACACAAGAGAAATCATACAGCTGTTAGTTCAGTTTCTCTTACTTTTTTATGCATAGTTGGCCGATAGTGATCCATAGCCTATAATTAAAAAGATGGTTTCTATGTTTCAAAGTTCATTCAGATCATGATGCTGAAAATGCTGTAAAAATACAGTGTTACTGACAGAAATGCAGAAACCCTGTATTATTTGGTTTTAATATTAAAACTATTTCATGTCTAACCTATACACTTGTACTATAATATATATTAGGGGTCATAAGAATCTTGTTATTTTGTCACTTTTATTTGTGATAGTTACCCTAGTAGCAGACTAAAAAAATCTGTCAAAACAAGAACAAGTCAGAAACTCTAATTGATGATAGGGTTAGCTGAAAAAGGGTTGTTTGTTCATCTGCCTTCAGACTGAGATTCAGAAAGGAGGGACAAAGAAGAAATCAGCAAGTGGGAACAGCAAAAGGAAGCCCCCTTGCAGAGAAATGAGGAAGGGAAACAGACTTCCCCTAATATATATGGAAGCAATGTAAAATAGCAGTCACTTTTTACAACAAAGACTCAAAGTAAAAATAACTTTTTTTAAAGCCTTTATGCAGGTCCCAGTGAGAATTCTTTTAGTGTTGCTACTTAACATGATCTTTATGTTGCAATCTCATTCTTAACAGGAACTGCACTTCCTTATCACAAGGACAATATATAAATGCCATATATATATATGTAACATAACGTTTAAGGTGTTAACAACAGGTCTGGTTAGAACTGGGTAGCTGATGTTCACTTGCATATAAGAAACAAAAGGAGAACAAATTTTCTGAAGTTAATTGTAGGTTGGGCTGTTAATTCTGACCTCTCTGATTTTTCATTTTGATCTTTTAACTTCCTTTATTCAGACTGATATTTCCCTTCAGTCATAAACATAGTTGGGGCTCACACCATCTAACTTCAAGCTCTACCAATCTCAGTGTCAGCGGTAGGAGGGCCAGATCCCCTTTTGTTGCTAATAGACCTTCTAAGAGCTAATCGCTTGAGATGCCCTTCAGAAGAACCCATCCTCCTCCTTCACTGACTCTGTACAGAGTTGATTTTTAGCCTAAAATCTAAAATAAACAAGTGTATTACTACCACCACCTTCAGTACTTCCAATGACCCTTTCAGTATGCATTATTAGACTCCCATACACTACAGGAATCACTCAACCAGGATCTTGTTCAGATGAAATTCTAATGGCTTTACTGAGAAAAGCTTTATACCCTGTGGATTTTACTATATATATTTTTAATTCGATTTTTTTTTTCAAGCAGATGGTTTATTTTAATTAATTCCTATCACAGAGACATCTTTGTCATAAAGTACTTCTATAACAGATGAGCACAATTATGTAAGTGCTTTTGTTTACAGGATTACTAAAAGAATTACTATTTCACAAGGGAAGTGTTGTTGTAATTTTATCTTTAATTTTTCCAACATCCTTGACATTTAATGACTGTTTTTATATTATTACTGAATTGCAAAAAATAAGGGTGTTGAATTTGTATTGATTTTACACGTGTGCTTACAATCAGAAAGATGGCATTTCAAAACCTTTTCTAAATCTAAGTTTTCTCTTTTATAGTAAACAATACAGAATACATTCTGTCAATGCCAGTGTTTGACTACAGAAGGAAAAATGTTACCTTGCATCACAAAGTACTAAAGAATTTAAGAATCTATTTGCCGTCCATTTGTCTCTATGGACTACAAACTGTGATGCCACGTAGCAAGTTCAGAGAATTTGACTTTACAAGCACTGAGTCTTTAACAGCAAGAATAACCTTCATACTGAAGGTTATAATTTTCTTTTGCAATGCAAGGCACAAAAACATTGAAAAGATATCTTGAATTTGTAAGCGTTTGTCATACAAGGTCAAAATCATGCCAAGTTTTGACAGGCTTTGTAATTCTGACGTTTTTTACTAAACAGAAACAATAACTCAAGGTGATCACTGGGAAACAAACCCTACAACAGAATGATAATGTGCAGGGGAGCCTGGGCACACATTGTGTAGGTTTCATCACAAACCAGTTGTTTTTGCTTCAGATGCAGCCCTGCCCCGACCTGCGGGTGGTGGAGACTTTCTTGATCTAAAGATGAGACTCAGGATCTGAAATTCATTGATGCCTCACTATTTGAGTAGGGGTTTTTTTGTTTTTGATAAAGAAATCGTTCATTAGAACCAGGCCAAAGCCATCAAAGGGATCTCCATCACTGTGGTTTGTTATGAGACACTGTACAACTTCACCATTGTCAGCAACGGTCTAATAGTCCAATGGTCTAAGGGTTAGGAATATGATGGGATAAAGGTTGGACTTGATGACCCTGGAGGTCCCTTCCAACCATAATGATTCTGTGATTCTATGATTCAAGGTAAGCCAGCATCTCCCAGGGGTGCTGACCCGCACTGCTCTGTGGTGGCTGTGTCAGCCCGACACCAACATTCCTGCGCACCCAGATAATTCACCCTACCCAGGGGGTTCGGCCAGCACCGCCTGCCGCCCCACCAGGTACCCCGGAGGTGCTGTGGACATGTCAGGTGTGGAACAGACCCAGCTGAGGCCTCTCACTGGGGATAACGAGCTGTGCCTCACTGAATCGCCACCGGGTGTGACTGGTGAGGCGAGGGATGAACCCCGCCGCACACTGCACTGCGCGGTGCTTCACCTTCCAGCGGCCAGGCGGCTCCCTGGGAAGAACAAAGATAAGAATAATCAGCCGGCAGCTCCATTTGCCCTCCCGTGAGCTCGGCCCGAAGGCAGCCGGAGCCCAGTGCCCGCCCCCCGGAGCGGTTCCGCTGCGGGCAGGGGCGCTCGGAGCGCGGACAGGAAAAGGCGGGAGCGGCCGGGGGAGGGGGCGGTGTGCGCGTGCGCTCGGAGGGGCGGGCACGCGCCGCCTGGGGCCCGGC